>CM033634.1:7040274-7532774 GCA_019453435.1 Rhinogobius similis
ATACAAAAATAGAAAAAAAAACTACGATCGATGACTATGAGGAAAACAATCATAGGTAACGCTTTAGAATGAGGTTCCTTAGTAAACCATTTATAATGCATTAATAAGCACTTATAAGGCATTTATTAGCTTTTCTCAATTAGCTATTGAAAACTGTTTAATAATAATAATTAACACGTATAAGGCATTTATTAGCCATCTATAATGCTAGTCATTGTAAAAGCGCTCTTAAAAACAAGTGCTTATTAAAGGTGCTGCACCTGATTTTTTTTACGGTTATGAGAGTCTTTACAGCAGTCCCGGCATCTTAAATATTCACCACGATAGGTTTAAAAGCACTTTTCATGAGTCTGAGCCCAGTGTGAGTTGCCATCACGGTAAAGCTAACAAACATTAGCATGCTAACGCTGCATTTCCAGCTTCTCTGTGAATAAAATGCTCTTTTAACTGTAGCCTTTTATTGTCCTGTGTTGTTTTTCTTGTAATGTTTTGTAATTGTCCTGTCTAAAGAGACAACAGATGGAAATTAACTTCTTTATAATCCGACATATTTACAATGTGTTCTTTAATATGCACTGATCCTATAAATAAATACATAAAAATTGATGCTTATACAATGTATCTTTACTGAGTCAAAACAAATTTAAAAAAAAAGAAAAGAAATCGGGAACATGAATTAGGTCTGTTTCTCACGTTTCAAAACAGCAAAAATGTATTCATTTCATATCATCCAAACCTTTACTATAAAAGAACATAACTGAAGTAAGTACAAGGGTAAAAAGAATATTTTGTGGACTTGAGTAACTTGACTTACTTTGGACATTATGATGTTGTATTAGTAATAATCAGTGCTCGTGCATTTTCTGCTAATACTTTAGAGTAAGTATTTGGGTCCCATCTTTTACTTGATTCATACTTTTAAAAGTATAGTTTCTCTTCCTTGAGTCCGCATTTGTGCGACTTTACCCACCTCTGTCAGTGGAGCAGCAGAAACAGAAATGACGAAGGAGAAGATGAAGTCTGAAGTGCGAGAGAGTGCTGTGATTTCAGAAAGACTTTTACGGCTGCGAGTCGATTAGCAGCAGTTAGCAGCAGCCTCCGGCCTGAGCGCTTTACGAGCAGAGACACAGTTGTAAACCTGACACTCTCTCCAATGATGGCCGTAAATAAGTATTATGAGGAGGAGACGGCCCGAGCTGACGCACGAGCACAGCGTTCCACTCTGCAAGACGATGGATAGCTGTCTGTAAAACCGCTCGCTTTAATACTTTAGAAATGGACCAAAAAGAGGAAATCTGAGGACAAGTGACAGTATTTATACGATCTATTATTTGCTGCAATATTCAAACTGTTTTTTGATTGTACTTTAGTTTACGTTCAATATTTTAGGGTCACTTTTCTGGTGAGGAGTTGGTCACAAACTTCAGATGTGACAATGAATTAAAAAAATGTGCGCTTAAAAAGATTTTGACAGAACATACAGAATGATTTGTTCATATATTTGAAGCATTAAGTGCTAGCTACAAAAAAATACAAAACTATTTTCTGTAAAATCTAGTTACTCAAATTCTAAATAATTTATTCAAAACCCCCTTTGTACATGTTTTTGTATCAGATTTATATGAACCATAAAAAAGCCTTATTCTAAATGAAAACCTAACATTTTTCATACATAATAATACATACATACATTTCAATAAGTATAAATACATGAAATCAATCAATAAAAAAGCAAATCAATTAAACACAACAGAGGAACACTGTAAGTAAAACACAATGCTGACCGATGAAAAAGAAAGAAAAAAGACAAATGAAGTGAATGCAGAAAGGGTCAGAGTGTGAGACAATTGCAGGGACAGGAGCCGAGTCAGCCGTCCACTCTGCTCAGGGACATGGGTGAGGTTTGTCCCATGTGAGTCCACATTCCTCCCTCATTATCCACCATTGTCTCCGACACAGAACCACAGCACAAAGGATTATTCAGGCCGCTCCCACTGACCCTGCTCCAGATCTGACTATTCTTCTTGTGCCGGATCTCAAACGTACATTAAACAGTTATGCATGGATGACACTGGCACCACAAATCTGAGCTGAAGTGAGTAATCAGATTTATTTTAGGTGTTGACAAGCAAAAAAAAGGCCAAATATAGAAGCAGAGACAAAAATTTGAATGACACAGAGTCTTTGTACTTATAATGGAAAATTAGACATTAAGTAAAAGAAAAAAGCAACGCATCTGAAGTCATAAACTGACTTTCCTTGGCCATGTATTGTACCCAGAGTTTGATAAATTTACCTCAGTCGTCCAAAAAGGTTTCAAATGCACTCCTCTGAACAATTGTCTACTGCTGTCTACAACTGTTTGGTGAAGCACTTTGAATTACTCTACAAATGAATTTGCCAAGTCTTTGTTAAAATGTTTGACACAAAGATAAGTTTGGAAACATTAAAGGACAAATATCATGCATGGTTTGTATTGTTATTAGCTTTTAAACATGCTCTTGAGTGCCTTTTCTATGGCATCTCATGTTTTAGAGCTAACTAAGTTTTGGCACCATCTATTGGCTTCAGAAGGAAATGCACAAGTTAAAAAAGATGCTAGGTAGCCGAGCAGTTGTAATAATCATCATTAGAATCTAATGTTAATTAATGGACTTAAAAACAGCGTAGAAGATACTCAGAGCCACATCACACATCGAGAAAACATCACACATCAGAAAATTCAGAATGGAGTGTTTTTGACGGCCGGAGAGGATTTTCTAACCAGGATTCATCAAATTAGCGTGAAGATAAATCACTGCAAAAAACATTTCTAGATAAGTTTATATAACTTGAAATCAGGATATTAATCTTAATTTCAACAATTTTGAATAGTTAAGATGTATTTTCTTCATGGACCTATATTGTTTTACTCGTTTAAAGGTGTTTTTGACTTGTTTCAGGTCATTTCTTCTTATTTCAAGCCAAATTTACTTACCTCATTGGCAAATTAATTTTCTTATTTTAAGCTAAATTATCTTATAACCAGTCAGCAATGTCTTGAAACCAGTGAAACTGTCAAATAAGCAATTAAATCTCTTCTAGTCAAAACTACTCAAAATAAGATTAATATTCTGAATTCAGGTCAGTTTAAGCAATGCTAGATATTGAATTTTTGTAGTGCAGGTGTGTTTTTGATGATGGAACAATGTTAGAACAGGGTTTAAAGCTCAAGAAAGTCAATTTAGCACAATATGTGTCTTTTAAAGTGCGTCTGACAGGTTGGACCAATCATTTGAGAAAAATGCAGTTAAGATAAATATATTTCAAATTTTGTCAAAGTACTTTACAAATTTTGTAATGGTTTAGCAATTTCTTTCTTTTTTAGTTTTACTTCCTGGTTGTAAATGATGACATCACACTAGGGAAATTACCTAGCAACCATCCTGTACACGGGGCCAAAACTCATTTAATGTCACAGATTTTTTTAGTTTATGAATAAAAATACATGTAAAAGCCTTTATTTTGTTGAATCAATGTTTAAAGGATCAAAAAAAGTTTCTTTTGTGTAAATTATGCATAACCTTTGCCTCCCCAGTGTGACGTCATCAGTCTGTTTACTTCCTGTTATTTTCAACATATTTGTCAACTTTTCTCCACAAATGGCTGCTTGAACAAAAATGTATATGTACAACTGGTATTAATACACCAAATAAAGTAAACATTAGAAAATCGTGAAAACCTGTCATACACACTTTAAGCTAAATATGGACATTTCTTCTCTGCATTTGACCTATATCGATGCATGGGAAATGTTATCTAAATAAACTAAGTGGAATCTCTCATTAGAGCCATAGTTTGTCTTTAACAGGAGCGGAGTCGTGTGACCTGCTTGTGTTTACTCACTCACGGGGTCCCGGTGCACCTCTGCAGACCGTCGCTCACACATGTTTACACAGATGCATGTGCAGCTCCAGCGGGACGTCCTGAGCGGGGTCACCTCCCAGACGTGAACCCTGGAGGCTGTGGGGCGTGAGCCAGTGCTGACATCACCATCTGAAGAGAGTCATCCGTCTTCAGCCGAGCCAGACGCACTCAGACGAGCACGGGACACTTGTAAGAGGCGATGGCGGACATGAGTGATATGTGTGTACTGTTCAAGGGTCCACCGTGACTTTGGAAAAAATAAATGAATATGATACGATATCTGGCAACACTAACGCTAACCACAAAACCATGTTATTATTGTTGTTTTAGACTAATCAATGTTTTTGTTTAACAGTACAGTTTTAATGTGGTCAACTCCAACATATACGATTTAATCCTGAAACTATGACAGTCAAACCTTAAAGGGCCTATGACAGGTTGAAATACACATTTAACTAAAATGCAGTTAAGATAAATATATTCAAATTTCTACTAACATCTTCACAAATTTAACCCGTTTAGCTATATTTTAGGTTTTAAATGTTACTTCCTGGTTGTAAAGTATGACATCACACTAGGAAATTACCATAGCAACCACACTGTACACTGGCCAAAACTCATCTAAAGTCACAGATTTTGTTCATTTGACAAAGAAAAACACATGTGAACACCTTTATTTTGTTGAATCAAAGTTTAAAGGGTCAAAAAAGTATTTTATTTTGTGTAAATTATGCATATCCTTTGTCTCCCCAGTGTGATGTCATCAGTTTGTTTACTTCCTGTAATTGTCGACAGATTTTTCAACTTTTCTCCGCAAACAGTGACCTGATTGGTGTAAAACTATAATTTGTTTTTACACAAAGTATTAATACACTGCATAAAGTCAAAATGAGAAAATCATAAATCATACGCACTTTAAGGGTGAGTACACAATAATTTGAAAATATGTTGAATAATATATTGTATATGCCAGTGTTTTTCAACCTTTTTTGAGTTGTGGCACACGTTTTGGGTTTAAAAGCTACCACAGCACGCCACCTACCACTAAAACATTACCAAATCAGACCATTTAGTTAAAAAATATTGTATATAATGAGGTAAATAATGTCTGTGGCACTGTCTAGTTCTTTAAATTTGGTAATAGTGATGGTTTTGCGTTCTTTCTTTGGTGCAAATGTTGCTCAGGACACGCCAAAAAGATAAATTAGTTCATTAAATCCACATTTGTGAATCTGTTAAGTCAAACTGGACATTTTCTCAAGGCACACCTGGCAAAACCTCAAGGCACACTAGTGTTCCCCGGCGCTCCGGTTGAAAAACATTGGTACTGTATATGCAACGTGTAATGTCCTGTTGTGTTTGCATAATAGAGAGGTTATTTCTACAAAACTAATTCATGATCGATTTGACAATTACACAGCAAAACATGTAAATCTATCCAAGCTTAAAATGGCTTGAATGTATCATTTTTATCTGCATTTAAGAAGTTTTGTCTCGATGAGATTTAATTGCTGAAGTGATGCAGAATATTATCAAGGTATTTCTGACTGATCATATGATAATTTTGCTTAAAATAAGAAAATTAATTTGTCAGTGGTGTAAGTAAAATGATTATTATTATTATTTTTATAACCCACTGACAGATAATTTGGATTGAAGTAAGAAATAATGTGTTGAAACAAGTCACAAACGGTTTGAAACAAGTCAAATAATCTAGTTCCATCAAATAAATTATCTCCACTGATCTTAACGAGTCAAAACATCTGAAATTCAGATTAATATCCTGAAATCAAGACGATTTACTCATCTAGAACTTAATTTTTTGCAGTGTTAGTATTATTTCTTACCAACTCTTAATTGGGATAAATATTTAAAAGGGACATGAAAAATGGACTTACCTGATCTTTTTACCATAGTACAATGTTTATCACTGATCATTGACCTACTCAGAATTGTACTTGGATTGATTCATGCATGTTTGAGTAATCCTGTATGGTCTGACAAAAAAAAACAACATCTATTTTCACCTAACCTTATCAGTTTTTCAACAATTAAATGTGTATTTTTGGTATCCTCTGTTTCCCCCTGCTGTCTCTGGGTAGAAATCCAACTCTGTAACATGGCCCGGAGAGAAGTTTCCTGGAAAACGCTGGTTCTTTTTCTTTTCATATTTGGCAATGTTATGTTTTTGGATGTGATTAGTGCCTAAAAAACCTCTGACAGCGTTTTCTGACAAGGGATCTGCAAGTTACGTCTGCTTTAAGTCATTTTAGATCATTATTTGGTTTCCAACTAAGAGAATGTAACATAATGATCTACTTCGGTCATGGTTTAATTGTAGAAAAAGGAATGTGTCTTCTTTAACTCACCTAAACCAACGTTCTACATATTTTATTGCTTTGTATTTGTCAAAATCTCAACAGTTAACCTCACCAAAGTGATTAGTCCACAATGAGAGGCTGGAGTCAATGGAGCTGAACCAATGCAAACACTGGTCTCGTCCTGGTGTTGTCTCACGTCGGACTGTTCACAGCTCTCCATTATAAACCCATGACAGAGATGAATATGTCGGCCCGCAGCAGTGGCAGTCCTCACTAAATATTTACCTGTGCCTCTCATTATGGCTCCATCACACTGTGGTGAATACAGCCGATGGGCATCAGCAGTTATTGGATTTTTATGGAGTTCTCATTACATTAGCTTAGTGGAGCTAAAGGCCGCTGTTGTGTTCTGACAGGTCCATAACGGTGACAAGAATAAGTTGTCTGGTTTGGACAAGGTTTTAAGAAAAAAAGTGGGACTATACCATCTCATAATGCTGTTTTATCCTCAAAAACAAGTCTAGAATGTTCCACAGTATGGTATCTTGCATCTAAATCACAGGCATTTAATTTCTTTAACAAAGTATCTTAAACAAATACTCTGTTTACTGTCTACTTACTGTGAGCGGCATCACCTCTCCACAGATCTGACCTGTAACTTGGTGTAGTGGTGCCACCTGCTTGTTTCTGTTGAGATAAACTTAAATGACACGCATTATGCATTTTTTGTGACTGGCCTTCAAACACTTTGCTTTGGCATCTCGTATTTTAGAACTTAATACAATGTCTCCACTGAAAGCAAACGGCCCTGACAGTGTGAGCGCGCAGCTGTAAAGGATATGATTTGAGGCAGAAACGGTCAGAATGAGACTGACGATGGTTTATGGATTGAACAAACAGTGGAGAAGACCTCTGGATTTCTATCTACAATGCCACAAATCTCGGAAATTTGAAACCAGATATCTTTATGAGACTCACAGAAGGACCAGAGAAGACCATCTTGTAAACAGATTTGATTAAAGTAAAAATTCTGCTAAATACAACTTCAGGTGTGTTACAGATGAGGGAACAATGTTACAACATGGGTAACAGCTCAAAAAAGTCAATTTTGCATAATCTGATCCAAACTATTGGCCCCACATCTCGATGTCATCAGGTGGTAATCCAGAATGCCTCCTGTGTTTAAGCCTCACCAGACTTTCAGCACTTTTTAACCTGCTTTCAATACACAGCAAACACACTTTGGAGCCGCTTAGCCGAAACTCTAACCTTGCCAGCGAGATGAATTCTCACAATATTTGTGACTTCACAAACTCAACCGAATCCACGCTGTGAGGCTCCTGCTGGCGGTGACTGAGCCTGCAGCATCGGACTGGACCAATCCAAACGGACCAAAACATACATGGCGACGCAGATGGATGTACTTTGGCCCATTTTAGTAGAAATACGGACAATTTGAGTTTTTAAAAACATGCACATAGAAGCACTTTGTGCATTTGTAAACTGGAAAGATGTCTTTCATTTTCTCTTGACTGGACTGAAAACGTTTGGTTTCTCGGCTTGTTCTGCTGTTTTGACGTTTCATCCAATCAGTTTCAAATATTTACCTGAATGTTGCTTTGTGCTTTTCTAATCGCTTTCAATGAGAGCTTCTCCAAATTAATTAATGTGTAGAACTTGATTCCTATTGCTACACAGACACAGAGCATGACAATTGCAATAAAAACTTGTACGATCTTGGATAAACTCACAAACTGACCAGTCCTCTTCCCAAACCACAGATAAATCATGACAGCTAAAAAGTATCTACTGTCAGTTGTATTTCGATGTAAAATGGTGATTCTATCTACATTGACACGCTCCTAATTTGAATAAAACATTTGAGTGAGGATTTAACATTTCACTGCTGAGTCTACATTGATTCTGTCTCAGTTCTCGGCGCACACGGAGCAGGAGAAGTGGAGATGTTCCCCGTCTGTGCCCATCGGCTCGGCTCCCAGCGGGCGACCCGGAGGCAGTGCGTGATGGATGGATTAAACTCCGCTGACTAATCTCCCCACGGACCAATAACGTGCTCATATTCAACATTATACAGATGGTTAAGGTCAACAGTGATGGATACTGTTGATTTCCATGTGTCAAAGCCCCACTGAAACATATGCAGCCTAATGGAAATGTTAAAGATACCCAGGAGTGAATGGAAATGAGGCAATTTAGAACATTATGAGTGCAGTTACTGGTTACTGAATTAGCAGGAGTTTAGCTGTTTTACTTTTGGCAAAATTGTTGGAAAATAACAGCTAATCAATTAATAACATTTGGAATAATATGCCATCTGCAGTTATACACGTTGTATGTTAATAGTTGTAGTTGTAGTGTGTGCACTTGTCTCTTTACTTTGATTGTTTTAACTCGTGTTTCTTCTTGAAGCCACACATTGAGACTTAAAGCAAGTTTGAAAAAGTGCTTAACCATTATCCGTCTGATTTTCCCTACAATGATAGACTAAAATGAGCCCAATTCAAACTGAAGATGTTTGGATCACTTTGGCTTTTTAAAAATCTGTGCATTACAGAAAGAAGTCTCTCTACTGCACTTCTGTCATTTTTGAACAGATTTGGAATTGCAATGGAATTAAAACTGTTTTGAGAGGTTGTTAAACCAACAAATATAGGGAAAACAAAAGCGGCCCACTGATTGATTAAAACAACAGAATGGAAGAACAGAAACAGAGTTCAACTTCCTCAAAAGGTTGACATCAGGTTTAAGTTGGTTGTCAAAAAACATGTCCAAATATCGTGAACACAAACTACTGAGGAATTTGTTTTCATTTTTTTCAATTTTAAATCATACAACACATAGAACAGAAGAAGATCGTGGAGGACAACAAAAGACAGAAACAAAAATTACAAAAAAAAAACAAAACAAAGAACAAAAGACATCATAGACATTGAGAAATTTAGTGTCCATAGGTCAAGGTCCAAACTCTTTCTAATGTGTCCATTTTAAAATTTAATCCGAATGTAATTTTTTTCCCCATTTTTCAGTCACAATGTCAGCCCAGTCCTTGAACATGGGTGTAGTTTGAGTCTTCCATTGGGAATAATCGCCGTTTCCTGTAGCCTCAGCAGCAGCAGTAGTAGTAGTAGCAGCGGTAGTACTGTCAATTTTAACTTTTAGAAATTACACCATCTTTCCTCACATATTGGCGCACTGTTAACTTAACCCTGAAGCCTCCTGCACCTTGTTACTGCGAGGGACTTTTCACACTGCCGAGCCCAGCGAGTAACATGGAATTAGTGTGTTGAAGTCCAGTTAAAATTAGCATTAGTAGTAGCAGCAGTCTCACACCAGCCAGTGCCGTTGCCATGGTTCCTCTTGGCTATTTCCGACACCTATTAATGGGCGTGTAACTTTTCTGTCACTTTTGTGGTAACGGAAAGTAGCTGCTCATTTTTATTCAAACAAGTGTGCTCATTGAAATCGAGCAGAAGAGGCGGTGCATTAAATCAGCTTGTGAAATACGAACTAGGACAGGAGAATTACATCAGAGTAAAGCAAATTTATGTCGTCTGCGTTTGACCCATTCTTTAAGTACCTCTAGGGTTAAAATTGTCAAGAGTGTCTCATAATCTTTGTTTAATTTAGTAAAATAAACTCAAGCTTAATTTAACTAGGATGAGTGGCTATGGTACTCCAGTTTTCTCCAACTTGCACAAGCCTTTAACGACAAATATTATGCCTTATTTTGATCGTTATTGCACTTTAAACATGCTCTTGAGTACTTTTACTTATCTCATGTTTTATAACAAAAAAACAAATGACTTCCAATGTCTCTGGCTTTACCCACGCGAAGAATGCAGTGATGGGCTCCATCTACTGGCAGCTGAGGGAATTATATAATTGAGACGAAGAAATATCGGAGGAAGGGGAAACAGGCTTATGTGGTTGAGCAGTTGTAATGATCGGGAAAATACGGTAAAAATGGCCAGAGCGAGTCTGACAATGATTTATGAAACAGCGCAGAAGATTTCGGACCCATGTCACAAATTGAGGAAACGTCTTACATCAGAGAAATTCAGAAAGGAGCGTTTTGGACATTCGGAGGGGAAAACATTCATCAAACTAGCGTGGATGAAGCTAAATACAAAACATGGTTAAAACGTCAAAAATGTTTTCAATGTATACTATGTGTCCTTTAATTCTGAGATCCAGGCTGACTGTCTGGAGATGGTCATCAGTGAGTTCCCTGTGGCATAAAACTAAAACACACAGATCAAATGTCCTATAGGGCCTGGATTTTCAACCAGTGCGCCGGGGAACACTAGTGTGCCTTGAGGTTTTGCCAGGTGTGCTTTGTAATAAAGTCCAATTGAGTTAACAGACTGACCCTTGTGGATGTAATTGACTTCTTTGGAGTGTCCTGGGCTACTTCTGGACTAAAAAATAACACAAAACCATCACTATTACCAAATTTAAAGAACCAGACAGAGGCACAAACATGAGTTGGCTTGTTATATACCATATTTTTTAACTAAATGGTCTGTTTTGGTAATGTTTTTGTAATAGGTGGTGTACCGTGGTAGCTTTTAAACCCAAAAAGTGTGCCACAACCCAAAAAAGGTTGAAAAAACACTGCTATAGGGGAACAATAGAGTATTTACCAACAAATAAATGAATAAAACCATGCATTTTACAGTCTGTTCTTCATAAACACACATAGGTCACATCCACAACAGAACTGTTCTCAGGTAAATTACTTAAACACGTTTTTAATACATTTGCACTGTGCACTCCACTTGAATAATGTATTTAAAGTGTAAGAGTAATGGATAGACGTTTTCATAACTTTTTCAACTGAATACAAGTGAAAACAGCTTTATGTTGACAATATTATTTGATTTTCACATGTATGTTTCATGGAATGCTCCGTCAGATATAATTTTGTTTTTTATGAATCATACCAGATTATTTACAAGAACATGAAACTCGAATTATACTTCCTGTGTTACCTTCTGACAGTTATGACCACTATACTTTGTCCTTCTACTTGAATATGATTTATAATAACAGTACTTTCTCTGTGTCTAATGTTGTGTTACTTTACTCTAAGGCACAGAGGGAAGATCTGCTGTGATGGGACGATTAACCCTCGCTCCGCTGCAGACTCCTCGTGTGCCGTGTGGCATTTAAAGGACAGTAACGCAGATATATGCACAGAAATGTCACTGATCCACACAGATCCACTGTCCCGTAATTAGCCGCACTGTCTGGGAAAGCCTTGACTTTGAAAATGAGGAGACGGGAAGGCTCCTCCCCGTTACCATGGATACGGCACAGTCAGGTCAAGCAAGGGGTGGACAATATTGAATGAAATTAATGGCCTCTGCATTATTAGAGTTGTGTAGATTGAGTTAGTCTTCCAATGCACCAATACTTTTTAATTAATTCCCGCTGCAGCACTTCGTCTGAAAGCCCTATTGGAAAATGCCTGGTTTAAACTAGTTTATGTGATCCATATGTAAAAGTTATTGATTTGTATTTTTTTTTTTTGCATGCTGTTTTTCCATAACTGTAATTTCAGCGTCTAATTTTTGGCTCTTCAGTGATAACAAATGAGAGAATCCAGAGAATATTTGATCTCCTTTTCTTTATTTACATGGTGAAAGTGTTTTGAAGAAAGATTTGAACAAAGATTGTATTTGATTATTTTTTTGAGCTTCCATGCTTTCATATCGTCTTTGTTTGTTAAAGACTAATTATTTCTTCTGAGGTCAGAGCATTAATTTGACCTCTAATTTTCATAATTTAGCATTTGAAGAGTCTTCTGCTCAGCGGGTTTTGCTTCCAACTGTTTTATTTTAAATATTTTAGGTTGAGGCGACGGCAATAATTTTGCCTCTCAAAGCTGCCTCAGCTACATCTCTCCACTGTTGTTTTTATTGTTCTTCTTTATTTCATCTCACTGCTTCGTCATCAGTCAAAAGGCAATCTGAGTTATTTTAAATTGTGTTACTGTAAACAGAATTTCTTCAGTTATTTAATTACTGTTCAATTTAATAACAACTCATTTAAAAATAGGAAATTCAAAAGTCACAAAAAGCAGTTTAATACGGATGCTCCTGATCATAGAAATAGGTGTAGACTTCTTATAAAAAATGTGTGCATAATTAAAAATAATTTTTTTCTTTATGTGCCGTCTTAAACTGGATAAATGCCAAATTATACGCATTTGGACAAGATGCTAAACGTCTTCTTACCGCCGATGTAAACCCTCATTCGTCCAGGTGTGGTCCATCGTAGAAAGGAGTTCAGAGGTTGTCATCCGGACGCCGTTTAAAGATCGAGACGTTTCGACTTTTATCCAAAAGTCATTGTCAATCAGATTGACAATGACTTTTGGATAAAAGTCGAAACGTCTCGATCTTTAAACGGCGTCCGGATGACAACCTCTGAACCCCTTTCTACGTCTTCTTACCGCCTTTAGAACATCTTGATTTTAATTTCCTTCGCAATATCTTTCTTTAAATCATGTAAGTGGATGAAATAAAACTGAGTGAATACGTATTGAAGAAAGCTGTTGCAAAATGAAGCAAATAAAAACAGAATGATGCCTCAGAGCTCTTACCACATCGTCACCTCATCTGAAACCAGGGCACACTTGATGACAGCTCTCTCCAGCGCAGTTATTTTGAGTGGGGACTGTTGACAAAAGGCTGAGTTCGTTCATTTGTGTTTACTGTTTGCCGTCACGTCGCTCATAACGGGGCTGTTGTTTTCACGTCTCAATCCGCGCGTCGTAAGATTTGATCAGCGCTCTCGTTTGTCTTCATTAGAGATCATGATGGAGGTCGCTCTGGGCCCATCTGCCAATGCACAACAAGTTTACTGCGCAGTACAAGAGGCGAGACGCAGGGGAGGAGCCAAATACTCTCACTTTTACCAAGATAGAGGTTCTCACACTGTGGTCAAGGTACATTTAGTGGTATCTACTGGTATATGATATATCTCCTGCAGTTATAGTGGTTGTCTTGCCAATTTCATTCATATTTCTGTCCTCCTTTTGCTAAGTATTTGTTTTCAGCTACTTTTTTAAACTTGCTGATTATTTTAGGCCTGAATTAGACCTATTTTAGACAGGTTAGGTCCTGATTTACCGTGTTCAAATCTCGTGGCACTCAGAAAACCAAACATTTTCTTAAGTGGGACTCGGTGTGAAAGTTTTGAGATCCATAAGACATTCACTCACTTACATGTAATAATATACTTTATTTTTTGTAAGAAACACATCTTACATTCACTTCTCTTGTAGACAGAGTTTCTTGTTCAGTAAAAATGAAAGAGACCCAGTGACAGACAGACACTTAATAGTGTTTTTACTGAATGGTTCAATCTGTCCTTAGGCAAGACAACTTCCACAGAGTCGTTTTCAAATGCAGAGGTTTGGTGGAATTTGTATCATTTGAGTTTCGGTACAAGTGCTAGTGAAACATATTAAGTTGGATATTGGAATTTCATGTGGTAGCTGACAAGTAGGGTCTACAAGAAATATGTAGGAATATGTTTTAAGCAACAGCCGACAACATTACTTTGAATAAGGGTCCAGGGAACTCTGCCAAGATTTAGCCAAGTCTAAAACAAGACCTGCGAGGACTGTAAAGAGACAGGAACCTCTTTATTCCATCCTGTTTTTAAAAAGACACATTTCATTATTTATTATTATTATTAAACCATGCAGTCTCTCATTCATTCATAAAAGCAGTCGGTTGTAGTTCAGGGTCGACAGTTTGAATTCCACCCCTGACATGAACATCCTTGCTTGAGCGATCAGATCCACTGACCCACAGGTTGGTCTGACACTTAACCTGCCTCGCCCCCAGTGTCTGTGCGCTCTGGTGTGTGAATGCTTCATAGATGTAAAGCGCTTTGAGTGCCTTAAAGGCAGAAAAGCACAATATAAATGTGATTATTTTGTTTTAGAAGTTCATAAGGCACAAGCCACAACTTAAACCGCAGCACATTTATTCCGTGGTAGCACTACTTACACAAAGAGTCCACTTTGAACACGTGTACAATGGAAATGCACCCTTTGAAACGAAGAAATGCTACCGCGCACACAGCTGAGGTGATCCGACGGAGAAGGAGAAATCGGACCGATCAATTGAACCAACATACACACAGGGAGCACCTCTTTTGCACCTACAGAGCCAAAGACGACAGCGATCACTTCACAAACAAGCAGAAAGTTAGTCGCCACACGTTAGACCATTGAAGCAGCAGCTCACGGTGTTTGTGGCCGTCAGATCAAACAACTTTCAGGCGGCGGCTCTGCTTCACAACCGCCTACTAGGTATGCACACATCAGAGGTGAGAGCAACAGGCAAGGCCACTAAATTTATAAAGAATATATGGTAATGTAAACTTTGCCCACGCAGTATAATAATCTTACATCCTGTTTCCAAATTAGCCGACTTCTACTACTTTAACTACAGTATATTCAAGCCGTTGTGCATGCTACTCACAAAATACCCAGCACATTTTCTTCAATAATTAAGCGAAATAACAGGGTAGCAGAATCTTCTCTCCACTTCTGAGGGCTGGAGCAGACAGTTGGGATCCCAGTGTAAAAGTGAACTTATAAGTATTCAAGTCTCCTCCGTTTCCAGCCGCCGTGAGCTGACGTCCAATGAAGAGCCGAGGAGCCAGGGGAACGTTTTCTGGCAGAGGAGAAGGAAGAGAGGGCACTGCGCAGAAAACCTTCTCCGAATGTAACATGTTATTGCTAAAAAATATTTTGTTTTCAATGGAAGCATCCAGCAGAAAGTTGGACAATATCTCTACCACCTTTGAGCTCCCAAAACGAGTTGTGGTTTCAACTTTCACTTCAAGATACACTTCTCTGACACAGCTCTGATAAATGAAATGAAAGATAGAAAATGCAGGGTGTAAAGTAGATCTATCTGCAGTGCCCTTTATGCTGCCATTTGGGTTATTTTCGACTTGTGACTATTGCACAGTTCCTGGAAAGGGCAAAGAAAGATGCATTTGTATTTTTTTCAGACACAAAAACACGTTATGTGAAAATATTACTCCAAAGCAACAGAAGCTCTTGCACGGAGAAGGACAAGTTTGAAAATCGTGCTGTTATTGAATGTTGCTTGAATCATTTGTATGCTTATCTATATCTATTATGTCTGTTTCAGTGTCTGCCTATTGTCATCAGCGTGCCATCAATCTCTCAGTGTTCACGGCAGCAGAACGCTCTCTCATCATAACATAATTTACTCTTCCACAGCTTCACTCGAACAGCAGCAGATCAAGATGCACAGACTTTCTTCACTCCAGACAAGTCGGTGTGATCCCTCATTCGTCCAGGTAGAAAAGGTTTCAAGGTAGTCATCTGGACACTGTTTTTGGATTCGAAACGATTGGTAAGAAGAAAGTTTATTTTGTAGGTTGCAGACTAATAAATATAGATAATAGTATGTTTATTGTGAGAGACTCTAACCCACAATAAATCAACATCAATACAAAATGTTAAATTGACTTTACAACTGAAAAAAAGCAGCAAAAACTTGGCTGTCTTCAGTTGTTTTACATTCATTTTATTAATCAGTCATTTCTCAAATACTGGCAACTCTTTCAGACTTTCATTTGGTTTGAAATGGGCCGCTGTGGCTCTTGGCTGTTGTATCTTAATATTCCTGATTGGCATTTGACTGGTTTGATCTCTTTCATGATTTGAGTCTTTGAATATAAATGCTGGATCTACGTTCTGTTTATGATTTGAAGTTAATGTAATTTGGAGTGATGCTCAACTGTTCAAATAATTTAATATTGTCAACATAAGCCACGTTTTGACTGGCCCTTGTGCGTTTAGTATTTACAAGTTTGTGGCACTGTGAGGTGAGGCTAAAGCTAGAGTAAACAGGACAATCGTTTCCTGCATTTATCTAACATTTCTTCAAAGCCTCTATGCTGCGTTTTCATGGCTCTTTATGAAATGCGTTACGTTTGGATAGAGATAGATGCATTTACCCCGGAAATATAATACTTTTGGTCTTGATGTGAGTGCTGTGCATCAATAATCAGCCGATGCTAACTAGTTTTGTTTTGCTTAGTCTTTCTGTTAAGTCTGTTTATTGTCGTGAGCGTGCGTTCTCTTTTGTCCTCTTGGCCAACGCGTTCTGGATGCTAGTACCACTCATGCCTCCCTTTAGACCCACCAAACGGAGCGGTGCGGTTCACTTCAGTGCAGTGGAGACACTCTCGGACCGCTATTATCTGCTCCAAACCAAACCAGTCAAAACATACCCATAAAGCTTGTGGACTCACGCACAGTGGGAAGAGTAATTATATCAATCAAGTAGGAGTAATGGTGCCTGATAATTATTCTGAAGTACAATTGTATTAAAACTTTGTTCAAGTACCTGAGTATCTGCTCACAGATATTATTTAGATAAATGTTTCTAAACTGTCTCCGAAGACAGAATCTCACAAATGAGTGATCTTAAATATTGGAAAAGGATTTCAGGCATTTTGAGAAAATGAATGGATTTTGTTCATGCGTTTTGGATATTTTGAAGATGTTTTATGCAAAACTTAGAAAAAACAAAATAATCTTTTGACTTTTAATGAGACTTGCAGCACAGAAAATGTTCGGGGAATGGTAATTATTAACTCATTTGTTGTCACAGATACAAAAACGAGCCAAACAAAGCTCACAGTAGCATTGCTTTCAAACAGGCATTCAGTCACAGCTATGGGAAACAGGCTGACACACTGCTCCCTGAGGAGGAAAGGTTGTACCCTGTGCAGCTTCTATTTAAAACATGTCAATCAAAATTATAAGAGGGTCCAACTGTAGCTTCCTGCCTCCGCACTCACACAATGAACGGACACAGACGAGCCGGTTATAACCAGCATCGAGGGCCCACATTCAGGAGCAAAAACGACCACTCAATTGGCACTGCATAAAAGAGCTAAAAACTGCAACTCCAAATTAGTGGAGTTTGCTAAGAAAAAGTGAGAATCATTATTTATCAGTTATTATTTCAACCTTGTTACCTTGAACAGCTTCAGTGACATTTAATAATTCACTGACACAAAGTACGCTTGGTTCTTGTGAGTTCTGTTCTCAACACCTAATTATTGCTCTTAAAATATTAGTAATGTTAAAATAATTGAGGAAGTGACACTATTATGGTCAGTCAATTTACCGTAAATTAACATTATACTAGTTCTAAATTAAAAACTTTGTTACTGCATATTTTAGTAAGCTATGAAGAAGACCAAACACAAATCTGAACCTAACAAAGAAAGTGTTTTTTAAATTCTTAAAACTGACATTTTCACAGAAGTATTGCAACCATGTTAAATTGTGTAGTTTTTTTGTTTTTGTAAAATTCAAGCCATTTTGTTTACTCTTGAAGTAGAGTTAATGACTGTTACCTTGCACCGTACTGTAAACAAGGGGTAAAAATCCATGTAAATTACACAATTGGTTGCTTTCATGTGATGTCATAAGATGGGGGCAAGAGCAAGTTTTTCACATTAATTACATTGAACTTTGGCATAAAATTTTCAAAATGTAAATTCACCAAAATATCAAGTGACTAGACCCAGGAACATGCCGTATTACAACAAAAATCTGCATTTCAACAATATTTTAAAATTGTTTTATATATTTTTGGCCGATAGAATGCTGTGATTTTATCTGAAACCCAGCAACGTGGAATTGACAAAGAAAAATGTGTCGGTTGCGTATAAACTGTCTTTGTATTTTCAATGGCACATCACTGATGGATTTTAGTTTCCTGTCATTTTATTTATGTATTTATCTTTCTTCACAAACTGCAACTTCACAAACGTAAAACTATGATAAATATTTACCACACCTTTCCTCCCACCAAACTAATGGTGTCAGAAAACCATTAGAAAAAACACGAGAACCTTCAAATAGATTTTAAAGTAAAAAAAAAATAAAAAAAATAAAAATTCCACTGGCAAATAATAATCAATGTTCGAGTATCTTTTCTCACACTAGACCATAACAAAACTGGACAAAATCATGAATGCAACTCAATTGGAAGTGCAACTTTTTCTAGTGGAGTGTCTGCATGTTTGTCTCCAAGGTATTTCTTCAATTACAGGCCTTATTTCTCAAAAGAAAAAAAAGCCATATTATGTTGAAGATTCCAGGAAAAACAATAACCTCTCAGATAGAGATTGTATATAATAAAGCATAAAGTTTAGCTGAACTCTTATTGACCAAAATGTCCCTTAAACCTGCTGGATTCTCCACCCTTCCTGTAGTTCATGTCCATAAACAAAGATGTATTGTACCAAAGGATGAATCTAAAAAAAGCCCTGAGGGAGTTTAGCATGCGACCTTTGACCTTTCTGGTTATAAACTAGCATGGCAGGCGCTAACAGGCAGGGCGACTCGATCCTTCAGAATAATTGCTCCTTGTTCTTGGCGGTTTCGATAGGTCAAAGCTCCAGCTCTCACACGGAGGATATTTCATGGCTGCCACGGATTTCTCTTATCTGAGCCTTCTGCTGTAAAAAAAAAAAAAAAAAAAAAAAAAAAAGACGTCTTATTTGCAGCGTTGTGGGACGAAGGGTTGGACAGAGCGCTAGTGTTCATCCAACGCTTCACTGTAGAGACTTATTTGTCGTTATTTCAAATCCACTCATCCTTTATGTGGTACAGAGTGGACTATTTTCAGGCTCAGTTTCAAAGTTAACGGAAAACAAAAGGAAAAAAGTGAAAAGAGACATGCTATGTACCCTTCAAAGCAACAACAACAACAGCAAAAAAAAAAAAAAAAATGTACAAAGATTGAGAATGTACTGGTTTTAATCCTAATGGCATTCACAATAAATCAAGTCTAAATCAAGTCTTTCAAACTGTTTTTCTCCCTAAATGTATTTAAAAATCCTCACAACTGTCTAAAGATCCATAATAAAGCTGACTTACATGTTTGTCTCTGTGCAGCAAGATGCACTTAATATTACTTAAACACTTAATATTTTAATTTGAAGTGGTCAGGACTATAGAGCTCCATTGACGTCGTCTGCTCAGTTGTTTGTGGCCATACACCGGCTTGACCATCCCGCCAAATTTTGGAAGTTAAGCAGGTCAGGGTCTGGTCTGTACTTGGATGGGAGACCGCTGGAACATCAAGTGCCATAGTGGGGCAGCTGGAGGAAACATCCTTGTGTCCTTAGGCAAGACATTTCACCCATATATTACGAAAGTGGTTGATTGGTGGTGGTCAGAGGAGTGGCTGCAATACACGTTTTTCTTAGTTTCAGCAGAATTCCCTCGCAAAGGCTGCACTAGCGCTGATTCAAGACAGGCTGCAGTTGTTGGGTTTTGTTCAGATAAATACCAAATGAGAGACACCGTTTATCATTGGATAATAGTCTTGAGACCAAGTTATAACGTCAACACTTTGGCTATCTTGTTCAAATAATAAGCATTCCAATTGTTATCAGTAAGCACTATTCACCTTATTCTGCCCCGCCCACTTTTTGCCACAGATACGCACTTTTGTTGTAAACGCACTTCCGTTTGACGAGAACTCCGTTAAAGCTGATGACGAACGAGGGAAAAGTCTTGCTAAAATGTTACATAAAGTAGGTTGATTTGTGTAAAATGTTTAATGAACACGAGCAACAACAAGTCAACAACGCACCGATTTCCTGGGCGTCTGAAAACGGCTTTTTAGTCCATGTGGAACTTATTTTCTGTTGAGCTCGTCTGCTCCATGTAAACGAATACAACGGACGGGGGCGCGTACGGCAACTTCCGGAATAAGGTGAATATTTATACATGTCGACCTTGTATCAGGGGACACAAAAAATGTCTAAGTCTACATATCCTACCTTTAACTACATTTCTTGTTTTCATAATTTCACACAAATACATTACAAAAGTCAACACGTACGGTATATTTGCTTGAAATTGCATTATCCTTTCACTACAAACTTTTCTGCCAATCTACACCTCCAACAGTCACCAATCACTCAATCAAATTTGGGTAAAATGGCTCAGATGTCTTTCCAAGAACATAACAATGGTTGACACAACTGAGACAATTGCTTCACACGGTTGCCCACGTTTTACGAAGCACCTTTCCAATCGTTCCTTAACATGCTGAGTCTCTAGCACGCAAATGTTATTCCCATCACCGAGAGGAGATGGAGTCATTCACGGTCTTCCAAACTCCTGTCCTCCTTGTCCTGTGTGCTGACCCTGAGCCTGTCCAGCCTCTTCTGCTCCTGTCTCTAATTGTCCCAAACATCTCATTTAGCTGGACCTGTCCCTCTGCGGACGCTGCACCGCCGCTCGGCCGCAGCAAAGCATGATGGGAGGATGCAGAGGGTTGTGGGTGCAGAGTGCAGGGGCAGGGCTGGCATCTCCAAAACACTGCACCCACTAAGTACAGGCTCCGCAGACCACAGAGACAGAGCAGAGCAGCTGGAGCAGAGCCACTGAGGGCCGCTGTGGGAAAACCTGGGTCACTCTGAGAAAACACTACTATAAACCAATGCCGAATTACTTTTACATGGATCTAGTCTTTAGTGTTTGTTTAAAGGTGCACAAGGTCACTGTACTGAATGTGAACATATGCTAAAACGCAGAAACAAATGCAGCAATTTTCTCTAACTCCTCTGCATTTTTGTTTTTATTTTATTCAAAAAGTCCGCTGAACATAACGCCTACAAAAGTACACCTTCTACATCTGATATTTCGAATCTCTCAAGCAGTTTGATTCCACATAAAAAAATATGCAAAGTGTTTCTTTTTAATCTGACAAACACCATGTTCCTTTTCAATAACCTATCACTTCCAGAATATACGTCTAAAACGTGTGGTAAAACAATTTCTTATTTCAACTGTGCACCGATTAGTTAGACTAAAAAGCTCTCAAACATTTATCTCTATGATTTGAATGTGTATAATTGTCCAAAGTGCACTGACAAGATATCAAAACTACGGGAGATCATGAAATTGAAAATACTCATATATAGAACCACAACAAACAGTGCATTTATCTGTAAAAAAGGCAAATTAAACTCATAACTCACTCCCAAATCTCAAGATAACTCACTACACGCGTTCTCCTTTCTGCTGTTGTGAATCAAAATCCTTTAAACTCCCTTAAAAGTAATTAACTAATAAAAAAGACACCATCAGTGAGTCAAAATGCATTTGTTGAGCGAACTTTGTACAAAATGCAATTCAAAGTGCTTTACAGACACAAAAATTAATTCAAAACATAAAAGGATTGATTACTGTAACGCACTCTCCACTGGACTGAACAAATCTCTACTCCACAGACTACAGCTGGTTCAGAATGCGGCAGCACAGACCTCTCCAACACTTCTAAACATGCTCATATCACTCCTGCTCTCCGCGCTCTTCACTCCCTTCTCCTTCTGCTTGTGCACAAAGCCCTCAATAGTCACGCTCCTGTCTACCTCTCAGACCTACTGACTGTCCACCGTGCGGCCAGGGCACCGCGCTCCTCTGACCACACCCCTCTGGGCCCAAGGTCCAGGTATAAGAAGTGGGCGACCGTGCGCTCCCAGTGTTTGGCTCCAAGCTCTGGAACGGCCTTCCTCCTGAACTGCCATCTATAACTGAACTGCCGCTCTGATCACATATTAAGACACACCTTTTTAGGCTTTTGACACATAGTTCTCTTAATACATGGCTTTTACTGATGTTTTATTCAATGGCTGTTTCTTAGTGCCTAAAAGCATGATAAATAATAATTTAAGAATCATTTAAGTCAATCACAAGACGAGACAAATTCTGTTACTGCCGATCGCTGCACAAGCATGTGCCACGGTTTATGGAAATGCAATTTTTAAGTTATTAATTATTTAAGTGCAGAAAAATGTCACTCATAAGCCCTGCAAAACTTTATCGACTAAACGCAAAGGTCTGCAGCCCAAAAGTTACTGTATGTATTAATTAATTGATTATTTCTGTTGCAGTATTAAAGAAGGATTTTCTATTGAGCTCTTTGATATGCTGTATTTAAGTCAATTATAGTCAATGAAAGAGTGGAAATGAACAGAAGAATGAAGAGAGAAAACAAAATAAAAACATACAAGACAACTGACTGCATTCAAGTGTTAAATTGTGAATTGGCGTTGGAATCAAATCAGTAATTTTGGGGGAAAAAAACAAAACCCTTTATTCTGCTCTAACTTTCCATGTTTTTCTCTCCAGGACCTTGAAAACAAACCTACAACCACCTAACAAACCACTTCTGACAACATGTTATTGTATAAAAATGTCAAATTAAAAGTTTGGATAAAGTTTGCAGCATCTCTCACCTCTCTGCTTCGACACACAGCCCAAAACTACTTACCACTACATTATTTTGACTGCTTCTCGTGGCGAACCCTCACAGAAAAACAGCGTGCACCTGTGAGATCCTTCAGAGCAGCGTAGGCTTGTTGCAGGTGCGTTTGGGGCCATCCCTGCTCTGTGCGCTCGGCATGTGTGGGCTTTAGCAGCCACAGGTTCAAATCTGTTTTCAATAATGCATGTACGACTGAGGCAACAGATGGGAGAGACTCACTGAACCGTGTTAAGTCTGCCATCACCTGCGGAAAAGACTCCCAGAATACTACTTTATGAGAAAGCTTCAGCTGAGTCTTTCCTTTTCTTTGCAGAGGAGGAGGGTCTAATAACAGGAGATGCTCTGGGACAGTTCTCCATTTGTTTATTTCCTGTTAAAGTTTAATTTAACTGTTTAATTATTTGATTTTCTACCTTTCTGTTGGTTAAATCAACAATTTTGTGAAGCCCTGCAAGTCGAGATTTTGGGCTCATCAAAAATACATTTAATTGAACGTGATTTTGGAATTCCTAACAGCAGCGCCCCCTACATTTGGAGTAAAGGCCCATTTATGTTTGTGGTTACTGTAGCTTCAATTATACTTCCAGCCATTTCTAATGTTAAGGTTCGGTTCCAGATGGCGCTCAAGGTCAGTTAGAGAATTGACCAAAATAGAAGAAAAAGTGTAACTACAAACAGGAGGTGCCCACATCAGTTTTAGATCACATTTGTTGGAAAAGAGTCAAGAAAAAGAGGCCAGAAAATAATGTATTTGTTTTGCAGTTTATTTGCTCACCCACAAACATTGCACTCTTACTTCTGCACTGTGTTTCCTACTGTCAACTACTGAAGCCTCTATAGCAGTGATTCCCAAAATGGGACTCGGAGCTTCTCAGAGGCCCTGCAGGGGGGTCCCCAAAGGTCGTCCACACAACAAGCATTAAACAAAATTGAGCTGAGAAAGCAAATTAGATAATACATTTTCATAAAAGCACTACTTTAAAATCAACTGTCATGACTATTTGTGTTTTGTTTGTAAAGAAGAAAAACGTAACTTGTTTTTATTTTTATATAAAGAGCAAATTATTGGGGGGCCCCGAGGGTTGGTAAGAGGTTCTGCAATGCTGCAGAGCTTGAGAATGGCGGCTCTGGGGGTATCTCTATTTGTCTTGAACATAAAGCATAAATGAGCCTTAAGTATTAATTTAGTTTACCTTTATGGATAACTGTACACACATGTTCTTAATAATTGTTGAAAATTAAGCAAATTAAATTAGCACTGCAATATCAAATTGGCTTATGCATGCAGGGAAATGTTTTCTGCATTTACCTAATCTTTCTGCTTCCATCCCCAAATCCAGGTGCCCTGGGGGTGGATCTGCTGGAGGATCCGTGTAACTGCTGGTGATTTGATTTTCGTTTTGAAATGGGAAATCCAAAATCGGGACAAAAACAAGTCAGTATTTCATTTCTCACTGTAAATCAAAAGGATATGCCTATTATCCTATATATGACCTTGTTTATTTCAGAGAGTGACCTTGAGAGCTGCGGAGCAAGTGCAAATCGTTTGTTCTCCGCGATCAGAACGGTTGTGCTGCTGGGGCAGCGCAGAGGCAAAGCCGCTGAGAGGTGAAGGGCCTGGGCAGTTGATTGTGGATGCATACGCTGCGTGTGTGCTGTGTGTTCACCCAAACTGAGAATTTACAACATCCACGGGTTTATGAACAAATGGGGTTTGGGAGCTGTGCCTCATGGCTACTCCTTCATTTTTGAGATTAGGAAATGGGTAATTTTCCGATTTTGTATTTTCCATTTCAAAACAAAAATCAAATGGCCAGCAGGTACATGGAACCTAGAGGATTAGTACACGTTAGAACATGCAAGCTCCCCTTCTGAACGCTTGGTGTGGTCAAGGAATCAAACCCAGAACCGTGATATAACGTAAGAGGCCAAGACTAGACTCTGAAACAGTTTGTTCCACTTTATATGCCGCCTGTCTGCACTTGTTTTCTCAGTGTCTCGGATGAGACGCTACATTTGTACTTTCCACACCATTGACATGTTTATCGACTGAAATACTACAACCATTTAAGCCAAAATTTTTATGTTCTTGTCAATGAGGATTAGTTGCTCAACAAAATGGAGATATGAGAAAGTAGCCTGCATGCGTTCCACATTGATATATCTGTCAGCGGTGTTTTGGAAAAGGCTGCTGTTGTCCAAGTCCTCCACATGAATAAAAAGGGATTTATTACTTTTATTACACAAGTGTCATGCGGCTATAAAGAGCAATGAACCTGTGCAGATATGAAGTAAAGCTGAGAGGAAAAGGAGGGAGTTTAAAGCAAATTCAGTTACAACAGAAATAAACTGTATACACGAGAAAACATTTGAAGGAAACATCTTTTTATGCAGAGAGATTTAGAGAATTGGCGAGCAATGCCTCTAGTCTAATTAAACTTACACTTTAAGGCAATAAATTAATCTTGCAGCTGTTTTATTGCCAAGAAAATACTTGTATATACTATGTTTTCTGCACTGTCTGGTTAGGGAGATAGTTAGATAAATGGATGCAAGGACGTATGGATTGATAGATGGATAACCTACTTTACTGATCCCGAAGGAAATTCAAATACAGCTGTGGAAACATGTTCACTGAAGCTTCTCAGTCACCTTTGTGTCAGTCAGAGATCTCAGTGCAGCTTTAACGGGAGTGTTTGTGAGGTAGAGTCAGCAGATTGTGTGTCAGTTTAAAAAGAGTAATAGCTCTAAGGACAAAAGATTCCTCAGGCATCACAGTCAGGTCTAGGTGGAGCAGGTGAACTCTGGAGACACGACGGGAAAGCCCTCGCCCTCTCTCCAGCTCGTCTCAGTCGGTGAAGAGACTGTCCTTCCATCTAAGTATTTCCTCTTGAACGTCTCCTGCTGCATTTGGTGTAAAAAGTCGGTAGCATTTCAAAAGTCCATGGCTAGCTCCTTTCGCGTCTCCATGGTTACAAGAAAAACAAATAGCTCATTTAACACAATCTTACAGTCCCTTACTTCTGTCCTTTGAACTGCACAAGCCACACTTCTTAGTTGGGTAAAATCCAAAGTAATGTCAGCGTTAGGGTTTACAAAAAAAAAAAAAAGACACTCAGATACTGATTTATACAAAAAACGACGCTCATTTTAACATGTATTGTAAAATGACAAAGGGCACTATTTTGAACTTTCCTGAATAGGTTTAGAGTAATCTAAACTAAACTAGTAAAAGGCCTAATATCATTGAAGAAATCACTTTTGTTCTGTGTATTCTAAGTATTATAGTAAACTTTCAATTTAAAAGGTTTGTTTTGCTCTAGTTGCATTGCATAAGCCAATTGTTAATGCATTTTGGTATTCATTTGTGTTCAATTCAATTGTGTGTACATAGCATAATTTTAATAGAATATATGCATAGAAAAGGTTTCAAAGGTCACCTAGACACAGTTTTGAAAATCAAGACTTATGACTTCATGCCAAAATCATTCTTAATATGTCATTCATTCATTTCAGAATGTCTTTTGGATTGATTTTCAAAACAGTGTCCAGATGACCTTTAAAGCCTTTTCTACGGTGGAACACTCCTGGGATTACACTGACTAATTTAGTAGTTTATCATTTAATTCATATTACACTCACACCCACTGTTATTTTGTTACTATTTGTATTATATGAGTCAACTTACTGTTTTGCAACCCTCATTTGACAAGTATAAGTAGATTTGTTGGCAAACAGAGAAGGCATCCATAAGGACTTTCATTTTAATATAGATGCAGTTTATCAGGTGGACTACTTTGTATTCTCTGGCACATTTTCATAAAGTCATTTGAAAAGCAGACTGGAAAATTTGTGATTAATCTGTCACTTTTAGTTCCCCATTATCCTCCGTCTGTTCATTTTTGGACATTTCATTAACAATATTTCAAGCGAACTTCTGCAATATGTTCCTTTTATTTCACTGAGAAGTGTTTGATTTAGGTTCGTCCTCCTGAGTGCAAAAATATTTGGCGTGAATGCTTCAGGCAGCGCTGTCCAGATGTGTCTTTGTGAAAACAGTCGGCTCACTTTGTAACGGAGCCAGAGGCCGTGCACCTGAAGGCATCGCCACTGTTTTCCAATGGAGAGCAGATTAACCCTGGTTATCGTCGGCCTGATGCGTTTCTCATGTTCTCACGTCTGGGCTCTCGCGGGACGTCGCAAAACAAGATGGATGTGTGTGTTAACGCTGGGAGCCGAAAGAGCCTCTCAGGACAGTTCACCTCTGCCCGACCCCGACCTGTCTACCACATTCAGATTATATTATACTCCAATGGAACGGATGGAGATGGTGAAAAGTACTGTCTGAGTCAATTCAATTTTATCTTATGTTTGTGAAGTGTGCATAAAACGTTAACATTTCAGTTTTTCAGTGGTGGTGGGGAAGGGTTATGGCAATATCCTTATCTTGTATTTAATAGGTTGTGGTCATGTGACTTCACTTTATTGGTTAAGGCTGCGGGAAGTCTGTTATAGATACGAGTTCGGACCTCGGAGCGTCACAACTGAATGATCTCGAATATAAACGAATGACTGCAACTGAGTGCATAACATTCGACAGCTGCTCCTCCTACCGGCAAAGTCATTTCCGGTGGATAATTCCGCTGCCCTTCTCACCAGGATACTTTACATTACCAGTGCGCTAGCTCTCCAGAAGTTACAAGAAAAAAGTGTTAGTGAAAACGGGTTATTAATGAAGGTTAGATAGCTAGGTTGCTAAAAAGTGTTGCATATTACTGGGTCAGCAACGCTAGCACTTTCCCTCGTAGTTGTGGATGTAGCTGGAAACTTGTAATTTAAATCCCTTTTCTCGCTTACTAAAGGGAGCAGGAGAGCGGAATCCACAAGTCTATGGACATCATTTATTGTAATATTCGGCAGGTCCTGGAAGAGTCTTGAAAAGATTTTTAAGCGAAACACAGTTTGCCGGTAGGAGGAGTAGCCGTTAGGTCACGTCGAACGTTATGCACAGTCAATTTGGCTAATGCTAACCATAGACATTCACAGACACAAAATTCTGAGTCAAGAGTTTTGCTAGGACGGTGAAGCTAACAAACATTAGCATGCTAATGTCACATTTCTCATAGAATAAAAGGCTCTACAAATAGTAGCAGAGAAAACGTTCTGGTGTCATTTTTTACCCGAATAGATGTATCTGTGCTGGGACAACACAGATTTTATGTTCTCATATGAAAGAAAGAAAAAAAAAAAACGGGCCTTTAAGAACTGTGTGTAGTCTGTATCAATGATAAATGTGAGGATAGCTGCAGTGTTCCTATTGGTTATCTGGTTTTCAACTTTATTTTCTTTCTTAGATGTCAGGGACAAACTAAATATTTTGCAGAATTGAAAGCGTATTTGTTATTGGACTTGTGCAGCTTTTCCACATTTTAGTTGTGTTTTGAGTTTTTACATGAGAAAATGCCATTATGCCATTACTCATCTTTGACTCACAAGTGTTTGAAACTCATTGTTAAAATTCTTAATGTGATGTCATCTGCATAATCTCTACAGGGAAATGTGGCTCCTGCCCACCATTATCAGATTCTACAATGTGAAAGGAACCTGTTGGATTTTATTATGTAGCCCAGGCCAGTCCTTTAATAAGTCAATCACATGACCTGTCACATGTCACTGTCACATGTTCACACCCAGCCAGCCACGCCATGTAGAGCGGGAAATATGCCCAAACTGTCTTCCAGTCTAGTGTGCGGAAGAGGAGTTGCACAGAAAGCCAAACTGTGGGGACTCCCATAAAGGTTAACTCTGCCTTCAGTATTCTGAACTGCTAGGTAAGTATTTGTTTGGTCAGAGTTTGTTTACCTGCTGAACATGATGTTCTTCAAAAGCACCATGTGATGGTGGAGTGACGTGTCTTGAATGCTTAGAAGTGTTTACTAGGAGAAGCTTTCAGCACGGATGACCCTGGCATTATTCCACTCCATGATGGATGGAAAACCTAAATCAGCCGTATCCGACCAATGGAAGAGACAAAACCACATCATGGACTGGAATAATGCCAGGGTCATCCATGCTTAAAGTAGCAAATACCAGCCCTGGATCTGATCCACAAGCGAGGTCCGAGGAGCGTAAATGGAGACTAGAGCCTACACTTTATCTTATCATGCACATGGATAAGAATCAAACAGAATCAAACAGTAGCAGGTGTAAGCCTCCACTACTGTCTGACAATGTGTGCGTGTGAGCAGCACAAAACATATCACAACTCCATCATGTGACACTTCAGAAGGAAGCTTGTAAAGCAGGTAAACAAACACTCGAGTCTGACCAAAGGAATAGTTACCTGACAACATACATTCTTACTGTGAGCTGTAACTTGCCCTGATAGATATGTTTAATGCTATGCTGTGGAACATTACAGGCAAAGCAATAACTTTATCCATCCATCATAGATCAAAAAGATAGCACACTTTTGAACAGATACTGGCATGCAGGTGTAAAGTATATATATATATATATATATATATATATATATATATATATATATATATATATATATATATATATATATAAATAAAAGTAAAGGGAGGCTGCAGGGAGACATGGCTATAAAAACACTGTTTTTATTATACTAAATCCCCAGACAGTTCAACAAAGTTCTGTTTGTGTTGCACAAGCAATAATTTGCATATAAAATGAAAGACAAAATTACTGCTTTTGAAAACATCAGGTTATACATTTATCATGTACAACTGTACAACTACAGCTTTCAGGAATTGTAGAAACTCAGTCGAGACATCATACATATATTGTGGTTTTCAGTTTGATTACTGTAAGCATTACATTCTGACATTGTGTCCTCGAGCAAGACACTATACTCCCAATGCCTGGTATGTGGTGGTGGGATGAGAACCAAGACCCCAAGTTTATAGGTTTGTGAATATAGTGGACAAGTGCAAATGAGTTTAGAAAATTCTGTATTAACTGTTCGATTCTAAACTTACTAAATAACTTTGTTCCTGTTCATTTCCACTGGATTTAATTAACTCAACTTGGAAAATCTGACTTTAAATTAGACTTGTTTTGAATTGAAATACGATCTTCTCGTACATTATTGTTATTAACTGGCTGCAGAGTGTGTGTTTTCCCTGCGTCTCCTGAGCACATTGAGTCATGGAGGTGCGTTCACTGTCAGTCTGTCAGTCCGGCCCGTCCCACAGCTGAATCAACACTCTCTGCCCCGAGAACAGGCCCTTGAACAGCCCTCTATTGTAAATACACACACCGGGGAAACGCTATGAAAATACCACGATGAAAAACACATGGCGACATATTTATTACAGCTCATATAATAAATACGTCATGGGAATACAGAGGTATGTAGTGCATGACATCAGAGCGGTGACAGATCGCTGAAAGAGCAGGGGCGCTGTGAAGAGGGGGAGATTAGGGGAGTTACAGGGGTGGTTTAACATAGTTTTCGCTACAAAAATCTTTAAAGCATTAAATGGCCTTTCTCTCTCTTGTCTGCAGAGCTATGTCTCTGGATGTTCCTGGTGGCTCCCTTCTCTCCTCAGAGCAGATCCTCCTCTGCCCGTCCTCTCGACTCTTCTCTCGAGGGGACTGTGTCTTTTCAATGAGAGGCCCAAAGATTCTTACCCGAGGGCAACTAACTCAGTAGACACGTTCAAATCTAAACTTATAGACCCTTTAAAAGTATGTAAACACACTAAACATTCTAAATTCAGAATGGAGGCAAAAGTGAAGCGCAACTTAATGTGATTTCACTGGAGAAACTAGGATTAACCTCAGAATATTACAAAATAAAAAAATTGAGATGATTTTGGGTGCACGGTGGCAGAGCGGCTAGAGCTTCTGCCTCTCAATAAGGAGATCGTGGGTTCGAATCCCAGACCACCCCAACATCGTGGTTTCGAATTCCGAACCACCCTAACATCACACGATCTCTCTGGGTGGAGTCTGCATGTCCTCCCCGTGTTACCGTGGGTTCTCTCCGGGTTCTCCGGCTTCCTCCCACCGTCCAAAGACATGACTGTGTAGGTTAATTGACAACTCTAAATTGTCCCTAGTGTGTGAATGTGAGAGTGAATGGTTGTCTGTCCTTGTCTCTGTCTCTCTGTGTTAGCCCTGCGACGAGTTGGCCACTGTCCAGGGTGTACCCCGCCTAAGGCCCAAAGTCACTGGGATAGGCTCCAGTCACCCGCGACCCCTAACGGGAATAAGCGGTAGAAAATGAAATGAAATGAAATGAGATGATTTTGGAAAATGGAAAGTGAGGATCCTGAGAAAAATGCATTCCAAGAAAACAGCCCTAGAAGTTACAATGTCCCATAAAAATCTATGGATGAAGTGGATTAAATGAAATGATAAAACATCTTTTGGAGCAGATTGGACAAGTTTGTTGGTTCCACAAGAAAGCCGATATGTTGAGAAAACTGAACAAATGACTAAAAATTGAAAGAAACTAGTTTTGCCTGTAGTCTCTCGCCTTAAATTACACTTTTATCGGGATTCAGTAGTAACTTTGTAGATCTGATGTGTGATTAAGGGCACATTATGATATTTCTTGGTTGTAACGTTCAGAAGGGAGGTTCTTATTCTCTACAGAAGGAACATAAGTGGGGCCCATACATCTCAATGACACAGCATTGAGTTAAAAATATGAGCCTTTTTCCTGTTGGCCTGTCCTTTCCCGCTCGTTCCTCCTCTGCGTCTCGCTCTCGCTTCATGAAAGACAAATGTCAACCCTAAACTCCTGCGTCACAGACACTTTAACACAGTGTCAGGTGCCATGAGAGTAAGATAATGCACTGTTTTAATGCTGCATGTCCATTTCGAGCTCAACAGAAAATAAGTTCTACACGGACTAAAAAGCCGTTTTCAGGCCGCCCAGGGAATCGGTGCGTTGCTGACTTGTTGTTGCATTTGTACATTCAATATTTTAAAATCAATCTACTTTATATAATGTTTTAGTGAGAGACTTTCCCCTCTTTTGCTATTTGCGCGAACAGTGTTCTTGTCAAGCTGGAAGTCCCTTTTACTACAGGAGTGCAGATCATAGACATAAAAAGAGGCAAAAGTGGGCGGGGCATGAACAAAGTGAATATATAAACAAAACATTTACATTTTTCCGATTCTCAAGCCCAATGGGAAACTCAAATATTGTTTAAATCATGAAATGAAATACCTAAACTGACCAACAATAAGCCTTAATGACATTAATAATTACGACTGACCATTTTTTGGTTTTTGACACTTCCCATTTAAATGTTGAAGCCAAGATTATTAAAGAATAGGGAATAAGAAGCCCAGATGGAAAGCCTATAAAAGGTCCACAGAATTTTGTGAATTTTGGCCTATTTGAGGGTTTGGAGAACAAACTGATCCTGATTCTTCCCATTATCTTTGATTTGACAGGGAATAAGGCGGTTATACCTTTATTTTAAGTTTTATGCCTAGGACCTTAATAGTTCCTTATTAATATCAAATATTCAAGACTAATTTAAGTTATTCTTTTCTGGATATTCACACTTAAGCTCACGTAGTACTTTGGTTTGATCATTACTGTAATCTTTCAATTAAGTTTTCATTTAAAAAGAAATATATTCTTAACATTTCCTAATAATTGGTCCAATAATTCCACATTGCTCTTGCAAAGTGCAGAGCTAATGCAGCGAGGCGGTGGGATATGGAGTTGGCTGCAGTACAGAAGTCTGATTTTGGACCAGAGAAAAGCGTTCCATAACTTTATTTAAACTTGGGCGCTGGCTGTCCCGCTCTGAAAGGATTTATCTTCAAAGAGGCGACATGTCTAAGAGCTGCTGGTCACTCACACCGGGGTCAGCCTATTCTCAGACCTCCACTGGAAAAACATCCTTCTGCGTCGGAGGCCCAGGCACATAATCCCATTTCTCTCCGTGCAAATCGGACATATTTGAAAATAAACCAAGTCCATCAAACGCTGACGAGCCGAGTCAGAGGAACAGGACGCATTCATGACACTGCTCACTTTCTCTGAAAACTGATTGGACAGCATTGCATTTGAAATTTAGGTTTATTTTATTTCTAGTGATGTTTTTTGTTTTAATTTAGAATATTTCTCGTCCATCTATACATCCAGTTGGTAAAAGTGTATTTATATGGTGATTAGAGACTTAAGAGCACTATTCGCACTGGATTAGTTTTACCTATGGAATTACGCCACTACTTCGCTGTTTTATTGTGAGCTTTAGCACCGGATCAGCAATATTAGTAATTCACTTGTTTTTACTGACTTTATTCTGAAAATGGCGGAAAGGCTATATGAGAAGTCATTATATTCTAATTATGATTTAGTTTGTCGGGAGGGCACATGTGGTAAATATTTTTGCATAGTTTTACACGTTTGTGAAGTTGCAGTTTGTAAAAAAATAATCACAGAAAATAGTGCAGAATCCCTCTGTGATGTCATCAAAAAGCGACGTACCATTGAGATAATTTACACACAACTGACACATTTTTCCGAGAGTTTAGATGGTCATTCAACAAAATAGAGGTTTTATCAGGTATTATTATTGTATTTGTAAAATCATAACTATCAAACTGGGGACAAAATGTTTGTTCACTACGTTTTAGTAAAGTGTCGTCTAACCTGTCATATTATAGAACCTTTAAAGTAATTCATTTTGCTAACTTTTTTTCTATTTTAAGTGGCATGTGTAGCGTCATGCGTCGCTCTTCACCATGTGTGTTGCATCAGAATGACATCCATCCGATGTGTGGACATAAAGGAATTACACTTTTGCAGAGGTCTGAAGGTATATTTACTTGAGTATTTTTGGAAAACAGTGATATGATACTGATAGAGTGATATTTTGTTTTAGTAAGTGTATCGTTTCTTTAAAGTTTTGGTTACTGTGTTTAAAGTTTTGGTTACTCTTCCAACTGTGAGCAAATCTACAACTGACAAAAACTTTTGTCAGTTGTAGACAGTAAAGCTGTCACCAACAATTATTTTAGAAGTTTAGTAGTAAATTGAGACGAGAATTCCGAACCTTCTATCAGTGGCCGTTCCATTGGATGCCGACAGTATCTATAGCTCAGTTTAGTCCAAAATGCCAGGTCCACAATGCCCCTGCACCAGCACAAATGGGTACAATGATTTCACATCCTGTCATTGTGTTTGAACTGGAGCCGGGCGGACGACAGCAAGCAGCCAGAAACATCCCAATTATGCCTCTAACTGCATTCGCTCCAAGAAAAGTAAAAAAACACACAACAGATGAACAATGAAAGCAAAACTACAGACGAACGCAGACGAAAGCCGTAGACGTATGACTCACCGCGATAATGGACAAGCATCAGTCAGTTAGTGTGATGGTAAACACTAAGAAAAGACGCATCGTAGCAACTTGTTTAATTCTGTCTACTGAATGCCATTACCACCGCAACATTTGTTCTCAAAAAGTCGCTTTCCAAACACAAATAATACGGCTATAAATGCCCCCAAACGATTCCACTTTTAAATGAGCCACTTGAGAAGTTTTGTGGCTTGTTATTAGAAAACAGTTTTAGGAAGCAAATGGAAAATAAGTTTTATAGATTGGTTCATGCAAGTGAAATAGGGAAAAGGAATTCAAGTGCACCTGCAAAGTTGGTAGAAAAGGTGAAAAAAGTTTATAAATTAAGCTGATTTCTAATTTGTGGAATGAAAACAATCTGTATTTAATGTGTATTTTGTCTTTGTAGGGCAAAAGTTGCAAAGAGTAGGAAGTTCAAATTCTGTTCTTGTAGAAGAACAAGGAGCCCTAAAGCCATTTTGTCCCCAGAGGGAAATTTGTCCTGTGCATTTATCCACACAATACTTGGCCAACACTAGAGAGTGGTGTCTCTGTTTAAGTTAGGGGTGTCCGAACTATGACCCAAGAGGCTTCCTGTTGTAATGGACCAAATGACCAAAGGTAGTACACTTTACTGTAAAAAAAAAAAAAAAAATCAAAATGAATGATTCACTTCACTGTCACATTCTGTGGGCCCCTGCTCTGTGTATGACTCAAAATTTGGCCCTCGATGAACAAAGTGTGGACATCCCTGATTTAAAGCGTTATGGTTTGGGTTCACTTCCTGGTCTTGACTGTTTGGCAAAAGTTTGTTCTTTCTACCAGTCTCAAACTATGGCTGGAATCCAAAAAACTATGATCCCAAAAGCAGTGTATAGTTCAAAATCATGAATGGGCAACACTTCAAGAACGTCAAGTCTTTAAGAACGTGAAACCCATTAACGACCTGTTCTGTTGTATAAAATTACCAACTAATTGATGTGTCACCCACTTCAATCCAGCCGACCACCAAACCAGATCTGATCATCCATAAAAGTATCAAACCTCAAAGGACACATTCTGCTACAGTGACATTGTTCCGTCATCAAAAACATACCTGGAGTTGCATTTAGCTGCATTCACGCTATTTTACGGAATGTTGGTTCGAAAATCCTCTCCTCACCGACCGTCAAAAACACTTCCTGCTGAACTCTCTCGATCAATTACGTTTTTGGGTTTTTTTTTGTTTTTTTTTTTTTCAATTTTCAACATCACATAGAATCATCTGCTGTTTTGAGTCTTTAAATCACTGCCAGACGTCTTCTGAGCATTTCTGTCTTCTGAGCATTTATGCAGTCTAATCATGATCACTGCTATTGCTTGCCTGATCATAGCGTATCACACAGTCTATTTAAGTGATAGCGTGACGAAACTGTGTAAGTGCTAGGCGCCATCTACTGGCTGCATAAACGTGCCAGGGCAGAGAGCAGAGAAACTTGGCAGAAGCTTTTTTTTTCCAAAACATGAGATGGCAAATTTAAGGTAATCAAGAGCATGTTTAAAGGCTAATAATGCTCGTTTTTTCCATGCACAGATTCCCAGATTGGAACCAACTAAAAAGCGAAGTAGTTCGAAGCCCAATTTTGGATACCTTTAAAAGTCAGCTGGCAAAATTACAACATCACAAACTCGCTCTTAATATCTTATCTATTATCTTATATTTGGAGTTTGCTAATTAAATCAACCAGAACCATAGAGTGAATGGTCATTTATGCATCAGCGTTTAGACTAACAAAAACCTGTTCAAACTGTGGCCCATGAAAACACCATATTCTCCCATCTCCCTTCACCTCGGATGGGAAAAACCGATGAATTATTCCATTTAAGATCTTAAACAGATGAAAAAAAAACTGCTGTTAATGTGCTGTATAATACATCGCTCTAACCGATGTATTCACATAGGACGCTGGGGAAATTGAATAGGCACCAACATCTTTTAGATTTAATTTGACGCATAGCCCAATACAGAGGCTGAAATCTGCTCTGAATGCATTAGTCCTTGCCTGGGTTTGAAATACAGTTTAATCAGTAAAATGAATTGATAGAAGCAGGTCTGTTTCTGTTTCTTTTCAACATGAGATGCACGTTTAGTTAAATGTTTTCCAAGCACAGCGTAATGAGAATGAATGCCGTGGTGCACGTGCCAGGCAGCCATTAACACATCCACATGAATGATCGCCCTTTATCAAATGGAGATGGAAAAGCGCCAACATGTTCAGGATAACACATGGGTTTTAATCTACGCTACAGGATAATGGCACAATATAACACAATTTATGCGTCATAGTTTAATCATTACAACTACTTTCAATGAATAGTTTATTAAAAAGATACACTGCTAGAGAAGTCAGCAATATCTCCCAAGAGGACTGGACAGTGGAGGGTGAAAGCATATTTCAGAGACAGAAAAGGGGAAAGAGTGTGTATTTGTAAGAACAACTTGAGTAATGATTGGCTGAGAGACAAAGGAAGGCGCCTGTGATTGGCCAAAACAGAGAACAAGAATGAAAATACAATATTCCTGGATTGAATTTACACTAAAGCCGCTCTCCACCTTTAATTAAAGGATCTGTACCTGATTTTCACTGCTTTGAAACGTGAAAAACAGAACTAGTTCACGTACCCGATTTTTTTTGCATTCAATAAAGTTAAATCTTTGCCACAGCACAGATATATTGCAAAAACGTCAATTCGGGTGAAGACCACAGCTTTTCTCTGCATTATTTATAGATGTGTTTTCATCTACAAGAAGTAGTGCGTCATTAGCATGCCGTTTCTTAGCTTTACCATGACAGAAAAACTCATTCTGGGCTCAGACACTTGTGGAAAGTGCTCATCGCGGCGAATGAATCAGGTGCCGCAACTTTGTATAAAATTTGTCTTGTTTTGCAATATTTCTGAAATTTTTGTTTTGTTAAAAATCAACTGCTCTGAAAGCTAGTGCTGTCCATTAACTACAATACATTTTTATTGGGAGAGTTAACGTTAGCCTCCAGACATGGCAAACTATGAAAAATCAGGGTTGTTTTGGACTGACAACCGCTCGACCACATGTGAGTAACGCCAGAGCCTCGTTAAAAAATATATGTGAAGAGGTGTTTTGCATAAATTGCTACAGCGATTGGTGCCGAAATTAGCATACATGCTAACAGCCACGTAATAAAGCATTTCTTAAATTTAATTTTATGCTGAACAATAATGCATTTAAAACATAGTGCGACACAACAGTTTGATATGGTAAATTTCTGTTTTGTTTCACCGAGTGCCACAAATCTTAGATTCATTTGTGAACTTCAGAAAGTGGATGTTGAAGTTAGATATTGACTTGGTTGACCATTTTGCTAATCGATTAGTCTAGCGATGATTCTTTTGATTAATCGATTAGTTGTTTAGAATGATGAAAAGATTTGTACTAAATTTGAAGCTGAAGTGAAGTGGTTTGTGGATCACACTTTATATGGACAGTGTTTTCATTAAATACACAAAATGTACACATCTTCTTTATCATTTTCATCCAATGTCGGCTCCGTTTGCGTCATCAAACTTCTTTTCTCAGCTCATGGCATGTTTTGGAACCTGTGTATAGACCAGTTTGATTATTAGATATTCAATTACTAAAATTCGTTGATCATGTCAGTAATCGATTAGTTGTGATTGATCAATTAATTTGTTGCTGCCCAATAATGAACATATAAACAACAACCATTTGACTTCACCGTCTACAAAAGTCATGATGTTTTTACTTTTGCCTCAATGAATGGACTAGATTGTTTATATTAGTACCATGTTAAGCTAAACACGTCACTCCTGGAATAAATAAATATAAGTTAAAGTAAAATTTATGAATTGAGGTAGTGCAAATTTATTTTTTTGCAGTCTAGATTCCCTGTATTTACATCTGATCATTCAGTATGTATTCTAAAAGAGGTTTTCTTCTTCCCGCTGAGATCTCTGCATTCTGATAAAACTGGGTCAGTCTCCCACTATTGTTTTATTTCTCCCTGTCTGCAGCTCCACAGTCAATGAGGAGGCAGAAAACGGCTTGACCTCTGCTGTCCAGATCAGAGTAAAATAGCGTATATCTGATCAGCACTCACGCATGTGCTGCAGACAGCTGTCACTGAGCCAAGGGCAGAGCCGACAGGTTTCCAACTCGCTGCGTGCCCATTATTCAATCACACTTCAGCTTGTCTTGGTTTGTCAAAATTAGGACCCAAACGTCCATCAACATAACTTTAAATGTTCGTATTTTTTTGGTCGGAATGACAAGCACATTCACACTGCTCAGACATATTATTCAAAAGGTGCTTCTATGCACCTAATGGTACTGCATTTATATCAAATCTTTATGAAATGTATAAATATAAAATGCCAGCAGTGGGCCAAAAGGTGCTCGATGAAACTTTGCTGCTGGTTTCCATTGAGATTTATCTTTTAAATTTTGAAATTTTAAACATATATAGAGCAGAGGGCCACAGACAGAAGTGAATAATTCAAGCTTTTTAATTTGACTAGTTTATATGAGCTACCACACCTAAAAGTAGAACTAAGTAACAATTTTATTATTATTAAACGTTTGGTTTGACACCTGATACAACACATTTATAAACAGGTACAATGCCCACTTCATACAACAAGATACAACAAGAAAAGGAGTATAGACAGTTTAAAATAAAACATAACTTGAGGTATGTTTGTGATGGTGGAAAAGCAACACATTTCAACACATGAAACTATGTTGATCCGTTCACACGCCAGATTAAAACCAGCATTAAATCTGGAATCCAAACCAGGACCAGGAATAGCACATTAAAACCGGCATTAAATATGGAGTCCAGACCAGGACCAGGACCAGGACTAGAAAAGGACCTAACCTTGTCTACATCTTGATCAACGATACACATGTGTCTCTGTTGGGTCCGGGTTTGAGCCCAGGCTAGTCCAGATGTAAACTTGGCTCGGTCTTGTTCGAGTCCAGGATTAGTTTCAAACGTAGTCCCAATTTTGATGTAGTATGATGTGCGAACTCAATTTTTTCAGTTTTTAAATAGTAAAATAGTAAACAAAACTGAAAACACAAAGAACAGAGCATGAGCAGAAAAGAGCAATAAAATACATCCGGATAAAATGTAGGCAAAATGTAGGCATACACAAGTCTTTCCAGATTAAGTGTGATTTTTTCCATTTTCCGTAGTGAACTCTTAAAAACTAAAACCAGGACCAAACCTAAATGAGTCTGAAACATACATACATACATACATACAAGTCGGGATAGTAAATAGCCATCGAGTAAACAATCCTATATAACCAAAAATGCTACTAGACTACGACAACGCTCACACCAGCTGCTGAAGAGACCCATTTAAAATTTCACTGAATATATTATCCACATTCCCAGCATGCTTTGGGAAATGCTAAACTTGATTAATGCTTTAACTATCCCAGTTTGGCGCTATCGGGAGCCTCATAATGACTTTCTCCTGCATTCCTCCGCTCCTATGTAAGTCCATTGAATTGTCGTAAGTCTTTTTATACGGCTCTGCTCTGACACTGCCTTTACTGTCCCCACATGGCGCGCTAATGAAACCAGCAGAAGGCATGTACCGCGTTTGAGAGAGAGAAGAAAGAGGATTTAAAATGATCAATAAGTTCATATGACATGTTGAGCAGTGGGAGCATCCAAGAGGAGGAGGATCTCTGGTTTTATTTATAGACTTTGGCTTCTAGTTTTACACCGAGCAATGTGATAGTGTTTTTGTGGGTGGTATAATTGACGGCAAAAATATAGAGAATTTGATTTTGATTTGAAAGCACTGGTGTATTTGACTTACTTTTTTGTTTAAATTTCAGTATGTTGAGTTAAGTAGAATGTGTGCGTTTCAATGAAGTTGTTTATGGTGGCTAAAGGCACATTGGCACTCATCAGCAAAAGGTTCTGATTTGGACTCCCAGTTCTTTCTGTGTGGACTTTGCAAGTTTTTGTCTTTGTCTGGGTCGGTTTCTCCGGGCTCTGGTTTCCCCCATCAACCCGAAACATGAACCGCAGGTAAAATCCTCTGGCTACGGTCCTGACCAAGCCCAGGCTCAACAACTGGAGATGGGTCCTGGGTGCACAGTGAACTGTTTGGAGGATGGGTCAAATGCAAAGGACCTTAAGTCAAGGGTACATAATGTTTGAAATATGCCTTGCCTCTTTGTAGAATTGTTATTTTCTACACAGAAGTACACAGGAGTTTAGGATTAAACTGTTTAAAAGCGTCCTGCTGCACCACTCGAGCCTCTACATTTCAGACTTTTTTGGTTTTCAAAGTACACCTGGTCCAAATATTTCATTTAAATTCAATGTAGTTTTATGTGTGGAGTTTGCATATTTCTCTCCTCTTCTAAGCAGATTTCCTCCAGGCTCCAGTTTCCCCCATCAATCCAGTTCCCGCACCGCAGGTACAATCCTCCAGCTACTGTAGTCCTGACCAAACCCAGCACACAGATCTGGAGATGGGTCCCCGGACTCCTGATGCTCCTGATTCCCCAGTGGCACTGAAGGGTGGGTCAAATGCAGAGGACGCATTTCCCTACATTCACCTTATACCGCTCTGCTAACTTTTGCCTCTTTTTGCCACAGATCCACGCCCCCGTAGTAAAGGCAGTTCCGGTTTGACGAGAACGCCCTTCACGCAAATGGAGAACAAGGGAAAAGTCTTGCTGCTAAAATGTTGTATAAAGTAGATTGATTTGAGTAAAATGTTAATATGTTCATAGTCTATATGGCAGGTTCTCAAAATTGTCTAATTATGACTTAGTTTGGTGGGAGGGCACCTTTGGCAACTATTATAGTTTTACATTTGTTAAGTTACAGTTTGTGAAGAAATTTTGAAAAATAAAAGTTTAAAATGACAGGAAGTAGTGCTGAGTTCTAAAACGCAATCCCTCTGTGATGTCAGCAAAAAAATAAACATGAAAATACAGAAACAATTATACACATATGACAACTTTTTAACAGTTTAAAGTGTCATCCAACAAACTAAAGTTGTTCTCAGGAATTATTGTCAAATCACAACAATTTTGTAATTTATATGGTTGCTAGGTATCGTTACCTCTACCTGTGTCATATTTGCTGCCCATTTCCAAACAGGAAGTAACATCTTAAACATTACACTCAAATAGGCAAAAATGTAGGCAAAAACTTTAATAATATATAATCATGTTCACAACATGAAGTGAAATGTGTTGTCTGACCTGTCATATAGACTTTAATGTGCAATGCAGTGATTTCCTGGGCGGCCTGAAGACAGATTATTAGTCTCTGTTGAGCTCGCCTGCCCCACGTATACAGTGGAAAAAAAAGATGGCAGAGCCCATGGCAACTTCCGGAATAAGGTGAACAGGGACAATAAAGGCTAATCTAATGTAATATAACAGGAACTCAGTTTGAAAATCAAACAATGAAACATAAGTCAACAAAACACAACAAGAACAAGAAAACACCATTATGGAACCAGTAAATAAAGCTGTCTGTAAAAATAAATACTCAATATGGAATTTAAGATTTTTCATGACTTTAGATCCTTGTTATTGAGAATATGTAAGAGAATTTTTATCAAGTTTTGTCAAAATGACACATAAGAATGTGCTTACGTGTGACATGCTGACTACCAAAATAGGCAACTAGATTCTTAGTGCAAGCGATGTTGTTTTCAACCTTATATGGTATTGTCTTTTTGACCTGTTTCCTATTTCTGTGATCAGCTGTTGTTTTCTGACCTGCAAGGTCAGAGGAGCAACATAGGTATGCTGACCTATACTTGTTTAAATTGTATAAAAGGCAGGGGAAGGGAGTTGGCAAGTTGGAAGAGGTTGTTGCTGGGACGAGCAGACGGAGGCGCCACTGCAGAGAGTTGAACAGAGCGTCACTTCTGCTGGTGGGACGAGCTGATGGAAAGCGCCACTCACCCTCTCCCCGTGCATCGTGCACGTAAAACGCCCATGGGCCAGTATCTGATTACCTGTTTAATTCTCAGTCAGTAGAAGGTTGTTCTCTTAGACTGTCTAGGTTCAATTGTCTTTGTGATAATTCCCTGACAGAATAGCATCTGTGCAGTATGATCTCATGCTCTGTCTAATTGTGGGAGTCGTGTGTGTCTATCCACTTGCTCTTAATTAGCAAAAGCAGTGAGCATCGCGCTTCTGCAGGGGATTTTATGGATATGTAAACATCATAGATCATGATTCAGCGATGTGCAAAAAACAGGGCCCCGCGGCTGCCAAGACTCACTCAGATCGCTGTCAAACTGGTGAAGAAGTGAGCGGGAGGTGGCGGGGGAGTGGGAAGCTACGATGATGTGTTTGTGTATCGGGTCACAGCGCGTAAGGCTGTTTGAGTTAAGAGCAAACACAGTATCGGATAAACGGAAATGATCTTGTCACGTACTTAATAATTAATACATGTTTCTCTTGAAGCGTGGAGAGAAAAGTGTCCCTAACAGTCCCGTCGGTCCCAAAAGCGTCAAGTTTGCTTTAAAACGCGGCTATAAAAAGATGCAATGACTCATGGCGAATCTTTGAGACTTAACAGTGGAAAGGCACAGTGGCTGACTAAGGGGGCCGTGCAGAGTTAACATTTATAATAGGAGACAATATAATTAGTCTTCAGTATATTTAGAGTTGCAGAGCACAACATATGGACACGGTGGCTCGGTCAGACTATTATTATATTGTCTAGATGCCCTGTAGATGATTCATTTGAGAATTTGGTTTAGATATACATCATAACTGCGATATTTTTACTTTAAAGGAAAAATATTATGCATTATTTGTATTGTTATTGGCCTTTAATGTGCCCTTGAGTATCTTTACTTTTACATCTCATATTTTAGAACTGAAAATGGAATGTTTTTACAAAGAAAAATTTAAGTTTCTCACAGCCTTGGGAGACTTTAAGGTAAGTTAGCTTTGGCTCCATCTACTGGCTGAGGCAATTACAGACGTTTGAATACCACATTACTTCTATGAGTGTTGACGAGCGGTGATGCAGTTGTAATGATCATGATTATACGGCAGATGTGCTCAGAGCGAGCCTGGCGAAAATGTATGTGTTTAAAAACTGAAAAGAAGATTCACGGAGCAATGTCACACATCGAAGGAATTTGTTTTGTGTTTGTGGAGTGTTTTTGATGGTCGGACGGGGAGATGATTCTCCAGAAACATGTTTATTGATTTCCCATGGCATGGTTGATTTTATTTGGAAAGTACTTATAATGGCTGTAATAGTAGTGAGGTTTTCAGTGCAGCTGTCAATCATACAAAGAGGAAAGAGTTGTTTAATGCCTAATGGCGCTCTCTCGGCACACTGAGTCTGTGCTGATCACATGTGTATATAAATCAATAAACGTTAAATTATAAACTTACACTTGGAAATGTAAAATTGTGAAACATGCTTACAGATTAGGGGAGAGACCAAGGGACAGAAGCCAAGGATCAAGACAATGTTATTCCCTGGTCACTTCCGCAGCAAGAGGCAGACGCTGTATGTAAACTGTACAGTAAAGACTCTGCATAAACCACAACCCTCTTCAGTTTATCTGTCACTGATATTTAACCAACTGTCTCACAATGGCTATAATAGATTATTACGTAAGTTTAACGTTTTCATTCTGACTTTGTCGCAGAGAAGGACAAATGGTGAAGAGGCTGTGAGCACCAGGGACCGCTCTGTGCCAACATTTAATGCAAATGTGGAAATGAGTTCAGATGAAACACAGACTAAGCTAACTGAATGTACAGTGTGCTGGAGTAGGAAATGTAACCATTGATGTAAAAGGCTTTTAATTTATGAACAATCTGGCAAAATGTACAGCAGAAATGCAGTTTGTTTTAAAATAGTTGCGTGTGGTTAGTTTAATTAGACATGTCGACTCTAAGGCCACTTTTTAACACTAATTAAAACGAACCAAAAAACGAATTAAGTATTTAGGTGTTGGAGCAAATTAAAAATGAAACAAATTAATAAATTAAGCCATTAGGAAAAAAATATATACACGTGTACTATTATTGTGCCAAAAAGTCTGATGTTAAAGGACTAGTTATATGGATTGAAACAAATGAAATACATCTACTTCAATACATACTGTGAGATTGTGTGACATTAACTTTCCACCCCCAAGGCTATATCCCTGGAGTACTTAAAGCTCTCGGGGGCATTAACCTCCAGTGAACAAGTGCTGGGTTGAGTATCTGCAGTGAACAGGTGGGACAGTGCGACTCTGAAGGTGCATTCTGTCTAATTACAGTCCAACCACGGCTCCTGTCTCGTCCACTCGAGGGGGCAGTGGATAATCAGGAGCTGTCACAGAGACGGGAGAGGCGCGGGAAGATGCAAGATACTCATTAAACAGAGCCGGACAATCTGCTTTCAAATGGACTAAATCAGAAGACCATTGTGTTGGGTGGATCGATGCCACCTTGTATCGATGCTGACTGAGTTATTTAAACGTATTCATTCTTATCCAACAACATCAATAATGAAAGTTTCTTAAATTTCTTATCAATCTTTAATAAATGTTTTTGAAATACATCGTTTATGACCTTGAACTGCACTTCTGTTGTGAAGGCAAAGCGTTGAGGTTAGAGCTTCTTGTTTTAGCCTGTGATAATGTTGACATGGTATGATTCATGTCTGTAGCTTTTCGGAGATTTGGCAGAAAGCTCAGATCCTTAAAGTACTGGATGTGCACCAAAGTACTCGTCTCATCTATGAAGGGCAAAACATTCACCAATGAGCTCACATTTTCTCCAATAAAAGTGGAAAGCTTTATCCTGAAAAAGAATTAGAGGGTTATAAATTAACAAAAGCTCTCTGTCAATCATTCTGTCCTTTTTACTGTTTTCTTTGCTTCTTAAGTGACCCTGAACGACATGAAATATGGCCTCACCAACCAAGTCACCATCACAGGCATCCATTTATGCACCAAAAGTCCATCTTAGTGAGAAGTACCCATGAACAGCACTTTGGACAAATTAAACTGAGTCGTTCCTCTGGTCTTTACTAATAATAATAATAATACTTTTAAAAACAAGGTACTGCACAGTCAGAGAACCAATAAAAATATAGAGAAAGACACAGCAAGAAGTAAGTAGTAATAAATAACTTGGTAAATAAAAAGTAAATTAGTACAATTAGAACTGTTTCAGCGATGCCATTTGATAAAAGTGGGTCTTAAGTAGTGACTTAAATGTGATGCTAATGATGCAAGCCTTTTCTCCTCAGGCAGGTCGTTCCAAAGGCTCCACCACCTTTTGTCCGGAGCCTTGACTTTGTAACTGCCCGAGCACATAAGGCTATGCAGGGGCTTGTAGGGGGTTAACGTTCAGCTATGTACCTTGGTGCAAGACCTAAAAGAGCTTTAAAAGTGATCAGTAAAATCTTAAAATCAATTCTAAAAACAGACAAGGAGCAAGTGAAGGGAGGCTAAAACCAGAGCGATGTTCTCCCGTCTGTTAAAACCAATAAGAAGTCCAGCTGTGTTCTGAACCAGTGAGATGGCGTTGTTGTCGAGGTCGGAGAGGAGGGAGTTGCTATACTTTCCCCAGGCCTGAGTAGGTCTTTAACCTTGTCCTCCCATGAAACAGATACAGGGAGCTCTAGTACTGGCCAAACACTCACTTAACACTTTCACCGCCTCGCAACCGCACAGAAACATCCTGGAGGTACAGCTTCGCACTTGGCAGAAGAGACAAGAGTTGCCATCAGGCTAAGGGGATGATGGCCACACTGTACTACATCAACCAATCATTGCTTTGGATCAATATCAGGGAGTGGCAAAGCAGGATACACAGCAATCTGGTCAAGGTCGCTCACAAAACTTGCAGTCACAAAGTATATTATGTCTTGCACAGACAAAGAACATCCTAAAGATGTTTTCTTATTTACTTTAATCCACTTCATCCATAGATTTCTCTGGGACATTCAAAGGCATTTTTCTCCCACAGAGACAAAGTAGCTCCTACACACACCAGACTTTACAATCTTGTACTTAACAAGAGTTTGATTTATTGGTAAGTAATTCTGAGCCTAATTTAATAAACTTTTAAGTCTAAAAAATTAAGCGAAATTTGACATTTTTAGGCCAATGTTCAGTCGGATTTTGTTTACACAAAAACGAAATAAGAACCCCTAATTGTTTTTTAAACTAATATGTGGGAAAAAATTTACCAAAAAATTTAAACCTGTTTATTATTAATTAAACTCTGAATAAATATATTTAAAACCTACAAGTTCTGTTCAGTTTTTTAAGCAGGCCTGATGTTGCTTGGGTGCGTTGAGGCCTTTAAAACTTAAAGGTGGCCGCTTCACTTGCACAGCAAGCCAAAACATAAATAAAAATAACGCATGTGCTGTGCGTTTCAAGAATGGTACTCACGAAAACTTGGTTTCAATCAGTGGGTCGTGACAGGGCTGAGCAGGGGTGAGTTCATGTCCATGAGCTTGTTCCAAGGCGGGCTGCGCTGACGGCGCAGGATCTGGGCTTCCGGGAGCAGAATACACGGTGGAACAAGACGACCAGTGTCCACAGCAGGGTCCAAAGAGAGTGGCCTTGGTCTGTTGTGCATTAAAAGGTCTCTCTTTAGCTTCTTTACTCAAATAAAACCTCTATATGCATACAATATTGCGTACAGAATCTAACCCGAGGTTTGGATTAGCGCTAGCATGCTAAATCGCTAATCACGATTAGCATTCAACTTTCTCTGTCAAAACATGCCGTTTTGACACAAAATAAAATACATTCAATACTCACATAACATCAGGTAATAACAGCCCCGCACTAGACCTGTAGACTCTGTACCCACGGATATCTGTGACTATTTTACTGGACTAGTATTTTTCGCACCTGCATCCCTTCACTATTTACAGCCGAGTGCCGACAGGAGCTAGGTGTTTCTCGATGTTCGCCGTTAGCTCACGCCCACTGCTCACTGATTGGATCTCACAAGTACATCATCCAATGATATTACAGAAAACAAAAGATTGGCATAAAGTTATTTTAGGTAGTACACTGACCACGTCGTGTTCGTGTACTCTTTTAACAAACTTGTTCCAAAACTTTATCAACTAACATTGACAAAAAACATTTTGTTTACACATTTTTAACAATTTATACGATATTTTATGCGTTATTTTAGGACGTTTTTAAAACATTACTTAGTTATACTTTTACATATTTATTGTTGTTTCAGATGGCATTATTTATATTTTAGTCAATTCAGTTTAAAATGCCATTTAGGCTGGGCTATATGCAGTGTATCATCTGATATAAAAGAATGTGAACGCAGTATAGAGCAAAATCAACATTATGAATAGTTTACACTACACAAATTAAATGGCAAACTAAAAGACAGAAAAAAGACATACACATGAACAATATTGACTACTTCAACATCAGAATCAGAAAAGATTTATTGCCGTTGTCAGAGAACAAAATTCACAAACACAGGAACTTGCTTTGGCGGTAAGGTGCAACATATAACAATGAATAAAATATTTGTAAAATATATAAAAGAAGGCTTGCATAAAATTAAAAATAAACGTATATAGTTTATATTAGACTATATACAGAAATGTGCCGGTCGGTTTGACAGTAATGCAAATGTGGTAGTGCAAACAGGCGGAAGGGGACTGGCTCAAATAGTCCGTGTCCAGGGTGAGAAGGGTCCGCTGTGATCCGACCTGCTCGTCCCCGAGTCCTGGAGACGTCCAGGTCCTGGACAGATGGAAGGCTGCAGCCGATCACCTTCTCAGCAGAGCCTACAATGCTGTGCTGTCTGTGTTTGTCCCTGGCTGTGGCTCCAGCGTACCACACGGTGATGGAGGAGGTGAGGATGGACTCGATGATGGCCATGTAGAACTGCACCATCATCTGCGCCGGCAGCTTGGCTTTCCTCAGCTGCAGCAGGAAATACATCCTCTTTGTGTATACAACTCCCATTAAATGAAGTTCTATGTGGTTCAAAGAACATTTGGAACAGAAAACACCTAACAGGGATGTGTCAGTGACCAGTCCACACTGACATGAGTTAAAGAAATAAAAGTGTCGCTCCACCGCAGCAGTCCTAAAATAAACCTGGGACCTCGCTGTGAAACATTTAACCTGGAGTGGCTGTTGGTTTTGAAGGATTTTTGCTCCGTTCTTGAGACTGCCCCGAGGCCTCAGTCACATCTCCACTGCTCAGACATTTCTATTACACCTCTCTCTGTCCTTTCCCTCTGTCTCTCTCTCCACTCAAAGACAGACTCCACACCACAGAGCACTCTCTATCACTGTGGGTTTGGACAATAGAAAATGTGCTGCAACTCTGAACCACACAAATGTAAAAGGCTTCTCCAGTCCACAGACCAAAAGGACAGTGGGACACATTGAAATAAATGTGTAAAGTATAACTAATATGTGCTATGACCGGTACACACCACAGGATTTTTGAAACTTAAAGCAGAATTAACCTTACATTAATCATGCGGATGGCCCACCGGTGAGAAAAGGAAACAATCAAGCTGCTGGACATGATGAATATGAAAAGACAGATGTGCCTCTCTTACTTCCAGTCAAATCAACCATTCTGGGAGGAATCTGTTTGTAAATCACAAGCACAAATTAAAAAATTACCTTAAAATTCTGAAATTTTTAATAGTACTTTTAAGTAGATTCCGCTTGGACTTTTTACTTTATTATAAATCCCTAAAACTCATTTTTAGTGAAATTAGCTTAATCTTTAAAAGAGGAATTGTCAAAACCCAACAAATGCCCAAACTACTGTCAATCAGGCCCTACAGACACCAGCTTTACTCCTCCTTATGTTTAACAAAGAAAATGTCTAATTTATAATCTAATAAACCTCTGAGTAAATCAGACATCAGCTTCACAAAGAGTCCAGCAATTTGTTTTTACTTCAAAGGGTTCGAAAATATCTTCAGATGGGGCTCGTTTTAGTCAGACATATTCAGAAAAACAGACCCGAATAGTAAAGGTCTAAGTAAAATTGTTGCCTTATTAAACGTCTTTGAGTCCGTGTGGAGATTGCAAATATATTTTCGGGACCTTTGAATCTCCTGTTGTTGCCCCCTGCTGTCACTGAGCGGAAAATCAGCTGCAAAATGTGCCAACACGAAGACAACTCTCTTGAGAAACCCTGACTCTTTTTTAAATATTGGTATCGTGTTACTGTATTTCCTTGTGTAAGCCAGGTGACAAATCCTGTGATCTCTGCCCATATAGTACCTCCGTCTCAAATCACGTGTTATTTATTTGATTAGCGTGCACACTAGATATGTAGCTATTGATATAACGTTGTCATACTTACCATAGGGTTTATGGGTTGTTACATTTTGATTTACTGAAGTTTGGTCCTGTTGTGCAGGCCAGGATTCTTGAACTTTTGATGGCGAGCTGAAGGAGCAGGCCTCGAGCCTAGGAGCCCATTGAGTCTGAGTCAATCGCAGAGTCAATCGCAGAGCCGCATCTCTCCCGCCGGGCCGGTAGGGCGCTTTTTGCAGCCCACTAAAAACTCTCACCCCACTCATTCACGCACCCATTGCCCACTGAACAACACATATTTCCCCTCATGAACTTTTGTTGCGCTCCCCTTTCCTCTGGATAATGGTCAAACTCAGATATGGGTTCCAATGAACTGTGAGCAGGCTGGGTTGATTGTGTTTTGTGTTGCTGACTGTAATTAACATTGCTGGACTCTCGATATAGCAATCTATTATTGCTGGACTCTCGATATTTTCTTGCATCTACGATTATTCATTTTTTGTGCACCTTGAATATTTAATTGAATTTGATTCTCATTATGAAGCACTTATTGTTGTTGTTGTAATTGTGGGATTGTTTACTGTGAATGGCCATTCGTGCATCTTGTCTAACTGTTATCTGTTGTATGTCAATTTACACTTTTTCTCAATGTATATGGAACCAAAGCAACTTCAGTCTCCTGCCACTCCCTCCTTGAGCCGAATCATTTGTCTTCTGATTACCAGCCTATTACACAACTATTACAGTATTATTCAGCTCTGCATTCAACACCATCATCCCTGCTCTGCTCCAGGACAAGCTCTCTCAGCTCCACGTGCCTGACTCCATCTGCAGGTGGATCACTGACTTCCTGACGGACCGGAGGCAGTGCGTGCGGCTGGGGAAGAATGTCTCAGAGACTCGGACTATCAACACAGGAACTCCACAGGGCTGTGTACTTTCTCCTCTGCTCTTCTCCCTGTACACCAACTGCTGCAACTCCAGCCACGACTCTGTAAAACTGATCAAGTTTGCAGACGACACCACCCTCATCGGACTCATCTCGGACGGCGATGAGTCTGTCTACAGGAGGGAGGTGGACCGGCTGGTGTCCTGGTGCAGCACCAACAACCTGGAGCTCAACGCCCAGAAGACAGTGGAGATGATCGTGGACTTCAGAAAAGTCTCAGCCCCCCTGCCCCCCCTCGCCCTGACAGACTCTCCCATCACCACCGTAGACTCTTTCCGCTTCCTCGGCACCACCATCACTCAGGACCTCAAGTGGGAGCCGACCATCAGCTACATCATCAAGAAGGCCCAGCAGAGGATGTACTTCCTGCGGCAGCTGAGGAAAGCCAAGCTGCCGGCGCAGATGATGGTGCAGTTCTACACGGCCATCATCGAGTCCATCCTCACCTCCTCCATCACCGTGTGGTACGCTGGAGCCACAGCCAGGGACAAACAGAGACTACAGCGCATTGTGCGCTCTGCTGAGAAGGTGATCGGCTGCAGCCTTCCATCTGTCCAGGACCTGTACGTCTCCAGGACTCGGGGACGAGCAGGTCGGATCACAGCTGACCCTTCTCACCCTGGACACGGACTATTTGAGCCACTCCCCTCGGGCAGGAGGCTACGGTCCATCCGGACCAGAACCTCCCGCCACAAGAACAGTTTCTTTCCCTCTGCCGTTGGACTCATGAACACTTTGTAACACCTGTCACTTCAACAATAATACTATTTAAGAACAATCTATTTGCACTACTCATTTGCACATTGCACTATCTGCCAACTGTACATTCTGTATATAGTCTATCTTAGTCTATTTTATTCTTAATTTTATGCATGCCTTTTTATATATTTTTTATATTTTATCCTTTGCTTTATGTTGCAACTACGCCGAAGCAAGTTCCTACGTTTGTGAATTTCACTGACAATGGCAATAAACAGTTTCTGATTCTGATTCTGATTCTGATTCTGATTACAGATTTACTTTGTTTGTTACTGGGTTACATCTAGTACTACATTACATTATACAGTATTACGTGAGACAGTTTCTACTGAATAAAGAACAAGAAAAAAAAAGCAAAATAATAGCTGTTGCTAAAATGACTTACATTTCTGTTTAAACAATTTTTAAACGCACAACAAAAACTGCAGACCATAGACTTGGGGAAAAAAATGAATTAGCTTCTAAATCTTATGAACTCCGCACACAAAGACCAAACAATCCTAAATGTTCATTTTAGAAGTGATTTTAGAATTGGATGCAGGTTAAGAAATACACTCACAACTTAATCTCAGACGCTTTAATTACGACCGCCACTAGCATCGGCTACACTAGCTAAAGCTTTTTTTACACTATATTTTTTACAATTAGAGTAAGATTAGGGTTAGGTTGAGGAACAAATAAAGTTCAGGGCTTTGAGGCAGGCAGGCTAACCAGGTCTCGGCAGAACTGTGTTGTTGAAAAAGAGGACGCATCTAACAGATATTGAAGATACAAACATATTAAGTTAGAATCTGGCAACCAAAAGTAAGGGGAACAATCAGCTTTCTAATTGCACATCAGCTTGAGAAGTAGCATCAGTGAAATCAGTTTCATTTGAACTTTTATCATGAGATAGTCCAAAATAAAGTCTAAATAAGAGCAGAAGAAAACAGCACATCTTGGTACTTTTTTAACGAAATATGCTATGCTAGAACAGAAAATAAATAACAAGCAAAAGAGACAAGTAGCAATCATGTAAACATGGTAACACATCCATCAGTGTCGTCGATCTCACATGAAGAGGCAGGGTGTTTTTAATCATATCAAAAGCAGCCGTGTAAACAAGCGCCCCATCAATACTGTCCAACAGCGGCTGACACCACTAAATGTCACGTATCGACACGCGGCCCATCCACTGTCATCGATCTGAAGGCCAGTTAATCATTTGTCCATTGATCTCATTTACATTCCAACTTTAATTACAGCAAAGATCTCAATTTAAAGCTGGGGAACCGTAATGTGTCAAAGTAGTTCCGAGCGCTCATGATCTTTTTGGCACATTATTAATACCCAAAAGCATTCATTTTCAGGCGTGGGCTCAGCTTAAGAACAACTTTTTACAGACAGCGAAGTGAAACCCGTGCTACCGCTCCAAGAACAGCCAATCAGAGCACTGCTTTTAGCTCCTATTTCCTAGTTAACAGATCCAGACAGCGCGCAGTGGTCTTATTTTTTGTCACAACTTTCTGCTTTTACAATGTATTCATTGGGGGAAACATTTTTTTTACTTATTTACAACAAAAAAAGTTGGGTACATCAGCTTTAAGTGTGGAGGCTCCAACACACGGGCTGAGATGTTTTACAATCAACTTCAACTTATGCATTTAGATCGAGGAGAGAAATACATTTTATATCATGTAAAATGTATTGTGCAATTGTATATAACTAAACATTACAGTTGTTTTCTGTAAATCTGCATAGTCCAATGTTCTGCCTTGCCAGTCTGAGCGTTTTGAGTGTTGGTTAATATTCACTCCCGCACTGCGAGGGTACAGCTCCACAGTGGGAGGCACCCAAAGGAGAAGACTGCAACACATCTTTACTGTCTCTTCAACCGGAGCGCAGTGAATAAAGATTGTTATGTAAAGAGTGATGTAATGTTCAAACCAGGCAGGACATAAAGCGGGAGTAGAGTTCTCAAAAAAAGTTCTAAATTGAATGAAGAAAGAGATAAAAATGGCTAGGACTTAACAGAAAAATACATATCTGACATTGACCTGGTGAAGAGCAAACATGAGTAATAACACCATTTCATTCAAAACTAAGGATTATGGTTGTATGCATTTTTCAGCCCCGCCCCCTTCAACCAGTGCCTTGAAGAAATGTCTAATACTGGCCCAGAGAAGAAAAATGGTTGGGGACTGCTGCTGTAATCAATTCCTTCACTTTAATAAAGCCACTTCTATGTTTAGTAATCCATAAACATGGTTCTTGTGTTTTTCAGACAAGTCTGAAATCGTCTTCTTTGACCCACAGAAGCAAAAACAGTCAGCATTCACATCCAGTCTCTCGCTCCAAAACCTAAAAATAAAGTTAGAAATCTGGGGGTGATAATGGACTCAGACTTCAAGGACAAATATCATGCAGTATTTATATTCCTTTAAAGATGTTCTTGAGTACCTTTAGTTTGGCCTCTCATGTTTTAAATTAAAATGAATACCTGTATTAATGGCTACTGTTTCCACCGGCAATAACTGACTTTTGGTGTCATCTACTGGCTGCACAGTGAATTACATGAATTAAAAATAAACAACAGGAAAGCTCCATAGATGCCAAATAGCCATGCAGTTGTAATTATCAGAAGTCTGACCATGATTTATGGACCTAAAAACAGCACAGAAGATTCTCGGAGCCACGTCACACATCGAGGAAGCATTACACATCTGTGGGCTGTGATGTCATCTTATAAAAATAGTGCTGCATTTGCTGTAATACGGAGACGTGTAAATGGCGTTTTGAAATCTTTGCACTCTGGGTTCACCTGGTTTCAAAAAGTGTCGGTTTCAGAGCCTGAAACACCTGTTCCATGTGGCTGATACACGATAAAATATTTGTACAGATTCACCTAAGCTCCGCTCCGTGTGGGCAGGGCCTCAGAATGGAGGGTTTTAGATGTTGGGAGGGGGGGATTTTCAAACCAGTGTAAATGCAGCCAAATGCAACGCCAGGTATGTTAGAACAAGGATCATATGTGTCCACTAAACTTAAAGGTCCCATATTCTGCTATTTTCCCCTTTACACAGTCTATTCTAAGGGCTTTGTTGATAAAATTTTGCGTTGTGCAATATCCATAACATAACAGTTTCCAAAAAACACCCATTTCTTGGACTGGCCCCCCTCCTTGCAAAAGCAAACGGCTCACTCTGAGATCTGACCCCCCTGAACAGAGAGCAGACTGCCTCCCCCTCAATAAAATAAACACTTTGGGCACACATACGAGGCCCAAATAGCACTGTAGGAAGGTTAAAACCTCTGAAAAGTCGATTTTGCATGTTGTGGGACCTTTAACAATAACATCACAGCTTTTTAACATCTGAAAAACTGACATATCCATGCATTTGTCTCCAGTAGGTTAAACTACTTTAACGGCCTGCTCACTGGCCTCTCCAAACGAGCCGTAAAATAGCTGCAGTACATCCAGAACGCTGCTGCTCGGGTCCTGACTAGAACCAGGAAGTACGACCACGTTAGTCTGTGCTCAGGTCTCTGCACTGGCTTCCAGTGGCTCAGAGAATAGACTTTAAAGCAGCCCTCCATGGCCGAGCACCAATGAACACCACACACTTCTCTTCTAAAGTACATTTTTGTTTATGTCTTAATCTGTTTTGTGATTTTACTGTTAATGCCTGTTATGTAAAGCACTTTGAATTACTTTATGTACAAATAGTGCTCTAATACAAATAAACTTGCCTTGCCATTCCAGCAACTCGGACATAGTGCAACTCGCACGTCATGACACAGACAGACGATCATTCCATCTCATATTCATTTAATAGCTATTTTGAGCTATTTGCTTATCGGCCTGACATTATCTAACCCCAAACTTGCTTCTCTGTCCACCTGCTGCCACACTCCTTCTTCAATTCTGTACCTTTTAATCAGCGTTTTCAACTCCTTTGACATTGGTGCACGGTCTAAAAATACTTGATTTTTCACATAATCTCTACTTTGTACCAAACTTTCTTCCATTTTCTCTGGACTGTGCCTGAGCGCTGGAGGATTATTTCAGGGAGCAGAGTCTAAGCCGTGACTCATCCCTGTCCCTTCCACTTCCACAGGAGGCCCGACGCATTCAGCCTCCCTCTGCTCCTCACCTACTGCTGCTGCTGCTGCCGGCCTGCACAACCCTCTCATCGCCCCAATTCTACCTTTTATTCACTTCTGCTCCTCCAACTCTGCACGGCGATCAAGGGACTGTCTGCAAACTGGTTTAAAATAAAATAAGAGAGAGAGGGAGGGAGTGAAAGGTATGTTTCTATGTGTAGAAGCTCTTTACACTAACCATATATCTAGGAAATTGGTTCTCTGCTTTCGACACATCCTTCAATGTCACTTGGACAATCACAGAGCAGCGCCCAAGGACTCTTCTCCAGGTCTTGAACTTGGTCTGGAGGAGCAGGAGAATAAGCCTATTTTGTGCATGTTTTAAGAAATCATGGTGGTGCAGGCCAACTTCACATAGAAAAGTCCTTGCCTTTTTGTTCACTTCTGCACCTCAAACTCTGCTCATTGATCAAGCGACCATCTGCAAACTTGTAAATAAAAGAGAAGTTTATTTGTAGAGTACACAAGGGAATTCAAAGTGCTTTACACAACAGAATAAAGTCACTTTAAAATAATAAAACAGACTAAGACATACATAATCTATAAAAATATTTTAAAAGAGAAGAGTGCAGACTTTTATCCTTGTCTAAATTCTTTCTCTATTTAAATATTCCTTTTCCTTTCTGCAGCTGCTTTTTCCAACATTTCTAAACATTGAAAATGCCTTTTTATTTCAGTTATTTGTTTTGTTTGTCTTGCCCCTCAATGCCATCAGACTGCTGTTAATCATCCTTCCATTGAATCCCTTCACTTTCCACTCCAATTTTATTCATAAAAATTACATTTTCTTCACAAACACTTTGCAGGACGATCTGTACTCGACTGGGATCCCATTTTGATTTTCAGATATCACTAAATCAATTAAAAAATAAAATGTATCATGATTTCAATTGTTAGACTATTTTCAAAGTTTTAGGAAATCCTTCCAAATTGTTTTTCTATCCAGAAAAGCCTTTTCACATTCATAAATTGGTTTATTCATTGCAATCTTGCCCTTTAGCCAATCTTGACTTTCTACAAATAAATGATTTTGGCCAGTCCTGGTGCATTAAGGAGACACTGCTGAACTTTTGGAGGCATCTCCATTTAATCTGGTCAATATATAAAATAACACGATCAACATGTGCCACAACTCACCGGTCCAGCCCAAACTACAGAGGAGACGATAATGGAGTTAGCATTAATTATTGCATATCTACTTCTCAAATAAACACAACAGTCCCATTAGAGCTCAATATGGTCTTAAGTAAAACTACAATGTAATGATGATAAAGAATGGTAAATAAAGACAAAACAATAAAAAGGACACTTAAAACAAAAGATGACTGATCTCTTTCCAAAACTTACAGAAGGGAAGAGGAAATTTATGCAAGTGCTCAAGGGGGACCCACGAAGAAGAAATAGAATATAGAAGGAGTGGCTGGAGGACCAAAACAGCACATTCAATAAAACACCAGGTATGCTCAACACAATAATAAACAGAGGGACCTTTTTGTGCAATCATAATATGATAATATATGAACCGGTTCCAGAGAGACACAGACTGTATTATTTGGCCGATCACAGAGCAGCACCTTCAAACCCTTCTCCAGATCTCGAGCCAGTATCTTAGTCTGGAGTATCTAAGGGTTATGTTTAATATTGATGGAAACCAGAGAAATCAACTCACCAAAACACGAAAAAGTCCTGGGATGTTCTTGTACCTTTTTCTTCTCCTCCAACTCCGTTCAGTGATCAAGGGACCAACTGCAAACTTAAGAGAAAGCGAGTGTCACTTGAGCTATAACAGCGCAGCACCTTATTCAAGAGCTATGATACTACCTGAAGGGTCACACAATTGTTAATACACTGGCTGTCCCCCCCCAAAAAAAAAAAGTCACCTAGATTCAACAAAAAAACAAATACGTACGAGCCTCCTGTTGAATCTTTGCTGCGGGTGATTGTTTTTCAGCTGCAACACGGTATTTAAACCCAGCTGATGCCCTGAGTAGCTTCTCATTTCTGTAAGTGTGTAAAAACAAACCCTGTGGTCAGGGAGAGGATGCCAGTGTGTTTGAGAAGGGTTAAATCGTTGGCATAAGGCAGAGAAAACAGAAACTGATCTACTACAGATCTTAACTTCATTGAGAATCTTCGGGACAAGCTGCAGAAGGCTTTGTGCAGGGGTCACACTCTCCATCATCAACCAATATCTTGAAAAAATAATGCAGCACTGGAGTGAAATGAATCATCGCAGAAGCTTATAGAAACATCTGCACGGTAAATGTGTGCTATAATCAAAGCTACAGGCAGTCCAACCAAATATTAGAGCAAGCGACCTTTATTATCTTGAAACCACTTCAAACCAGGGCTCATGCAAAGTCCACACAAAAAAGACACACCAGGTCCAGGAATCAAACTTTCCAATTAGTGAGAAAAAGAGACTAGATGCTGTTGCAATAGCTGAAGCTATTGCGAGTGACTGCGCAATTGAATTCGTGTGATGTTGGCACGGACCGGGATTCGAACCCACGATCTCCTTCTTGGGAGGCAGAAGCTCTAACCGCTCTGCCACCATGCACCCGTCAAAAACAGTTGAAACACCAACATTTCCTGTACTCCTGTAGAGGACCAACAGAAAGGCTCCCACTGTAAAAGATAGGGAAAAACTGCTCGGCAAATTATGAAAAAACTACAAAAGGTACATGTACCAAAAGTAATAGCAGACATTAGAAGACTAGGAACTATTGAAAAATGAAAAAAAAATTAAAAGAATTTAAAAACTGTGGCCTGTGAAACGTGCCAAAAAACAGGAACATACAAGAACAACTAGATGCTGTTGCAATAGCTGAAGCTATTGCAAGTGACTGCGCAATTGAATTCGGGTGGTGTTGGTATTGTCCGGGATTCGAACCCACGACCTCCTTAATGGGAGGCAGAAGCTCTAGCCGCTCTGCCACCGTGCACCTGCCATAAACAGTTTAAACACCAAAGTTTCCTGTAGAGGACCAACAGAAAGGCTCCCACTGTAAAAGATAGGGAAAAATTGCTCGGCAAATTATGAAAAAACTACAAAAGGTACATGTACCAAAAGTAATAGCAGACATTAGAAGACTAGGAACTATTGAAAAATGGAAAAAAATTTGAAAGAATTTAAAAACTGTGGCCTGTGAAACGTGCCGAAAAACCGGCTGCCTAGGCAGTCACTCAAATATTCACAATCCATTACCACTCACTAGACAGGACATTGGTTTATTTGTTTATTTGTTAGGATCCTCATTAGCTGTATCCATGTTGTAGTAAGAAGAGCTGCTTTTTCTCTGTCTTCCATCTTCAGCCAGTTAAATTCGGGCGTGCTCGATGTTTGCGCTCATCCTTCAGTGTTTCTTTTCTTTAGCAATCGCAGTGAAGGACATGACTGTGAGCTCGGATCTTGGTCAAGAGATTCTAGCATGAGAGTTTGACAACCATGGATATAAGTTGATGTTAGAACTCACAGAAAAACCCCACACGGTCTAGAAATCATCCCCGGGATCATCTTGTACTTTGTGTTCCTCCAACTGCACTCATCGATCAAGGCACTGCAAACTTGTTTAAAATAAGAAAGAGACAGGGAGATAGTATGTTCTCTTGCGCAGAAGCTCGATGCACTAACCGCGTTTCAGAGTTTGTGTCACGACTACATCTGCGGCGAGAAGTTAAAAAAGAAGAAAAAAATAAAAAATACATCAGAGAATTTCTTGAGTCTCTGGAGGAGTGGGAGAAAAAAGGCAGGCTCTTTAGAGATGAAACTCAAACAGGGTAAAGCTTTGGCGCGGGGATAAGTCAGCTCTTAATGTAGCGTTAGAGAAAGGTAGACGGTAGAAGGGGAATTTCAATCACGAGGCGAGAGAAAGAAATAATCAGGGAAACGTGAAGGGCTCTTGACGATTGGAGTGAAAAGATCCGGGATCACGGGAAAAGCCATGTTGAAAATGACATATCAGCGTTAGACAATAAGTAATCTTCACCGAGTTCAATGAATGCTAATGACAGGGAATGAGGAGCCGAGGATGTGCTCACGAGTGCGTTTTTAAATTGAAGGCTAAGACACAAAATAGGTCATAGGTTGAGCTGATTGATGGGCAAAGCTCTCAGCGGAGATGTTTTTCCTTTGTCTTGAAGTTTCCACAGTGCGACATCAAACGTTTTAGCCAAATTATTACATATTATCTCCATTTAAACAATAACTCAAAATACAGCAGTGTCACCACAACCAGTGTTACTTTTGACTTAATGATTTACTTCTTTGTCAATGCCAGACTAAAAGTAAATAAAAACTAAACACAGACCAATCAGAAGGACTGAAATGACACACAATTCTGTCAACTAAAAGGATTTTTGTTGACTAAGAGTACTGCTATTTTCAATAAAAAAGAACGAAAAAAACAATCACAGAGCCCCAAACTACAAGAACTCTAAAGGACGAAGCAATGCAGTACATTTTGTCGTAGTTAAAATGGGAAAAAAATATATTTTCTGGTTGACTTAAAGCTTTAGATTCTATTAAATTAGCATTATATTTTTATCGACTAAAACTAGAGAAAAATAAAAAGACTTGCCCAGTAGAACATTGCCTCTACGTGTAGGAACAACAGCAAAACCTGTGTAAAAAAAGCTGAGAAACATCACAACAATATCACATGATACTGAGCAATCGAAACTGTCAGGTGAACAAAACAAACTCTGAAAATAAACAGGTCACATTTTCTGTTGAGTTCAGAATTACAATAGTAAAAGTTAATGCGACTTATTTAGATTGAATGTATAGTTTTATTGATGAACTGAATAAAATGTACTGAAAACATCCCCATTTGTAGTTAAGGTGCAACATAAAGCATGAGCAATAGTAGTAAAATGTAAACTATATTAAAGACATGCAAAAAGTAAAGTATTTATTAACTTATAAATACAAAAATGTACAGCATGGACAGAGCAACGGTGCAAACATAGATTAATCATTGCTGAAGTGAGTTATTTAAAGTAACAAGTGTACTATATTGTTCAAGATGAGCTCCATGTGAGTAGAATAAAATCAGAGTAATATCACAGCTCCTCTTTCTAAACTCTATAATGCAGCCTGACAGTTCAACGCAATGTATTTCTGAATGATCTGACACTACATTATTCAATGCAAGGGGCCATAAATGCACCACCATCTTCTCTTCTCACGTCTCCTCCATTCTGTTCGTCTGTTAGATCAGTGGTTCTCAAAGTGGGGGTCGGGACCCTTCGGGGGGTCGCGAGGGATGAGCTGGGGGTCGCGAGATCATTTCAAGATCTAGTTTTAATTATTTTTTATATCAAAAACTGTATCTTTTTGTGAAATAAGGCCCAATAAGACTACAAACTATTCAAATAACCAGCATTAAACCTGATTTAACACACTGGGATACTTAAAACTATTACTACATTCATTTTTGTTTTGCTTTGGGGTCCCGAGTCGGTTGCATGGCTATTATGGGGGTCCCAGCCAGAAAAGTTTGAGAACCACTGTGTTAGATGAAGAATCTGATCAAAATAGCTGTATTTCTGTGTATAACTTTTTATTCTCATGGCTGATGGTTTGATTCCAGTTCAGTGCATACTCTAAGGTCCTTGGGCAAGAAGACGTGAACGAATGATGGTGCAGTGTTGTGCTTTGACGCGCTTGTCAAGTCCGTAAAGCACAACATAAGTCCAAGTATATTTTCTGTGGATTCTGCTGTCTTCGCTCGTCTTCTCGTCTCTTTTTGGTGTGAAACGTCAGCGCGGTGAGTCATCAGCAACATCTCAGGGGTCAGACACAAACACACAGCAGCTCCCTCACACACACACACACACACTCACACACACACACACTCACGCACTTATGAATACAGACGGGAGAGGCAGATTACTTTGACCATTACACCACGGCGGCCCAAGGGAATGTCGAAGGTCTTTTGGCTGGACTGGGAATGTCAGATGAGCAGGAGGAAGTGTCTGGGATGAGGAAAGTCTGCACATGTGGAATGCACTTTGTAATCTGGCTCTGAATAAGAAAAAGAAAACAACTCTGAAATCTGTTGACAAAAAAGAAGAAGCTGGAAACACAATGGGCAACTCTTAAAGGAAAATGTCATGCGTATTTTGTATTGTTATATTGTTTATACATTCTCTTGAGCACCGTAAATTTGGCATTTCATATTTTAGACCAAAAAAAAAATTGTACATCTGTATGGTTCTGTTTGTCCTGGCACTCACTGAGTTTAGGTGCCATCTACTGGCTGCATAATACTTACACAAGCTAAACATATTTGAGCCTTGGTGAAGTGCACGAGCCGCTACTGTGATTGTGTTTAGACGACAGAAATGCATAGAACGAGTCTGGTGATGATTTAAGGACCTAAGACAAGAGAAGATTCTTGGATAAATTATGTCGAAATAAAATGTAAGTTCAGCAGGGAGTGTTTTTGACGGTCAGAGGGAGAGGATTTTCTCACCAGAATTCCTCAGTTTTGCTTGAATGAAGCTAAATGCAACTCCAGGTATGTTTTTGATGACGGAACATTGTTAGAATATGGTTAAAAGCTAAAAAAAAAAGTCACTGTAGCAGAATATGTTCCTTTTAATAATCCTTTTAATTTTACAACTCATTATAAAGTTGTCATTGATACATTTTCCCATTTAGTTATTGTTAGAGCTATCAATTCCTACTCTTTTTGTAAAACGGGGCATGTACAAAATAGCATTTCTCTCAGACCGGTTCACTTGGGACCAGCTCGGGCCTGTTAATGGTGGACTGTGTTTCCTGCAGAGGTCCGGCTCATAGGGGCAGCTGACGTCCCCCAAACATGACTCATATTTTCTTCATAAATAAGATCTAAATCTTACCTGAATTACACTTTTTCTTTATGCGGCTCATCTCCCCCATTCATCAAATTATGTTCAGTAATTACACGTTTGTGGTGCTGTAAGACGTGGATAAAGCTTGCGTACACAAGACACAGCTTCCATTTTTTTCTGCGCCTCTACGCTAGATTTTAACATCTTTAAATGAAATGCGTTGGGTTTGGATAGAGCTGGCCGCCTTATGCACTGAAAGAACATTACTTTGGGTCTAAATCCAAGTGCAGTGCGTCATAAACAGGAAACAGCTAACGTGTGCTCGCTTTGTCTCGCTAACTCTGTCAACAACAAACAAAGTTATCGACTTTGAAAATACACAGTTTTTTCACAAGATCAAGTCAGCATTTGGTGAAGAATGATTATTTTGTCGTCATATCTGCTTGTTGCCATTTCGTTCTCACCTGCGTCTGAGTTCTCGTTCTCTCTTGTCCAATCATAAACCAGCCCGCGCTCTAAAGTGAGCCAGCAGCCTCTGGGAGCTTGTACCTCCTGCGGCCCTCTTTCAGACCCCTCAAATGGGGCGGTACGGTTCACTTTTGTTCAGTGGAAACACCTCGAACCGTCCCGCTCCGCATCGTACCGCGCTAATGGAAACATGACAAGTTCGCCTTTTATCACTGAAGCACTCCAAGTTGTATTTAGAGTGATTCATGCATTTCTGTATAATCTTTATTCTCCTGCAATCAAGACGCCATTGCTCCAAAAAACTCCTATTTTCTCATATTAAAATAAACAAAAGTCCTCTGCTTTCTATCCTGATCTGAAGCTCTCCACAGTCAGAGCCGTCTGTACTGTACAACAGAGCAGTGTTTTTTATGATGTTAACAGTGATCATCATTACCACAGTTTTACACCAGCAGACTTGTTTCTATTATTAAGCGGTTTTGGGTCAGTATTGTATATTACATAAAATAATGTTCCACGGGTGTTCAGATTGTAACTTTATTGCAGACAAGCCGTAACTAGTCATTTTCTAAGTGCGCTGCTTCAAGTTTAATAACGACTTTGTGATGAATGTTGAACAGTAAAAATATGATCTTAAATGTCTTTGGGCTTTAGACAATTAAATGGGAACGATATACAGCAAAATATGAGACTTTTAAAGGTACGCGGTTTAACTTTCCTGGTGAGGAGTCTGCCACGTGCTTGAGATATTTTTGCTGTGTCTGAAACGTTCCACGATATGGGAACATTAAACTATTACATGTACAAGGAAGTGTGCACGGTGGCAGAGCGGCTAGAGCTTCTGCCTCTCAATAAGGAGATCGTGGGTTCGAATCCCAGACCACCCCAACATCGTGGTTTCGAATTCTGAACCACCCTAACATCACACGCTCTCTCTGGGTGGAGTCTGCATGTCCTCCCCGTGTTACCGTGGGTTCTCTCCGGGTTCTCCGGCTCCTCCCACCGTCCAAAGACATGACTGTGTAGGTTAATTGACAACTCTAAAATTGTCCCTAGTGAATGAATGTGAGAGTGAATGGTTGTCTGTCCATGTCTCTGTCTCTCTGTGTTTGCTGTGACGAGTTGGCCACTGTCCAGGGTGTACCCCGCCTAAGGCCCAAAGTCACTGGGATAGGCTGCAGTCACCCGCGACCCCTAACGGGAATAAGCGGTAGAAAATGAATGAATGAATGAATGTACAAGGAAGTTAAAGGTATGCATACGTACAAAAATGCTGCATATGTGACTTTCAACGGTAAGTTTTGAAAAGACAGCTTGAACGGTTTGGTCCTAAAACGCTGAGCTTTGTGTGTCTGGGCTTTCAGAGATCTGGCAAAAGACAATCTGAGCTCAAAGAGATAAGAAAAGAGCATGTTAGAGGAAGTCTTTTTAAGCTTTTGTTTTGTCCGTGCGCAGACTTTTAGTAAGAATTCCACGTTAAGTTTTATTAACGAAGCTGCATGCTAACAAGAATATTTATTTTCAAGGTATTTCGTTATTATATATCGTACTGTGGAACGTTTATTATACAGTCCAAATCACAACTCCAGCGGACCAAATGTAGAGTTTAATTATTCTTTAGTGGCACCAAGTTGGGTATTATAGAAAGTGGCAGTAGAGATAGAGACGCTGTGGTCCGGATGAATCTGCTGACTGCGCACGCCGCCCTCAGTCATTCTGTTTATCCTCCACAACAGGCTTATCAGATGGAGACTCTGCTCCCAATCTTATCTGACTGCATTCTACAACACAAACACATACAGAACACCGCTGCTGATGCTGCTGCCTGGAGCTGGGTTTAAGATGACAGCACGAGATCGTTTAACCATGTCATGTTTGATAAAAGAAGCAGGCTACATTTATTTTAGTGGCTGGATCAATACAGCTGGATTGTGGACCTTGCAATTTGGGTTGAGTTATTGACAAAAATAAGCAATTAGACTTTTGATATGTGTAGTGTACTGAACATGACGTTTTGAGTTCTGCATGTTAGGCCCAAATAATTGCAATGTGACGAAGGACTTGCTCCTGGGGGTTTGATTGACAGGCAGAACAGCCAATTAGAAGTTAGCCTGTAGTTGTTGTAAAGAGCTCAATGCAGACCTCGTTGCCAGGTCATGTGCGTAATAAAAAAGCGAGTAGTGGTTGGATTTACACACACATATTCCCCACATTTGGTCACACGGTGTCAGTTGTGAATGTTAAGTTTAAGGCCATTGAGTTGTATATTTTTTCTATTTGTTCACTGCTTTGTGCCTCGAGCTAACTGCATTACCGATGACGGAGCTATGCGTGCATTCGTAGATCACGTTGTAATTTTATATTCCCCTCTGTTTATGTTCCAGGACCACACACACACCCACACGCAATCGCCGCAAACCATCAATGTTCAAATAAAGCATTTACAAAACCCCGGTTCATCTCTCATCGTGCATTCTGACCGATGCCCCCCGGTGGTCACAACCTGCATAAGCCATATAAATAGCGCGCTCTAGAACATGCAACATTTACAGTTTTTTAATATGCACATGATTCTACGTCAAAAAATGACCCACAACATAATAAACGTATGAGCAGCACAACTGATAAAATGATTAATTGAACTGATGTGTTTCTATGCTCTTTTTTTTTTTTTTTTTTTTAAGAACTATTGTTTCAGTCAAATTAACTTTATTTTTTATTCATTTTTTATTTTATTTCATTCATAACATGTAAAAGTCATCATCAGTGACACAGAATTAAATATAGTAAAAAACAAATAAATGTAAAGGATGAGCAATCAATACGGTACAATGGGAACTGGAAGTAGTTTCTCCGTGCAGAGCGTAGCTAAAGCTTATTTGTTAAGAGTAGGGGGAGATTTAGGACACTTCAACTGGCCTCACAGCGATGAATTTCCTCAAAACAGACTCAGAAACATGTGATTTAAAGAGAGAAAAGTAATCATTTCAACAGTATTTGTTCCCAAAGTCTTTATCAATAATGAATGTGAGCGTAGGTGTTGTTTATCTACAGTTCTTGATTTTCTATTTTTAGATGGTCAGGTATAAACTAAATATTTAATTGCGTTGTAGATCAGCTCTTTGTCAATTTGGATGTGTTGTAGATGTGACACAGTTGCGTTCAAATGTTGTAATACAGGGAAGATTATTAGTTTTCTTGTAATCGTAAGAAAAAAAAAAAATCATCATAGTTTCAGTTGCTCCAAAAAAACAAAACTACATATAAAGTATAAATGGATGCTTCTGGGGAAGGCCACTAGAAGTAATTGTGCCAGTCTGTTTATGAGCTAATATCATATCGTTTTCATTCAGAAAGTTTGAAATCGAATTAAGTATTTCACTGCCACTAATCCCACTGTCATTTTGATTGCGCTGAAACTTCCAGCCCCGATTATCACTCCACACATTGACTTGTGCACTGTGTTTTGGATTCCACACGATGACGATCCGTTTCCACCAAATCGACCCCGTCACCTGTGTCCAGTCTTCATGAGGAGCCCCCGCTGGGACGGTGCCCTCTCCTTAATCCAGCTCAGATCTGTGTGGTCCTGATAGCCCAGGGAGGAGCGTGAAATCAGGCTTGAATTGGGAGCTGGGTCAGAGCCTGTTTATGTTACACACATTAGGTGCAATGATAACGCCTCTGCCAGTGTAGCGTGGCTTTATTTTCGATTACAGACGACCCACGACTGGAGATGTTCTGAGGCTGAAGGCTGGAGGTCTTTGAAAGAGGAAAAGCGACACATTCGATTCAGTTAATGATGGCAAGTTGGTTGGTGAGGTTTGATGTTTGATGCAGAGGTTGGAGTCCAAGCCTTGCACGGTTTAAAAGTACTTTGTTCTTTTCACCTTTTTATCATTGTTTGTAGTTGTGTTTTGAACTATATTCCACAGTATGTGTCGACTTATGGTAGATGTTTTCTCATCAAAAGCAAATCTGGAGTTGTGTTTGCCTTTTTCATGGATGTTTGAGTTATTCTGCTCCAACTCATTGAGCCAGGGCCGTCAAAAGTATCGTAAATTCTACAAGAATTGAAACTAGATACTAATTTGGGCAAGTATTGATGCATATATATCGAAAAATCATATAAACAACACAAAATTGATCTTTACTTTTATCAAAATTATTGTAAGATCCTAAGGAAGGGCTGTTCAACTTAAGACCCGGGGGCCAAATCAGGCCCTCCAAGGGACATGATCCAGCCATCAGTCCATCCTCCAGACCTGGTTTAGACAAAATATGTAAGATATATCTTTCATTAGCATTAAAATCTTCTGATTTGACATCCAGTAGATAAAGCAGGACATTTGAATGAATCTATCTTTTCACAATTGTTTCAATCTCATCTCTAACACTTTTTCTAATAATAATAATAATACATCAAACTTGTATAGCGGTTTTTTGGACACTCAAAGACGCTTTACATAAACAGACAAAACAACATAAAACAGTTTGAACAGGTGGGTCTTAAGGAGTGATTTGAATGTCTGTAGTGAGTCCGAGTTCCTGATGTGTTGTGGAAGTGAGTTCCAGAGGGTGGGGGCAGCAGCGGCGAAGGCTCGGTCCCCCAAGGTCTCTAGGTTCTAATATCCAAGGATTACCGGACAGTCCCAGAAAATAAAATAAAAGTCTGGTTGCCTGTCTGTATCTGAATGTATCTGAATTCAAAGAGTGAAACAGGTATATGTTATGGAAAAGAAATAACTGCTTCTTTTCAGTTTAAAATTTTTAACCAAAGATGGCATTTGGTCAAGCTTTATTTACCAGGTGTTTGATTGTGTCATTTGGGTACTTATTTTTGCAGAGTTTAATTATTATTTATTTTTAATATTTTTGTCAATAAGTGCCTTTAGAAAGGCATATATATATATAACATTTTTGTCTATATTTTTACTATAACTATATGGGCATTTGTCTTATAATTTGTCATCAGACTAATCTTGTTTCAGGGAATGTTTTGTTTGTATTGTGAAGAAAAAAAAAACTTCGATGCCATACTGTGGGATATTGCAAACAAAACAATATCAAGCAGGTGACAGATCCTGCTCAACGCTCTTCACAATGAAAGCAATTTGTTCAATATTGAGTCCATAGATTCATATGTAGTTGGATCATTCCTTATCAGCTGCAATTCGGCCTCTGTTGTCAAAAGAAACATCTCACCCGATCACTCTCCTTCTTTCTGTGCATCACGTTTTTTACTCGTCCTGATTTTGACGACATTCAAAGACAAACTGTCCCGCTGCTTCTGAGTACAAAGATAATAACAGTGTGCGCAGAGAGACGGCAGACCACAATTACGACTGCTGCGGGTTCCCTCCCTGCAATTATATCAAACGCACGTCAGAACAGGACAAAGACGGAAGGATTTTGTCTTACATTTTCCTGTATTGACCAAAAACAGCTAAACGGCTTCATGTCAATGATACGTTCACTGCACCGTACTCTTAACGTTGACAGGAATACAAAAATTGATCTTTGGATGGCACGTCTTGGATTTCATGTGTTTCTCTTTGCGTATCTCTCTCTCTGCTACGCTTCACCTTAATTGCCCGCTATAACAAACAAAGCCATTATTTAAAAATCAAACAGATTTAAATTCCATATGTGTATGAGGCTACAAATGGAAAATGGTCTGTTTTTCAGTCGTCCAGGTAGGTTCCAAGGTGAAGGAAATTCATTCTGACTACAGGACAAAGGTTTAAAAGAGTGAGGACAATCTTCTTCATTTCATCTGGTCCAAGAAGCTGCTTGGATAGCGGCAAAACATCTTCTGTTGCCCCTAATAAGTACAGCCTGAATCAGCCTAAATACAGCAGGGACAAAAGGGGTTAGGATATTGATTAAGTAGTTACAAAGCCTGAATGATTCTTCATAAACCATTTGTTCATCATAAACAGTCTTTGTTCATCGCACTTAGCTACGGTTCCGGAAATAACTTTGTCGTTCATTTTTGCCATATAGACTTTTAGAAACGTTCAAATATTAAAAGTGCAAGGGCGTGACGGAACGCGGTTGTTTTTTTTTTCAGTCCAAAAAACACACAATTTTTTAATAACTTAGCGGTTTATATAGTTTCAGAAACAGATTTCATATCAAATGATTGTGCTCATCACTCGTCACAGCTGTTAACCCAGAGCAAAATTTAAAACACAAATATTTTTCCAACTTATTAATTAATGGAAAATGTACTTCCAGAATCGAGCGGTCACCGGAGAGTTCCATGTCATGAAGTCATTATAAAGTGTTATTAAATATCCTTTTTGAAGCAATATCTCAAATATATTTGTTTATCCGGACTCCTTTTAAATTGCTAATTTACTTGTATATACAGAACATACAAGATTTCTTGTGTTGTCCCCCTTAGTGGTGGCATTGATATTGATCAAGGGAATTTCGTGTGTTTGTTTGTAATACATTGTTCTGATTTCAGGTTTTATGCACATATATGTACTTTTCATATTATTTCAGGTAGAGATTGAATGAAAATAATGATATGAGCAGCATGAAACAGTGTGTTCAGTGTGTTCAGTTGACGAGTTTCAGTGCAATTTAGTGAAAAACTCATTGCTATCAGTATCAGATCGATATTGCAATATTTGCCATAGTATTACTTAAAATCTGTAACAGGGGCTCAAGGACCTGGACCCAAAATGCACAACTTGCCAGAACAGTTGACAAAAAATGAACAGAATTAAAATCAAGAGAAATGCAAAACCATAGAGAAAAACACGAAGTAAATGAGGCTGAAACTAAGACAAAAAACTGAACTGATGAACTGGCACAAGACAAAGGGAAGGAGGGGCTTAAATGCTCAGGGGGCGGAGACAATCAGACACAGGTGGGACACATTAGGTAAGGTCATAAGGTCATGTGATCACAGGCAGAACACCAAATACAGGAAAAGGAACCGGAGCAAGACGTAAGGATCAAAATAAATCAGGAAGTGCAAACATAACTTAAGTTAAAGTGCTGGATGTGACGGAAACCCATCAAACTAAGCACCCTTTAAAGGTTAATACAGATCCTGTGCTGCGTGTCAAATGAGTCTATTCAAACAATCTTGATTTTAATAATAAAGATTAATAGATTAAGAATAATCTTGATCTGCCACAGGTGGATGAGGCACTGTTTAGAATTGATGTTTGAGACATTTTTAAATGAATTGCATGTTGTATTGTATGTGTTGATATGATTTGTTTTGCTAGAAATGTCCAAATATATGATCCACAAATCTTAATCTGCATTGTTTGTTAGAACTTGACATAGTAATCTTTTGTCTTAAAGGTCCCATAACATGCAAAATCAACTTTTCAGAGGTTTTAACCTTCCTACAGTGCTATTTGGGCCTCGTATGTTGTGCCCAAAGTGGTTTTTTGATTGATTCCCGCATGCTTTCGCTAGAGAACTGTCTTTTCCGTCCCCCTCGGGTGAGCAGCAGACGGGGGCTCCTCACAAGGATGACGCAGCTTCACAAGGATGACCTGGCGCTCAAGCCACGCCTCCAGGAAGCGCGCAGCCGCAAGAATAAAAACAGCTAATGCTAATGCTACACAGTAATTACACGATGGATACGACAGATCGAAGAGTTAGCTTGTTATTTACCAAACGGCAACGTCCGTCGTCGAGGCCCTGGAGCACGTCAAACTCCAGGTCAGATCCAGGACGTAGGACTCAGCACGACGCACCGTCAGGACGGATAAAAGGTTTATTCAGTGTTTGTGTTTCGCTGTTTACCGGAGCACACGGCGCATGCGCACTATCTCCGCTCTAGGCTTCGTCGCGGGTTGGGAGGGGGAGGCACGCGAGTTGGGCGGGGGAGGCAGCCTGCTCTTTGTTCGGGGGGGTCAGATCTCAGAGTGAGCCGTTTGCTTTTACAAGGAGGGGGGCCAGTCCAAGAAATGGGTGTTTTTTTGGAAACTGTTATGTTATGGATATTGCACAACGCAAAATTTTATCAACAAAGCCCTTAGAATAGACTGTGTAAAGGGGGAAATAGCAGAATATGGGACCTTTAAAATCTGACAATGATCACATATTTACAGTTGAATTATTCCATCAATTTCTGAATCAATTGTCAAAACATAATTTCCCTTTTGTTTATTTATTCTGACAGTGAAGGCGTTGAACTTTGTCCCAGTATTTGTTTCATACCAAAATGCCCAGTAATTACATAAATAATTATCATAAATCCCCTGAAATCTGGCCCTTTAACTGCAAATTCCACCATAGATTCTGATGTCACCTACTGTTTATTGATATGTTTGGCTTGTTTTTCCCTGGAGGACATATTATTCTGCTGGATTTCATCTCTTCTCTTCTCACAAGAAATAATAAAAAGCGGAAAATAGCTTAGATGAGCGACGTGGACTTGAATTGTAGCCTTTATCAGCTCAGAGCAGAGTAAATAAAGATGGTTTTCGGTGTTGCTCGGCCGCAGTGGTAGAAGCAGTAATTAAGCACTCGGACACAAGAAGCCCCATTCGGACTGTTTCCATGGAGAGTTGCTGGGAAACTGTTACCGAGGGCTGGGTAAATAATACGAACAACATTAAAGGTGTTAAAATGTTTCTAAAAGTGATTGTTGTATTCTTCAGAAATTATAAGGAGCCTTGGACAGTCAATGATTTCACATCTGGTCTTAAAGATAAAGAAATGCGACTTTATCTGTTCAGTGGTCAAGTCAGAAAAACTATGAGCAGTAGGCCTACATTACAGTTTATTTACTGTAACAACTCAAATCAAATAACAAAAACTAGTTCAGTGCTCAACCAAAGAGTGGATGTCTCTGTTTTTTTGTGTTTTTTTTTTTGCAGAATCACACTAAAATGAATAAATAATTTGAATAATTTGAATTTTATCATTTAAAGATGACACAGTGAACACTGAGCTGCAGGATGTCACTGACAACATGTTAAAGACTTTAGATGAAAACTTCTGTGTTGATAAATGGACGTGATTATGGGTCACACTCATTTTGAAGCATAATAAAGATAAAACAAACTAAAATGTAAAAAAATGGAAGCCATCTATAAACAAAAATAATTAGATCTTTACTAAACATTTTAATTGGCTGTCTCTTTTTATTTTACATTTTCATTTAAGCCAATGGACGCTAGCATGTGTCGCCAGTTTAGCCTTTAGCGGCTAGCTCGATTGTCCAGGTTGTGTGGCCTGGAAGTGACGCAAGATCGTGACTCTGACCAATCAGAGCGAGAGCTGCTCGAGCGGAGCAGCATGAAACAGAGCGAGCCGAAGCTAAAGAAGAAAACCCATTTTCATGATCTGAAAATGTAAGGTAAAAATTGCCTCAAAATCCATTCATTCATTCATTTTCTACCGCTTGCTCCCGTTAGAGGTCGCGGGTGACTGGAGCCTATCCCAGTGACTTTGGGCCTTAGTAAAAATCGCCTCAAAATCCACCCTTTGTGAAATCTGTAGGTCCCTGCCAGCCGAACACGAGCTGTTTGTGTTGACCTTGTGCTCTGTGAAAAATGCTTTCTGGACTGTGGAGGATGTTTTAGCTGCAGTACCAATGGAGTGGCCACTGGGGGCTGCGGGCGACAGGTTTAAGCCAGCATTACCCTGTAAATATGACAGATCCATGCAGTGCACACAGACCATGAAGGTCATTTATTCATGTATAAGTGAAAATATATATATTCTGCTTTAACTTAATTGGATCCAAATGTTGGTTGATTTTATTGTTTCATTTGAGTCCTAACAGTTCATACACTGTATTGTATCACTCATATGTTTAGCTATATGATGCTGGAATGCAGAGACTCTAAGAAAACGTCTCTCTGAGGTCCGAGTAGCGACCTCCAAGGACGACTGGAACGAGGTATTAAGTAGCAGTACAGGAGCAGCTACACCGTGAGCGGAGAGAGCAACTACACAGAAAATAACACAGGTCTGTGAAATATTGTCCAAGGACTTAAAAGATCGTCGTTTTACAAGTCCTTCATTAGAAAGTAGGACAACAACGCGTTACAACCTTAATATTTTATCTTGAATTGTTGTCAGTCAAGTAAGTTAATATGTTTGGGCATTATTCCATTAACAATAACACGTGACATTCAGAATTCCACAGTCAGAATTTGAATTATAAATGCATTAATTAATTGTGAAACTTGAGACAACGCACACAGTGTCTTCGGATCTGACCAAATGTTGTCCACTTGTCACAGTTTCACATTGGGAGCTCAGTGTTGGGGGTTTGTGGGTTGCCGTCCACAGCCTGGCACAGCTTGATTTGGCAAAGTTACCCTCCTCTTGTGCACCAGAGATCTCAGTCTGTCACGCTGCAGAGCAGAGCCAGGCCCTGCTGGCTCTGCACATTTATGTTACCAAGGCCTTCAGCATCCAAGCACTTCACCACACGCAAAGCAACATGTTATCACATGTTAGAAAAAGCATTAGAATTACATGCAGTGCCGAAGGAATTAAGTAAATGAACGCCACGTGAAAATATATAAATAATAATAATATAATAATAATATTGCATTCAGTGGTGGACTTACCATAAGGCATCAGACCACAATTGCCTTGGAAAAGATCAACAAAATAGTCTGGGGTTGTATAAAATTAAACACACTTAAAAAACAAAACAAAACCCTTTCAACAACAACTCAAGAGAAACGACAGAAAAGTTACAGAAAATCACGATGAGGAAGTATTTGTCTTGTACTTAATTTTTCTTTGGGCCCCCAGATGCTTTTGTTCTCGGGGCCAGAAACGTGTCAAGCACTTTTGTCATATGAAATTTTTTTTTTTTTAAATTAAGGCTTCAACATCTACAGAACTGAACCAGGACTAAACCAGGTCTAAAGCAGATTTAAACCAGGTCTAAACCAGGTTTAAACCAGGTCTAAACTAAGACTAAACCAGGTTTAAACCAGGTCTAAACCAGGACTGAACTAGAACTCAACCAGGACTCAACCAGGACTCAAAACCAGGACCCAACCAGGACTAAACCAGGTTTAAACCAGGACTAAACCAGGTCTAAACCAGAACTAAACCAGGTCTAAACTAGGACTAAACCAGGATTAAACCAGGTCTAAACTAAGATTAAACCAGGTCTAAACTAGGAATTAACCAATATTTTATTTTTATATTTATTATATATTTTTCTGGTATGAAAACGTATATTGCTCTTTGACCAAATGCACATTGCTCAAACGAAGAGAGCTAAACCAGGACTAAACCAGGACTAAACCAGGTCTAAACTAGGAATAAACCAGGTCTAAACCAGGTCTAAACTAAAAATAAACCAGGTCTAAACCAGGACTAAACCAATAACAAGAGCTAAAATATTTAGTAATATTTTTGGAGGTTGGGTTGAGGGCCGTGGGCCTTAAGATGAAGAGCGCTGCATTAGTCTTTGGTTTCACTTTACATTTTACATTTTTCTCCTGTTGTTACTTTAAGACGCGCTTGTTTTTACATGTTTGACAGAGATCGATTTCAGACGCAGCAACAGTATTTTTGTTTATTTTATTTTCTACTGCATCGTGAACTATTGTCTAGACCAATGACTCCGTCTGTTGAGATTGTGCCCCACAGTTTGAAAACCATTACTTCTCATTTATTAAAGTCCAAGGAGTGTGTTAAACTTCAGAGGCTCCACTACAAGTGCTTAAAAAGGTTAGAGTGAAATTCAATTTGCTGTGTAATGGTCCCAATGGTCTCAAATTTGCAAATTACGAGGTGATGTGATTGACAGTGAATGGGCCGCACGGAGTAAGTAAAGTTATTTTTGGCTGTGCGGAGCAGTTTGCAGGTATGACTCAAGTGTTTCCGCTGTGCAGGCCTTCTATTATTCAATCTATATTTGAATAATGCATGAGACTAACTTGGGTGCATTTAGAGAGGTGCTGTGTGCCATAAAAGTTATATTGTTCTTTTAATGGCCACTGAACATTAAAGTTGTATCTTGGACTGATGGCTGTGTCAAGTGAAGCTAGTCGTGGTTTATACTCACTGTTTCAGTTTGTGTTTGGGATTCAGATAACTGGATTGGACACGTTTTTCCTCATGTCATGTTTTCAGATAGATATAAGGTAATTCATGGGTAAAATTGTCCATATTTGGGACATTTTAATCAGAAAAATGGACGGGTTTAAATGTCTTAGTTAATTTTGTACACATATTATTAGAAAAAAATGTACAGAGAGGATTTAGCATTTCTTATTTAGTTTTCAAGTGAGCATCTGACAGAAAATTGGACTAAACCAGGATTAAACCAGGACTACACCAGGATTAAACCAGGTCTAAACCAATAATTATACTCACTATTTCAGTTTATGTTTAGGATTCAGCTAATTGGATTTTTTGTTGTTGTTTGTTGTTGTTTTCATAAAGAAATAAGGTAGTTCATGTGTAAAAACGGCCAAAATTGCACATATCTGGGACATTTTAATCTTAAAAATTAAATGCTTTGGCTCATTTTGAACACATATTAGTTATAAAAATGTATAGCGGGGATGTGGGATTTCTTATTTAGTTTTCGAGTGAACAAGATCTGACTGAAAATTGGCCTAAAAATTCAAATTTTGCTTCAATTTTTGACTTAAATCATTAATAAATCAGGCTTAAAAGTAGATATTAACAAATCCTGCACCGTTTACCTCCTTGTCTCCATGGAGATGTTATTGCTTTGTCTGCAATTTTTCACAATATGGCATTAAACTTATCTATCTCTATGAAGATGAGCAGGAGAGACTGACTCCACAACAAAATTCAACAAAATAAACAGCGTTCACATGTATCTTTCTTTGCCAAAAAACAAAACAAAACAAAAAGTGACATTAGAGGAAGTGTACAGGATGGTTTCATGGTAATTTCCAAGTGTGATGTCATCATTTACAACCAGGAAGGAAACTTTAAAACTTCATAAAACAGCAAAACTGGACTAAAATTTGTAAAGATTTAAGCAAAATTTGAAATATATTCATCTTCACTGCATTTTAAATGAGTAGTCCAACCTGGCACTTTAAAGGAGGATTATCCCGGTACAACCTTGTCTAAACATACAATATTGTATAGCAGAATAGCAGAATAAAACACTTAAGTACTTAGTTGGTATCTAAAAACAGTCATAAACGTTACTTATTCGATGCTCTACAGCTCAAATATTATTGTATTACAGAAAAAGCTAAGAAAACACACACACAATAAATATATTCCATCTACAGTATCATACATTGAACATTAAATTTATATTGTAATTATCGTGACAGGTCTACGACAGATAGATGTGCAACCCCTAAACATTTCACATAATGATCATTTTTGGCTCACAGTAAGAATGCATTATTATTATTTCTTTTATTTTTCTTAGCAATAATGACACCGGGTTCTCCATAAATGCAGGATCGGTTTTTAATGTCGCACAATCCTGAAAAGTGCACCTTTAACACATGGTCAAGCTCTGTGTTCGTGGCTAATGAATCAACATAACATTCAGATTTGACTCCATTATTCCTGCTCCAAAGCCTGGATCTGCTGCTGTGGCTGGTATTTCTGGCCTCCTCCATGGCTCATGACAGATCTGGTCCTAACTGGATTTAGCGCTCAGGTCTAAATGGCCATCACCCGGATTGAACTCTCTGTTTCCGCTCCTCCCTCTGCTAAAACACAGCACCGGGAATTAGACAGCACCCATCCAGAAAATAGACACTGCCGCATCACTGACTTAATCCTTTAAATGACAAAAATGTTGATAATTTGTGCACAGCTGATGTCTTTGACTGTCATTGTTTGTGTGTTTCCTCAGGACAGATGCTTCAGATGCAGGAGCCGAGGAACGAAATGTGGAACTGCGCTGACATCTTGTGGTGAGTCAGGGAAGTGCACGTGTGGAGAATATTATACTTAACTCTTGTATTTATTGTTTAGTTGTTGTAGTTTCATGTAATAATGAGCCTAAAAATGTGTCAGCATATTTTTGTAGAGCTATTTCACATTTTTAGACATTAAGCATAATTGTTTTTTATTCATATATATCCTCTTTTCATGTTTTTTTTGCTCAGATGAAATAATAATTGTATGACTGTTTCCTAGCAACCATACTGTAAACAAGGGCCAAAGCTTGTCTAATTTACACAATAGTTACGATTTGACAAATGTAAATATATAACAACACTTTTATTTTCTTAAATGAATGTTTAAACTGTCAGGAAAATGTGTTCATTGTATGTAAACTGTTCCTGTATTTTGGATTGAGTTTTGTGTATTTATAACATAGACAGAGGGACATTTTCTGTTTTTTTTTTTTCCACAAACCGCGACTTGACTGATTTAAAACTATGATAATAGTTCTATCCCACCAAAACAATCATAAAAACCTATCAAATGTGCTTTAAACATCTTGCCATTATTAAATTACATGCGTTTTTATCGCTCAAAAATACCTTGAAAACATTGTTACTGTAAACACCGTCGCCTCTCCACAGATCTTGACCTGTAATTTGGCCTGGTGGTGTCACCCTCTTGTCTCCATGGTGATAGAAAAGTTGGAGAAATGCAGGGAGCAGTGCATCTTTACAAACTATTTCTGTAAAAAGAAAAAACAACAACAATATAACATGTGCTTATATTACATTATTTGACTGTAGCACGGTGCATTTTATTTATTTATTTGAATTAGTGCAGTGTAAATTATTCAGTGTGTCAGTAGCAGCTTCAATTTAGTCTAAATATGTTGGAGTTAGCATTAGGAACATTTGATTCGTTGCCCCAAGTCGGGTAAAAACATGAAACATTCACTTATACAACAACATAACGCACAAAACATTAAACATTTAACCACAGTAGGGCTCCAACTAATGATTATTTTGGTAATCGTTTAGTCTAGCGATTATTCTTTCAAAAGAGTTGTTTTGAGCTTTTTATTTGAACCAGATAAAGCTGAAGTGAAGCCGTTTGAAGACGTCCAGGTGGAGAATATTTACAGACAAAAGGCTGTCCTCATCAAAAACACAACATTTAAGTCTGTCCTGCACCATTTTTGTGTGATTCCTGCTTTGTCTGAGTAATACAACCTCTTCTCTTCATGTTTGGGAGTCAGTGAATAGTTGGTTAGCAGTTATTTGTAGTTGACTATTTCTATAATCGATCAGTTAATTATGACAGTTTGGGGTAAATACTGATCACATTTCTGAAGTTGAAGTTTATGAAGAAATTTTGAAAAATAAAAGTTTAAAAGTACAGGAAGTAGTGCTAAGTTCAAAAACTGAATTACTCATCAAAAAGTGACGCACCATTGAAAATGCTGAGACAATTTACACACATTTTCTGACAGTTTAAACGATCATTCAACAAAACAAATGTGTTATCAGGTATTATTATTTGTCAAAACATAACTATTGTGTGATTTATATGGATTTCAGCCCTTGTTTACAGTCTGGTTGCTAGGTAACAGTTGTGGAATTGCCTCTATCTATGTCATATTTGCTGCCCATGTCCGACCAGGAAGTAACATTATAAACATTACGAAAACTGTCAAACAAATAGTCAGACAAATAGGCAAAATGTTAATTAAAATCTTGAATACAATCATGCTCTCTACATTTTTGTGAAACGCTGCTTAATCTGTCAAATAGACTTTAACCAGTTAACATGTTGCAGCACTAAATCAAGACATGACAGGACAACACTTTTGACACATTACAAAGAAAACCGACTATTTACAGCAAAAAACAACAACCAGAAGTGAAAAGAGCCCAGGGAAACGCACAAGCTTGATCTATTTGTGGCGGTCCGTTTCATAAAGTGGGTTTACAGTTGACAGAGAGCTTGTCCGTGTGTCAGTCTGAATCCTCGTCACAGTCGGTTCATCTCCGCTGCCGTCCAGATCTGAGCCGTGAGTCGTGTGCGCTCCGTGTCAGATATGACCGTTTTCATGCTGTGCTTTTCCTGTGGAGTTCGTGTGTTGGACGTGTGGTAAATCTGAGCACGTTTTTGGTCACCGCAGTCCATAAGAAATCCAGATCCAGGTTTGGAGACACGCCGAGACGGAAAACTGGTTTATTTCATCTACTACAAGAAGTTTTTTTTTTTTTAACAAGTTATGAAGAACATACCAGCCATGGGTTTTAGAATGATAGAAATAGAAACATGCATTTTTCTTGTAAAAGTGCTAAATAAATTGAAGGGGATAAGTATTTGGGTAAGTGTGACTAGCGACCTCAGCACAGTGGAACAATGGCGAGGTTTCCAGAGAATTTTACCTTCAGTGTGGACCCCTGTCCCACACCAAGGCTCCAGTTTGACCTCCACCACTGAGGCTGGAATTGGAATCTTGTAACTGTGTCTTTGTAGATTGTCTGTCTGATCGTCTGTAAAGCATAAGGTCACCAGTACAAGTGAAAGGCATTTTTATTATTACATCACTTTATATCAATCAGGTGTTCCCCATCACTAATTGTGTTAGAACTCCATCTACTGGCAGAAATGGGAAATAAACAAAAACTGTAATCACGCTTTTGTAATGAATGCAAAATATCATTGCAGATGATTTTTTGACTTAAAAAGAGCTCAGAAAACATCAGGGCTCAATACACGAAGTCACAAAACTGGAACATTTAGAAGCAAGTGTTCTGAGTAAGAGGACTTATAAATGGATCCATCAAACTAAAGTAAATTAAGCTAAATACAACTCCAGGTAGGTTTTTATGAGGAAACAATGTATAACATGTTAAAAGATCAAAAAGTTCATTTTGTGTAATATTTGTCCATTAAAGTTTGTTTCATTTGCACTGGTTGAATGAAATAGTCTTCAAGACCAAAAAAGTTCTCCTTATCTTCAAAAGTCTTTCTAGCGTTAGAGACAACTTCTCTGTATCAGCATCACGGTGAGTTTAGCTTTAGTTATGAACAATCAAATGTCTTTAAGCCCCAAACTTCATTGTAAATATCTTTACCTTTAAACGACCTGCTGCAGATCGGTGCAGTTCACGTCTGCTGCACGTGGGCTTCTCCTGCAGGAAAATATAAAATCAAAGAGGCAGAAATAAATCCGTTTTCATACATAAGTTCTCAGATCTCAGAAGAGGATGTCCCCAGTCCTCAGTCTGTGCTGAGTCAGATCTGAACTGCTGCAGGGTTTTGGACACATTTGAAACCCGCACAGGGACTCTGCGTCGTCGAGTCTCCAAACACACGTCTGCTCTGCTTTTCTTCAGGCAAAAACTGGGATTTCTGGAGTTATCTTTTGGTTATGTACATGAATATTTATACTTTATCAGACTCTATGGGTTTTACTCTATGGGTGCGATCAGACTTGCACACATCACACCTCAAAATTAGGACTAAACTTGGACTAAACCTAGAACTTAACTTGGTCTATAACAACCTAAAATAACAAGACTAGAACAGGACCAAACCAAGTTCAAAGACAAGCAGAAATTCACCCAAGTGTCCTTCTGTATTTTTACATTTTTGTTGTTGCTTATTAGACAGACACAAAAATACATTAACAAGTGCTTGAGTGAAGCTGAACCTCCACACTTTTATTCTGATTTGAGTATTTAATTTTACAGAAATTTTACTTGAATACGTTTGAAAAATACCATATTTTGTGTATTGTTTCATGTTTTGTCCTTCCGGCTACATTAACCTCAAATTATAAATCAGACGTTACGCCCTATTGGCCCAGATGGCCCAGGCTGCTTGTTGCCCTAAAACAGTGGTTTCCAACCTTTTTTTTACCTGAAGCTCCCCTACATGAACCGAACACTTGCCAGGGCCCCCCAGAGCAAAGCTATGGCCCCGAAAAATGAATTACATGATAAAAACGATAACTAAAAATCATTTATTTCAAACAAATACACAACGGTTGTGATGTTTATTTTTCCCATACCCAATTTCTAATCTTTTTTGGAGGATTTTATTTGCTCAAATTAGTACTTTGGTGACCTGACACTCTGACCTGACAAAGCTTTGGGGACCCCCTGCAATCTCCGGCGCCCCTCAGGTTGGAAACCACTGCCCGAAAATATAAAGAATGTGTAGATACATCAAGTTAATGTTCTATATTATAACACATAGCTCTGACTCAACAGAGTTCTGGCTTTATTTTTTAATTTTTTATTCGGAGCACAATATGTGAGAGTCACCCTGTCTGCACATGGAATCCCTCTGTGATGTCATCAATAGGCGACGAACACCTTCAACTTTTTTTCCCCTCAACCCACTGATGCAATACACTGCCACCTTGCATTGGAGGCTATGCTAGCTAAAGTGTATTATTATTTTTTTTTTCATATTTTTCCACAATTAGGATAATGTTAGGGTTAGGTTTAGGGACAGATAATTTGCTTTAAGTTTAAGGCTTTGAGGCAGGAAAGTTAACTGGGGACGTGAAAATACGACAATTTACAGCAACTCACACATTTTTCTGACAGTTTAAAAGTTTAAAAGGTCGTGTTATCAGGTATTATTTGTTTTCAGTTCCTAACTAGAGTGTATTTTATATAGATTTTGGCCCTGGTTGAACATGGGCATCATATTTACTGCTCATGTTCAACCTGGAAGTAACATTATAAACTTTACAAAAACTGACAAACTGCGGTAAAATAGGAAAATGTTTAGTACAATCTTAAATATGATCATGTTCACTGCGTTTTAGTGAACAGTGTCGTGTAACCTGTCATATGAACATAAACCTGCCCCTTTGCTGAGGAGTTTGCAGCTTTGGGGACATAGAAAAGCATATTCAGAATAAAAAACAACATCAGTATTTTTGATATTTGAAAACTCCAGACGTATGATCTAATCAGAGAGCTGCTCCGACACGGCAGAGTGTGTTAGAGATTCAAAGCAGCAGAAACCAGGTTAGAGCTTCACAGGACCAGCTTTTCAGTCCAAACTTTCTACAAACATGAAATGAAACTTTTCCAGCTTTAAAAATCAGGTTATTGAGATGGAGTATCACAAATATTATACATTTCTAATAGATTATTTGCTTATTATTGTATTTATTCTTAATTTTGTTTTATTAAGTATTGCTTGTAAACAAAAAATAATATTTATGCTTAAGGGCAATATTGTCAAATACTAATTTCTATTTTTTATTCTGATGATGGTATTCAGAAGATAATATGGCAGTCCTTAAACGTTGCTTTAAAGGCCATTGTGGAGGATGTAGCTTTTACTTGAACAATTGTTTAAAATGAACCACAATAAGAAAATGTCCCCTCTTATAAGAGGGTATGCCCTTGTTTGTGTCTGATCTGTATTTTTTCTTTTAAGAGACAATACGTTCAACATTGTAATATTTCCAAAACATCTATATTATCAGTTGTTTATTGACTCTTACTGGGTGAACATTTAGAGTCTAAATGGTGTTGAATATTTCCTCCTGACCCACCGGTTTAGCATCGTTCATAGTCGTTAAATTCTGTGTGTTGCAGTTTTATTATTTTCCTGTGCCTGTTTTCATGTCTTTAATCTTGTGTTTACTGGGTTTGCACACTGTTGTAACAGCACAGGAAGCATTACATCATTTCCTTATGGCACATGCATATATGAATAGTAATCTTATTTCATATGCTTTTGCACTTGCATCATGATAAGATCTGTAAACAGCAAATACCGCCACATGAGCACAGCGTTTAGGCTTCTCAACACATCACCAGAGCTTCCCAGATCTCAATTTCTACTCCATTCCCAACAAATATTTGCTTGAGATCCAGAGCACACACTTCTTCAAATCTTTACGAAGATAGAGTCTGGTCATATCGTCCTCCATCGTGCCTCGAGGAGTCAAATTCAAACAGAACTGTGCAATCAGATTAGCGAGCCATAAAATAAAGGAGCTTGTCTATCATTTACAACCAAATTAAACTTCTCTCACCTCAGATCAACAAGCTTTATGCTTTGCTTTTGGATTGTGAAGAAGTCTGTGATGTTTCTCAGTCCCTGTGATGTTTTTTTCCCTGTATCTTTTCCTCGTAAGCAGCCTCGTTTGTTTTGATATGGACTGACCATGCATGTCTCTGACTGGATGACAATCATGGACATTTGAACTCCGGAGATGAACGCAGAAGGCGCATTTGGGATAAGCAAGACCTGCGCAGATCCAATTGGTGCCAATCAGCGTTGATCTGAACACTGTACACCCCAAGTCTGTGTCCCACTTTACCTCGAGTTAAACCTCGTGAAATCCAAACCGGATCAACTGCAGCTTCCACAGCTCTGGTGCACACTCTGGTGTGTATTGAATGGATGTCGTTACTGTGACCGAGATATTGGTGGAAATGTGGAATTTATGGTAAATGGTCACGCATTTATACGGCGCTTTTCCACCGTAGGCACTCAAAACCATTCAACCAAGGAACCATTCAACCATTCACCCATTGGGGGGAAGGCGGGTTAAGTGTCTTGCCCAAGGACACAACAGCAGTATTCACCTGCGGGGGTAATTGCACCGCCAGCCTGTGGATCAGTGGATCTGACCGCTCAACCGAGGATGTTTATGTCAGGAGCGAGATTCGAACCGCTGACTTTCGTATCCAAAAGAATCAAAATCTCTCTGCCAACTGAGCTACTGCCGCCCATGGTTTGATGGTTGGTTCCTACTTGATAATACTTTTTTTTTCATGTTTTGTTTTTCCTCCTACCTTTTTCTGTGGCTAAAATACCTTACGGTATCATGATTATTTTCATTAAGTTCTTAACTATTTTGTTAAGTTTGATGTCATCAATTCATGCTCAAACGCACTTTTAACCATTTGGGAAGTTGCTTTTTGTCTTTATTGCTGACTTTTTGCTCCGCCTCCATTGCAGCCGTCAACGCCCGTTGATCATCCAGACGAGGCACAGCTAAACGTGCCAAATGATCAGACTGACATAAATCTGTATAAAAATACAGATATCACATTCTGAATTTTCCAGGCAAGACAAATGCAGCCTCTTTGACTTGTCTTAAAGTTCTCTGTCAGATGAAAAAGCTGCTCAGATGAGAGGGAAACGTCTTCACTCTTTTATCCAGTTGACAGAATCCACTTTCTTTTGCTGTGGAGCCACCTGGACTAATGTTCTGCACAGAAAGGGTTGGAATATAAATGTTTACACTACTTCCTACTTTTTTGGGCAAAAATAAACATCTGTAGCCCATTGACTAGTAAAGTAAAAAAAGTAAACCAAAGTAAAAGAAATCCTTGCACAGCATTCCTCCACTGTTGCTGACGTCTCAGTGCCATTAAAGTGCACTGAATTGTGGGTCAAATGGTGGAAAAGTGACATTTAACTTAACCTTAATGAAACATCCAAACTGCCGGTGTCAACAGCGCACATGAAATCTCTTTTATTGCTATCATTCATATTCATACACCAATAAACATGCATAGTGGTACAATGTATTTACAGGAGGTTAAGCAAACCAAAAGCCTATGCAAGATTAATTATATTAACATGGTACTACAATTTATAAATACATATCACATGAAGAGTATATCCCAGGAATCGTGAGGCATTAAATATACGCGCACCTTCCGCTTTGGAAAGTGCAGTCTGGAGCTACTGGTCCTTCTTCCGCAGCGTCCAAAACTCATGCTTCATAACATCCAGTCCGCTCACAAAGGAATCCATCTATCTTGGTTTACACACTTAGCCACCATAATGTCCATATTTCACAGCAAAACGTCCAAACTTCCTGTAGAAAAAGCCGCTCTTGCATTGTTAGTTCATATACACTGGGAACAATAATATCCACAATACAACCGTGGTCCTATAATATAAACAAAAAATAAAACGTAAGTAAAAGTCGGTGCGTTTATCAACATTTAGCACTTAGCTTACTCTGAGGCGAATGTAAAGTCACTCATTCATCCTTATAAATAAATAATTACAATATCTCCTGCACACTTGATGAAGTTGCATTGAAAACAGAGAGAGAAACGAAAAGCTACACTTGTAATCATGCACAAGGAATTGAAATTAGCGAGTAACATCAGGCAAGAACAGCAATCAGGAAGTGGCAAAGAGAGAGCGGTATCCCAAAAAAACCAGGAAATCGGAAATAAACGCAACGAAGGTTCAGTCGAGTAGAGGAAAACGTCCCGAACGAACGACTGAATTCAACGCGGTGAGTCACAACAACACCAGACGCGGCGATAAATAAACATGCATTTGTGTTGTCGAACTAAACCCTGTGTTTCTCCGCGCAAACGAACGAGCTGTCCATTTGCAAGACGGCTGCATGCTAGCCGTGTGTACTCAGATGGATAATAAACACATTGGAGTAACGTCGCAGAAAATCAAACGCTTAAGGGGGCTGGAGGAGAAAGAGGGAGAAAGAGAGAGAGCGAAATGAAGTTAGGATCTTTGGTTTTTTGGTTGGCGTCACTGGCCCCGAACACATCAGCACGCATCTCTTCACGAATCGAGAGAAAAAAGAAGCGAAGCGTAGCCGGCCATTCTTCCATTTGGATAATAAACACATTACATGACGACATCCTGATGAAATTTGCCGGCCTCGTTCGTTCGCATTCAAATCACTGGAACATCTAAAGCCCGACTACAGCTAGAGAAAGCACAGTGGAAACATCAGACCAGCAGCGATGCATGATATAGAAATATTACTAGAATACTAATAAGAAGTCCATCCGAGTGCTTCCTCTTGTGGCACACCTCTCCTCGGTACGTTTACCTAATCATACACATCGAAATTACACTCAATGGTGACAAATATTTGAACTTGTCTATTCATTTCTCATTTCCAAGGCATTATCTGATAAATTTGAAGTGTAAATTTGTTGTTGTCGTGGTAAACAATAACTGAAACTTCTTTTTGCCGCCGAAACAATAACTTCAAAGCCAAGAAATACCATTAAACCCTATTCCAAATTAATCATATCGTAAAAAATATGAGCTTTAATTAAAAAAAACAACAACAAAGAGCTGAACGAAAGCCTTAAGTATCATTTGAGTCTAACGTATTAGTTATTCAACAGCTGAATTGTTTATGTATTACTAAAAAATAACAAAACGTTTGCTAGCGATGAATATTGAGCCTCAAAAAATATTGTTCTGTCTTAAAATTATTGAGCGATAAGTCGATATGGTGATTATCGTGACAGTCCAATGTCTGTGCAGAGCCTCAGTCGCAGAGAGGTTCCTCAGCAAAAGAAAACTGAATTCTGTCAACAGCACAAAAGTTTTAAGAGTGAAACTTTAGTCCAGTTGACAGAGTTATATTTTCTATACCGTTTACGGTCCAATGTCAAAGCAATAGCGGTGCTTTTATGACCCCCTTAGCTGCTATAGCCCTTTCTGACTGCATAATCCTGCACTGTTAAGCAGACTCTAAAGTGCCTCATTCACAGCGATTTGGACTCTGTGCTCACCACTCATGCCGTGTGACTGATGTCTGGGTAACAAATGTACAGAACAATTCAGTGTTTTGTGAGGGATGGAAAATTATCGATATTAAAGATAGATCTATTGTGTTTTTGTCCTCTGTAGCTATAGTTTTAATCTACGACTTCTGCATGTCATTATGTTGTATTTTGGACATCTTAAATTCTAATACTGATCCAAAACAACTTTTTTAAAACGTCTTCAGTGATTTGTGTTTGCATTTACATTGCCTTTGGAGAGCTGCAGTTCACGAGAGCGAACAGAGGATTTTTTCCCCCCCGTTTGTGCCAAAATGGCTACGTATCGCTACCGAATTCTATGTGCGTCATCGTGAAATAAAATAGTAAAACAGAGGAGTGGGGAAGATTAAAGATCTAATTTCCACAAATCACTGTAAACAACTTTGAGTGGCTTAATGACAAGAGGAAAGGATTATATTATGGTTAAAAGTGCCTAAAGGTACAATTTTTCAAGCTAAGGTAACTGGCAAACTGGCTTTACACCATAATAGTTTATGCTTTCTACATAATCACGGATCGACAGTGCTTTGTCTATATTTTTCAAGATGCAGGACATTTTTAGAGCATTTAGACCCCAAATATGTAGAAAATAATGTGGACATTCGGATGCAACCAACGTCTTGGTGGCAAATGACTGGCCCTCTCACCTCTTATAGTGCCAGGTTGAAGTACTCATTTAAGATAATTATATTTGATTATGATTATGCTAAAGAATTAACTTTTTTTTTTCCCTGTTTGGCATTTTTTTAGGTTTAAAATTAAAGATTTGACTAACACTATGAAATTCTGTAAATGTTCCCTAGCAACCATGTTATACACTGGCTCAAAACTCGTCTAACATCACAGAAATTATTATTTGCCAAATACAAATACATGCAAACAACTCTATTGTCTTGAATTGATGTTTAAAATATTTAAAAAAATGTGTTTCTTGGTTTTAAACGGTGCCTAGTGTGATTCCTGTGATTACTTCCAGTGTTGAATATGTTGAAATTGATGTTGAAATGTCATATTTTTCAACGTTTTTTTTCCATAAACTGACATTTTGTTGGTGAAATGATATCATAAATATTTCCAACAAGTTTTATTCCACCATATAAAGTCCTGGGTTTGATTCTTGATCAGGTGGGTTTCTGGGTGGGGTCTGGTTGGGTTTCCTCTGAGCGCTCCTTCTCTCTTACTCTCATCGACCTAAAAGCAAGCTACAGAGTCCCCAGGCGCTGCACTTTGGTCACATACTCTTCCTGATGGGTCAAATGCAAAGGACAAACTTCCCTACAGCGACAAGAAGCCTTTACTTTACAAATGTACGCACCGGAATGATCATCGTTTCCAACATGTTCGAGTCAAATTCAGCATTTTACGCCTTGGAAATGAGAACGTTTTTGCTAATACCATAAAACTCTAGCATTGACCCAATTCCCAGCTGCTTGGATAGAAGGCCACTACATTTACAGTGTCACAAAGTCAGACAGCGGTGCAAAGACATAACACAGTGAATGAATGAAAAATAACAGATTTCGAGTCAAGAGATTCCTTAAATGTCTCTCTTGTTCTTCAGCACTCTCTACGGCTCCAGTAGTTCTTCGTTCTTCCTCTTTCGTCTCTTCTCTGCCCTTATTGTCCATCTGTAATTTTTGTCCCATTTTCACTGTAAGCTCGGTACCTGCAGGCAGCCAGAAGTAAATGAAGTTGTAAAATATCAATGAACAATTCATCATGGCGCGGTATCGGAGAGGAGTGGGCATTTGCTCTGCTGCGACGGTGCTAGTGTTTCCTGTCACAGAGCGCTGAATTACCGATCCATCTTCACTGAGAGAAGAGAAGAGAGAGCCTCTGTGAAAATAAATACTGTTGGTGTTTTATCTCCCGGAGCCGTGTTTTCCATTTCAACTTCACACAGAATAAATTGAATCTTTCGCATCAAATTGCTCGGTGTCTTTTCATGTTCAAATTTCAAAAGCAGGTCACATTAATATATATAACACAGAAGTATGATTGCTCTAAAATAACCCAGTGTGCGTATGTAACAATTAAAACACATGATTGGCTGTTTGGAAATATACAGATGCACAGACACTGCCCCTTCTGCATTTAAAAGGGGACATTTCATACAAATAGTGACTTGAGTGATTTCAACTGTTCAAAAACATACCTGGAGTCGTATTTTTCTTCATTCACGCTTCTTTCTCTAAGCCTCTGCACTAGTCCTCGCCCTCTGAGCGTTCAGACAACACTCAATTTAACATTTCCCCAGTAACAGAAAATATTAAATAAGTGTCCTCTGCAGAGTTCATAAAACGTCAGAGGGCTTACATTGAGGATTTCTGCGTTCACATCTGTTTTACTACAACTGCGTGCATGTACTAGCATGTTGTTGCTACCTGGCTGCTTAATTTTATGGGTCACGTCTAATGTCAGCAGACGAATCTCGAATGCAAATCTGATCGCCTGAATACAGGTCTCTTGTATTTAAAGCATATTTTTTGTGCAGAAACATAAAAAACGAATATCATTAAGACCTAAAGCATGCTTCGGAGCCAATAAAAGCCAAAACAAAGCATTATATGTCTACACTAATGTTGCGTTGGGACCGCTGTGCCAAGTTTACATGTAAAGCCTATGTACATGCACGTCCAGGCCACGCTGCGTCTTCAGCGATTGGCGCAGCCAGAGTTACAAAAGTTTGAAACTGCAAAGTTGTGAAATTTGCGGCGAATTCAAATCAGAGAAGCAGTCATTGCACAAGGCAGCGAGAGCCTCCTCAAAAGCACATCCAGGGCGTCACAGATACGTGAGTCCAGTGTCTGCCCTCAATACAAAAGGCAAGCACCTGGAGGTGTTGGTGAGGTTTTGACACCGCGATCTAATCGCACCAATAGTAATAAATTACAGTCTAAAGTTCAATGAGGTGCATGTGTCAACTACCTACACAAATTTAAATTAAATTTCCTCATTCCTTGTACTCAGGTTGCCAGAGCAAACCAGTCGAATGGTGAATTGGTAGAATTTTACACAAGATGCCCTTCCTGGCACAATCAGCTTCATAGTGAGCAATGTAGGAGAAGCGTCTTGCCCAGGGACAAAAAACAGAAACATTTCTGGCTGAGATCTAACCATCAGCACTCTGGTTGGTGGGCAAATAGATTTTGGAAGAGAATATGACACTATTAAGTAATTAGTTAAAATAACCTTGAAAAAAAAAAAATCATACACGTGTAACATTAACAATAGAAATGGTGCTAGTTTGAAAATACATAACGCCTAATACAGATGACAAAAGCTCAGCTGCACTTGAAAGAATAATATAGTCTTCTTGAAAACGTTTAAGACCGATATTCAGAACTGCAGATGGCTCACAGCTAGAAGATAAGAAAATCACCCTAATCTTACAAAAAAAAAAAGGTTTTAACTGATGATTGGTTCAGAAACAAACTTGAGATGGTAAATTATTGTCAAACTAGGACAAAAACTATCATTATCAACGTACCAAAAGAGCAGTGGCTGTACACGAGTATATTACACCATGGGACGTTTAGCTTATGATCTATCGATGACGTAGTTAGGTTGTAATTGTCCACACTCCGGAAGAACACTTACTGTACATACATACAGCGAAATACACTGCTGCTCTACAAACCGCCGCCCCCTTGTGGAGAACCGGAGGGACTGCTAAAAGTACAGGTAGTATGTCCAGTAGAGCAGGTTGACCATGACGAACGAGAGCGGGAAAGTGATTCGGGAGTAGTTGTCTATGTGGTGGGGGTTCTCCACGGTGCAGCACTTTATGGAGCGGAGCAGTTTGCGGAGGGTCGCCAGGGCCGTGATGCACCAGTGGGTGTGTTCGGGCGGGGCAGGCTCGGGCTTGGGCTCGCTGCCGGAGGGGGACGAGGGCGTGACAGTCAGTTCGGTGGAGGTGGGGGTCGGGGCGGGCGCGTTGGCCTGCTCCTTGGCGGCCCGTCTCTTGGCGCGGCTGGCGGCGGCGGCGTGGCTGGAGATGGTGGTGACGATGCCGTTGATCTCGTCGTCCAGGTCGTGGAGGTGGTGGCTGTACTGTAAATGTGAAAGACAGCACCCAGAGGTTAGTAAGAGGTATTTGTGGTTGGTGCTGTATGGGGTGCTTAACTTTTTCAACCGCAGGGCACTACCTTTTCTGTAAAAAGTAACCTGATGCCTAATCTCATTTTAAACATATTATGATGATTTTTATTTATAGAGAGCTTTTCCACCTAATAGTCACTCAAAGCGTCTGATTCTAGTAGGGTTGCTCAATTATGGCAAAAATTTTAATTACAATTATTTATTATATATATTAATAGAAGTGACCACACAACTAAAAGTAACAAAAACGTGACTAAAACAACAAAAACACAACTAAAAATGACAAAAACACTACTAAAAATGACAAAAACTTGACTAAAAGTGACTGAAACGGGACGAAAAGCAACAAAAACAAAACTGAAACGACAAAAACACAACTGAAAGCAATTGAAACGTGACTAAAGGCGACAAACATGACATGACTAAAAGTGACAAAAACACAACAGAAGAAAAATTCATTGTATTTACGATTACAATGTTTTTGTAATTCAATAGAGGAATAATTGAAATTGAAATTGATTATACATACAATAAATTGCTGAGCCCAAGGTCGAAGCCCTATGGTTAAGAATCATTAGTATATGATGTAATATTGTTTTGGATTCTATATTTGTACCTTATTTTACACTATTATATTGTTGTTTTTGCCATCTTTATCTATTTTCTCTTTGTAATTGCAGTCGTTGTACCCAGTTTTTGTCAATATCTATACTTGAGCTTATCTTGCTCCAGAACCTATACAGCAGGCATGTCCAAACTCAGGCCCGGGGGCCAAATGCTGCCCTCAGACCAATTTTTCTTGGCCCTTGGGCTTCCTGGTGAACTGGCCCACTCTGTCCTGAGAAGTACTTTTTACAGCACATTTCAGATTTTCAACAATTCTAACCTAAATAACTAACATTTTGGTGCAATACAGACCTGATATTAAGGCACTGAGACTGAATGTAGATGTGGTGATGCTTAAAACATCAGATAAATGCAGCTTTTTTTAACGTTTCACGATTGATTTGTGGCCCTCCGCTTGGTCTATATTTCAATATGTGGCCCTCGATGGAAAAAGTTTGGACACCCCTGCTATACAGTATATTGTAACTGTAAATGTCTTTGGGTCAAATTGATACCGCTGTGTGTATCTAATTATAAAGCGTTTTTTTCATTGTTGAGGCTTTACAGTGACGGCAAAACTCTGGTCTCTGCGAGCTGTGAGGAGCACTTTGTTTTGCTCATTGTGGTGAATTACTGAAAGATGCTCGGAATGCATTACGAAAGTGAGGTATTGCTAACCATTTGCAATACACTAATTCTGTTTTAAATGTTTAAGACTGTAAAAAATCAAGTAAAGAGCCTTCAAGAATTACACTTATGCTACTGTGTCCAAGCAATCATACACACCACATTCATACTGTATAAGGCAAAAGTGATCACACTGGGATTAAGCTGCCAATCGTTGAGTTTGTGCGCAAAAGCTTAACCACTCTTCCACATCTAGTTTAAGTTTTACATTAGCTTTCAAACTAACTTGTTGTGTTAGAAGGACTAGCGCAAGAAACAACTGGATTATGAGCTCTGGGACATTGTGTTTGACAGAAATTCGAAAGCAAAGAGTCTTATTGATTTCTTTTGTTTGTCCCATGCCAAGTTGTGACTGTAATATCTCCCTTCACCTTTTGTTTACCTTAAAAATACAGAATTGACTTTACTTCTCGTCCCACAAAGTCTTCCATCGGTTACATAATCCTGCATAAAAGTCTTACCATGAGCATGTGTGAGTCTGTGCTGGTGAGCGTGCAGAAGTGGGCCACGGCATACTCGATCAGAGCCCCGAAGATGAAGCTGAAGCAGATGCCCAGGTACACGTCGATGGCCTTTATGAAGCAGTTTGCGTTGGGCAGCGAGGTCCGAGCGCCCATCATCAGAGTGGTCATGGTCAACACCGTAGTCACCCCTAAAAACACAGAAAGCACGAGTGAAGGTACTGCTCGGTCTGTTGGATGTTACTAAACTGATCATCTCCATCGTGCTTCATCTTCTCGTCCAACCTTAGCCGTTTTGTCCTTTCTTTCTCTCTCTCCCAGGACCAAGATTCAGACTTGGGACAGTGTTTTCTCCATCGCTATCGCCTGGAACTCAATCCCAACAATTTTATTATCAAGGAAACAGCAACACTTTTGGGGAACAGGTCGGAGCAATGGCGTCTTGATTGCAGGAGAACAGGGATGTCACAGTATTTATTGTTTATTGTGAGGGAAATATTACGGTTTTATGATTAATCTCAATAAGGAGATCGTGGGTTCGAATCCCAGACCACCCCAACATCGTGGTTTCGAATTCCGAACCACCCTGACATCACACAATCTCTCTGGGTGGAGTCTGCATGTCCTCCCCGTGTTACCGTGGGTTCTCTCCGGGTTCTCCTTCCTCCCACCGTCCAAAGACATGACTGTGTAGGTTAATTGAGAACTCTAAATTGTCCCTAGTGAATGATTGTGAGAGTGAATGATTGTCTGTCCTTGTCTCTGTCTCTCTGTGTTAGCCCTGCGACGAGTTGGCCACTGTCCAGGGTGTACCCCGCCTAAGGCCCAAAGTCACTGGGATAGGCTCCAGTCACCCGCGACCCCTAACGGGAATAAGCGGTAGAAAATGAATGAATGAATGATTAATCACTATTGAGGGCGAAAAATAGGGGATGAAAATGCAATTCAATTTTTTATTTAATGCTTAAACTTGCAAATAATCACTATACTTGATAGTTAAAGGCCTCAAGACTATTTATGTATTGTAAACATTGATTAAGAGACATTATCAGACACAGTAAAAAGTATTATTTTATTACACATTGATTTTAGTTGATTTAACTTAATATACAATTCTGATAAGCCAATTAATTTAAACAACACAAGCTCACAAGCTACTATTGGATTCAGCAAAGCCCAAAGATCTACCACCTACATACTGTACATTATAATTTATTGTTATTTTCTTTGTCAGTGAATTGATTATTTATTATATATTATCAGGATTTGGAAACACAGTATAGGGCTACTTTAATTGCCTATAATATTATATTTTAATAATTCAAAACTGTGAGAGAAAATGTAAGAATGAACTTGCCTATCATTTAAAAATAAAATGAAGTGGGCTCAAGGCTAAATAAAAGAAGTTTAAGCCTACTGTCTCATCACCTCATGTGACATTTCTGTGGTACACCGCAGGTTCCAAAACCCCCACGATTAACCTACCACAGACTTAAATCTTGGTAAATCTTGACATGCCTACAGGAGAATAAAGATTACTTGAACATGCAAGAACCATGTTTGAGTCGAATACAAGTGAATAAATGAGTAAGTAAAACCATTAAAGATGGTTAAAAGCTCTTAAAAAGTCCATTTTGCATAATATGTCTCCTTTAATATTTTTATCTGTTGTCCAGTTTGTTTTACTTTGATGTGTTGCATGGTTTTATTGTGCCTTACTTTGTCCAGCGCCTAGAAAAAAGAAAATAAAAACAATGTATAGTGCATGATAAAGGTCACAGTCCCATTAAGTAAACTTTAATGAGATTCTTCATAGCTGAGAATGAGAGGAAGTAGATGTAGCTGTGATATTTTTTCTTGATAAATCATCAGTAACAAAAGTTCAACTGGACAGATGTTGAAACGTCTGGAGCTTTAAAAACGTAATGAAAAAAAACTGATGAACGAGGGTTTAAATCGATACTTGGAAACAAATTAAAGTTCACCAAACACTACTGATACACAGAGGGCACGACTTGGGAACAGAAGGATTTGTTTGACTGAACTGCAGATGTCTGGCCACGTTTCTTTTGAATTTTTCCAACAGAGATGATGTGTTAGTGCCTGAATCTCTGCCTTTTCTGCTCCATAAAAGCACAAATGCGAGGAGTCATAAGCATTAGCTCTGAAAGTCATTATCAGGCAGCTACAGCGCACACTCCAAAAGATCCTGGTGCAGATTCAGTTGATTTAATGAGCAATGTAATGAACTAACACAATTTCTCTGCAGTCTGCCCGTGCGGTTATTCCAAACATTTCAGCATCTGCACACAACAGCGCAAGCATTTCAAGTAAAACATTAAAGGTCCCTCTTTTCGAGCTGCCCATGCTGTTGGTGCACTGAGGAGTGAAGCGGTGTGAATCGAATTATTATCTTTTCCATTTTACGTTTGGTTACCAGAGAGCTTCACTATTATGGATGAGTATTCGTCACCTTTCACTCATATTCAGCCTTAATTAGTCACGTTTTCATCCTTCACGTCACACAGTCAAAACATGCGCCGATGATGCATTCATGGATCATCAGCCAGTGGCATTTTCACCGTACATCGTTGCCGACTGTGGTGCGTTCAAGGACAGTAATTTCCAGCCATCAGCAAGAAAGTCCCATTATGTCATTCCTTTCAAAGATTCACTGTAAATTGTCCTATCACGTCATTTCTACTTTACTTATTTATTTGTATTTAAATACAATTTACAGTTACTATATTGCCATTAGAATGACAATTTATTATTGTTTCTATTTGGTAGTTATTTGTGGTGTTTCCCATTGATTCTGCTGAGACTATGGTGGTACATGCAATCTCACTTTTATTTTATACAAATGTTAGAGTATAAAACCTACAGTTTTAGCTATGCTGCCCTTGGAGCAATTCTGCTGGGGGAAGTATGGCAGCTTGAACACTATCCTCTGGTTCTTCCTACTTTATCTATCAACAATATTTAATATTACTTCAACTGTAGTCTGTTCATTGCTGTTCACATGTTTCTCTTTCTCTCCACTTCCCCCGGGGAGTGGAGACTGTTTCAGGCACTGCGGCGGCTGCTCCAGTGACGACCCCCCCGCCCCCATCTGTCTGGAGGATCGATCTCTACACTGGACGATCTATGCGCCACCCGCCTGGACAGCTGGATTAGCCACACCTCGTCTGCCTGGACGAACTCCATCTACTTAGATGAACTGTTCCTCATCTCCTGCTGGAGGATCTCTCTACACTGGGTGGACTGCTCCTCGTCCTCCTGGAGGAACTCTTTAAAGCCACCTCCCTCTTGAGTGGTTCTGGTTCAGTCCAAGTGGATGTCAGTCCTAGTTCAGCTGCAGTCTGTCCGTCCGTGGGAGTAGGATCTCTCCTTCACTGTGGTTCTCCCCGAGGTTTCTACTTTTTCCCATGGGGTTTTTTGTAGTTTTCCTCGCCATGTAAGGAGGGTCAAAGGACAGGGGCATTCTGGGACAGTTATCTGAACTGCTTTTACCTGTGGCCCATCGAGGCAACTGTTGTTGTGATTTTGGGCATTATAAAAATAAATTGATTTGATTTGATTTAAATGTCACTAATTGGCTTAATTCAATCTCTAGTTCCCTTTTCATTGCTGTAGTTTGTATATATATATATATATATATATATGTTTTTACTATAACAGACAAAAACGTTTTTTGTCATACCAGTTTATTGTTTAGCTTGTTTTCAGGCTCATGGGCCCCTGATGGAGGTTTGTTGCCTCCTCTCTCCTCTGGGCCCTGAGTCTGTGTCCTGTGGTTGCAGACGACTCTCTGCTCCTGGTGCAGACAGCTCCTCTGATGGTACTTCTTCAATTAGTGCATCTGTACTCAGCCTCATGTATCTTAGTGTGTGTGTGAGTGTGTGTGTCACTGTGCGTGGATTGTTTGGCTGTCTTGTTTCATTTGTCCTGGCCAGACAAACCGGGAGATCCAGGATTTAAAGTCAGTCCTAATACAGTCTTTTCCGAGGTCAAAACTTTGGGTCTCCTTCCCAACACTTCCTTGGCGACTAACGAGGAAAACGGAAACAAAAGTAACAGTAGAGGACTGAGAAACTGTGCAAAGTTATACGAATATTTATGAGAGGTCTTTCACATTTGAAAGACGTGATGTAAATTAGTGGCTGTGGGTGGACCATCCGAAATTGGGAGAGTGTTTATGACGCCCCCCCAATGTAGGAGGGACTGGCAGGTGAGGCAAGTGTTAGACGGTATTCAGAGAGTGAGACAGTGCTCAGGGGGTACGCAAGACTAAAATTGTTTGAAACCACTGCTTTAAAGAACAGTCAGCCTTCATGAGCTGCAGTGTATATATTTTACCTATACAGATCCGGGCTGGGACGGAGGAGAGGGAGATCCAGAAGGAGACCCAGGACAGCACCACCAGCAGGCTGGAGGGAACGTAAGTCTCCAGGATGAAGTACAGGATGCTCCTCTTCAGCTCAAAGTGGAAGACCAGCCTTGGATAATTCCCTGGAACAAGAACGAACAAAATCAAGATAAGGTATGGGAACAGGGAACAGTTGACATTTGAAGGAACGCCCACTCTCGGACCTCCGTGGGGTAAAACAATCTATTCATTTTAATGTGTCAGAGCTGTTCTTTCACCCACTGATCAGCTACTACAAGAACAAACGGCGAATTTAGGAGTTTTATTGTGTCAAGTACAGACACAAAGACATGGAGGGGATCGAAAGTGATCGAACATTCCAAATCTGTCTAGTTATCGATGAATGCTAACTTTAGCTGCGAGCAAAATGCTACCGGTGATGCTGTTTAACATCTACAGAGCAATCCGTTTACTTTTCTGAAGAAACAACATCTGTTAAGACTCAGTTGTGACTCGACTTGAATTTGTTGTGCTTAAAATAGGCATAATTTGCCAGGAAACGTATTAGAAGAGGGCAAAAGTTGAGTTTCCCACTGTATCATCGATGTTTCCCCCATGGTTTTCCCCCACGGCAGACCACACCCCTAACATGACGCGTCGCTGACTGTATCTATGCAACATTCATGGCAAATTAACTCAGTATCAAAAAACAAAATGGTGAGCTCCTGGAACTAAGATGTATCGTTTTGTTGAAGAGGAATAATTTATAAAAGCAGAGAACACTACACTGATCCTTTGCTCTGATTTAAAATGAGTAACACTGAATATTAAACCCCTTTTTCCCTACAATCTTAGAAACATAACAATAACGAGTGCTGTACAAAAAAAGCATTTACTAATAGCCTCCCCACTGTATTGCAATAATGTACGTAATTGTCTCACTTTGTACATTCAGCGTCTCATTTGAAAAGACAAACATGAAGATTTGAATGTCACTTGCCGGTCTCATAAACGGCCTCGGACACAGAGGTGTAGTGGTCTTCTACAGTGTACTGGGCCAGCTGCAGAGTGTCCAGTCCACTCACAGACTCGTTCCCTCTGGTCCAGTAGAACATCACGTCATTGATGTTATAGCCCCCTGCAAAAACACAACAGGATTAGGAAATATTAGCAAGATTTATAGGATTTACAGGGCTGTGTACATGTGTGAAGTGTTGAGGTTTAGTGTTTTCAGTCCTGGTTTAGTCCTGGTCCTGTCCTGGATTAGAACTGGTCTAGTCTTTGTTAAGCCATGGTTTGTCAGTTATTTAGTCCTGATTTACTTGCTCTTTAGTCACGTTGTTTGGTTGTTCTTAATTCCTGGTCTAGAGCTAGTTTTTTTTTCAATAATTAGTCCTGGTTTACTTGTTATTTGGTCCTGGGGTATCCTGGTTTTCTCGCTGTTTAGTCCTGCTTTGCTTGTTATTTAGTCTTGGTTTAATCTTGCTTTTCTCGTTGTTTAGTCCTGGCTTTAATCTTGCTTTTCTCGTTGTTTAGTCCTGGTTTTCTCATTGTTCTGTTTAAGTCTTGGTCTAGTCTTACTTTGGTTGTTATTTAGTCCTAATCTAGTCCTGGTTTTCTTGTTATTTAGCCCTGGTTTAGTCCTGGCTTTCATGTTAATTAGCCCTGGTTTATGTAGCTCTGGTTTAGTCTTGGTCTAGTCCGAGTTTGGTTGTCAACTAACCCTGGTTTAGTCCTTGTCTAGTCCTGGTTTGCTTGTTATTTAGTCCTGGTTTAGTCCAGCTTTTCTTGTTGTTTAGTCCTAGTTTGCTTGTTATTTAGTCCTACTTTGGTCCTGGTTTTCTCGTTGTTTAGTTCTGTTTAAGTCTTGGTCTAGTCCCAGTTTGGTTGTTATATAGTCCTAATCTAGTCCTGGTTAATTAGCCCTGGTTTAGTCCACATCTAGTTCTGGTTTCCTCATTATTTAGTCCTGGTTTAGTCCTGGCTTTCATGTTAATTAGCCCTGGTTTATGTAGCTCTGGTTTAGTCTTGGTCTAGTCCGAGTTTGGTTGTTAACTAACCCTGGTTTAGTCCTTGTCTAGTCCTGGTTTGATTGTTATTTATTCCGTGTTTTAACCTGGTCTAGTAAAGCTTTAGTTGTTATTTAGCCCTGGTAGTCCTGGTTTTCTCATTATTTAGTCCTTTAGTGCACCATAAGCTTCCCGTCTGCAATAGGTTTGGCCCACTCGGCGATCACACGCCCGCCGAACGTGACACTCTGGTGATTGGAAGTTCCATAGTCAGAGACGTGAAGCTGCCAGCAGCCTCAGTTAGGTGTTATCCGGGGGCCAGAATGGGTGACATCGAAGGAAACCTTAGGCTTTTAAAACAGAGTAGTCAGAGGTTCCGTCGTATCGTGATTCACGGAGGTGGTAATGACACCCGGCGGAGACAATCAGAAGTGCTCAAATTGCAGGTTGGAGCGGTGTGTGAATTGGCGAAGTCGATGTCAGACACCGTAATATTTTCTGGTCCCCTCCCCAATCGGGTCAATGCTGAAATGTACAGCCGCTTTTCAGCATTCAACTGCTGGTTGTCTAGTTGGTGCCCCCAAAACAACGTAGTCTTTGTTGACAATTGGAGTGCGTTCTGGGGAAAGCCCGGGCTCATACGCAGGGATGGCATCCATCCGACTCCGGAGGGTACATCACTTTTAGTTCAGAATTTGGCCGATAGCCTTAGTCGCCTAAAGTGACGCTCTAAATATGAGTCCCGGGTGCAGAGTCTCTTCTCTGTCGCTAAGCTCTCGCCCGCGCTGTCACAGATCAAGTGTTCAGAGTCAAAGCAAATAGAGACTGTGTGTGTCCCTCGTGTAAATAACGCCAATAAGTCAGCTCCAAATACAGATAATTTAGGTGTCAGACCAAATAACTTAATACAAATAATCCCTACACATGATACAAATAAACTAATAAATAAGCATGTAAAATGTGGATTGCTAAACATTAGGTCAATTTCCTCCAAATCACTTTTAGTTAATGAATTAATTAACGATTATAATATTGATCTTTTAGCTTTAACTGAAACTTGGCTTCAACAAGATGATTATGTCAGATTAAATGAGGCCACCCCACAGAGTCATGTTAACTTTCAAGCTGCCAGGAGACTTAGTGCCTGCGTGAAAGACATAAAAACTTGGATGACTCTTAATTATCTGCTCCTTAACCCTGAAAAAACCGAGGTCATTCTGCTGGGCCCTAAGCACCTGCGAGACTCTTTATCTGACCAGATAGTTTCTCTGGACAATATCACTGTAGCCCCCAGCTCTACTGTAAGAAACCTTGGGGTCCTATTTGACCAAGATCTCTCGTTCAAAGCACATATAAATCAAGCCTGTAAAACAGCCTACTTTCATTTGCGTAACATAGCCAAAATTAGAAAAATCCTGCCCAGAGATGATGCCGAAAAACTCATCCATGCATTTGTCACATCCAGATTAGACTATTGTAACGCCCTGCTTATAGCGTGTCCTAAAAGCTCTATAAGAAGCTTTCAACTGGTTCAAAATGCAGCAGCAAGATTATTGACAGGTACTAGAAAAAGAGATCATATTTCACCAGTGTTAGAGTCTCTTCACTGGCTTCCTGTTGAGTTTAGAATCAAATTTAAAATCCTCCTCCTGACTTATAAAGCTTTAAACAATATGGCCCCATCCTACCTCAAAGATGCAATAGTAGCGTACCATCCAAACAGAGCTCTTCGTTCTCAAAATGCTGGACTATTGTTAGTCCCCAGAGTCTCTAAAAGCACAGTAGGAGGTCGAGCATTTAGCTACCAAGCTCCTATGTTATGGAACCAGCTCCCTGTTCATGTAAAAGAGGCCGACACAGTCTCTAAATTTAAGACCAGGCTCAAAACGTTCCTCTTTGAAATAGCTTATGGTCAGGCCAGTTAGGAACAGAAATAAAAACCTACAGTTTTAGCTATGCTGCCCTTGGAGCAATTCTGCTGGGGGAAGTATGGCAGCTTGAACACTATCCTCTGGTTCTTCCTACTTTACCTATCAACAATATTTAATATTACTTCAACTGTAGTCTGTTCATTGCTGTTCACATGTTTCTCTTTCTCTCCACTTCCCCCGGGGAGTGGAGACTGTTTCAGGCACTGCGGCGGCTGCTCCAGTGACGACCCCCCCACCCCCATCTGTCTGGAGGATCGATCTCTACACTGGATGATCTATGCACCACCCGCCTGGACAGCTGGATTAGCCATACCTTGTCTGCCTGGACGAACTCCATCTACTTAGATGAACTGCTCCTCATCTCCTGCTGGAGGATCTCTATACACTGGGTGGACTGCTCCTCGTCCTCCTGGAGGAACTCTTTAAAGCCACCTCCCTCTTGAGTGGTTCTGGCTCCACAGTCCAAGTGGATGCGTCAGTCCTAGTTCATCTGCAGCCTGTCCGTCCGTGGGAGTAGGATCTCTCCTTCACTGTGGTTCTCCCCGAGGTTTCTACTTTTTCCCATGGGGTTTTTTGTAGTTTTTCCTCGCCGCGAAGGAGGGTCAAAGGACAGGGGCATTCTGGGACAGTTATCTGAACTGCTTTTACCTGTGGCCCATCGAGGCAACTGTTGTTGTGATTTTGGGCATTATAAAAATAAATTGATTTGATTTGATTTTGGTTTAGTCCTGCTCGAGTCCTTGTTCATTTCTGCTTTTAAAACATGTTTAGGGCTGGTCTATTCCACGTCTTTTTCATTTATCTAAACCTGAGCTGTTCGTAGCTTAGCCTTGGTTTCGACCTGATTTTGACCTGACCTCCTACAGATTATTTTAGTCCTGGTTTAGTTCTGGTTCAGTCCCCTTTTCACATATTTTCCCTGCGCTCCTCTCCAGTCCAGTCCATTTTCAAAGGGCACAATCATTGCACAGACACATTCATGTACAATACAATAGAAATCAAAAGGTCAAATGATTCACAGAAGGAACGACAATTACCAGCATCAAATTACACTACAGTTTCCAAATGTCATATCTATATTCTGCATGATTATCAACAGATGATTATGTCAGATTAAATGAGGCCACCCCACAGAGTCATGTTAACTTTCAAGCTGCCAGGAGCTCAGGCCGGGGAGGTGGGGTGGCAGTAATCTCACATTCTAGTTTACTCCTGAGTCCTAAAATTAATAAAATTAATAATGAGTCTTGCTCATTTGAAAGCCTTATCCTATCAATCACCTGCCCAAACTGGAAAAACCAAAAAGCTGTTTTGCTCATAATAATCTATCGACCTCCCGGTCCTTACTCACTGTTCTTAACAGAATTCTTTGACTTCCTATCAAATTTAGTATTAGACTGGGAAAATATTGTGGTGGTTGGGGATTTCAACATTCATGTGAATGAAAATAATTGCCTCAGTAATGCCTTTAGCGCTCTATTAGATAGCATTGGTTTCACTCAAAATGTAAATAAACCAACCCACAGTCACCAGCACACTCTGGACCTGGTTCTAACTTATGGAATAGAGATTAGTGACCTAAATGTCTTCCCCCAAAACCCAATAATGTCAGATCACTTCCTAATTACCTTTCAGTTTATTCTTAAGGACTATCCAGCTCCTCAGACTAAAACTATAATGAAAAGGACAATATCTGAAAAATCTATTTTAAAGTTCAGAGAAATAATAGAACCAATATTTAATATTACGTCATGTGATCCTGTCGTTAACAGCGCCAGTCCCAGTGCTATTGATAACTCTGTTGACTCAATGGTCAACTCTCTAAAAGCTGCTCTTGATGTTGCAGCTCCACTTAAACAGAAAGTAATCAGGCCAAAACGAGCCTCCCCCTGGTACAATGAAGAACTACGTTCTCACAAACAAAGGGTAAGAAAACTAGAGAGATCCTTACGCCGCTCCCACACAGAAGAATCCCTAAAAAGAATGGAAAACTTGCCTTCTGTCTTATAAGCAGGCTCTGCGTAAGGCTCAAACCAGATATTATTCAAATTTAATAGAAGTAAATAAAAATAACTCTAGATTTCTCTTCAGCACTGTAGCCAGGCTGACAAACTGTCACAGCGCAGTAGAACCCTCAATACCAGTTACTCTAAGCTGCAATGACTTTCTTCTATTCTTTAGCAGCAAAATCACAACTATTAGAGATAAACTAAATGCAATGACTCCCACTATTAGTACCGAGCAAGCCCAGACTGCAAAGCTAGTGTCCCATACAAATCCTTCAGTAATACTAGATAGGTTCACTGCTGTTGATCAGGCAGAGATAACTTCAGTCATTATGTCCTCCAAAACATCAACTTGTATATTAGACCCAATCCCAAGTAGACTCCTCAAAGAAATTCTCCCCCTAATTATAAATCCCATTCTTAATATAATAAATACTTCACTAGAAAGCGGTTATGTCCCTCAGTCCTTCAAATATGCAGTGATTAAACCACTTTTGAAAAAGCCTAATCTAGACCCCGACGTACTGGCAAACTATAGACCTATTTCTAATCTGCCCTTTGTCTCTAAAATCCTTGAAAGAATTGTGATTAAACAGCTTTGTCGCCACCTGCAGGACAATAATTTATTTGAAGTTTTTCAGTCAGGGTTCCGTGCGTACCACAGCACTGAAACTGCACTAGTTAAAGTCACAAATGATCTGTGTATAGCTGCTGATGATGGACAGGTCTCAATCCTGGTTCTGTTGGACCTCAGCGCAGCGTTTGATACCATCGACCAAAACATTCTACTGCAGAGGTTAGAATGTGATATAGGTGTCAGTGGAACCGCCCTTAGCTGGTTTAATTCCTATCTATCTGATAGGTACCAGTTTGTTAATGTAAACCAGAGATCTTCCCCATGTTCTAAAGTAACCTACGGTGTGCCGCAGGGTTCAGTACTCGGTCCAGTTCTGTTCACACTTTATATGCTGCCCTTAGGTATGATCATCAGAAAGCATGGCATTAACTTCCACTGCTATGCAGTTGACACTCAGCTGTATTTATCAATGAAACCTGATCAGACCCATCAAGTAGACAGACTTAGTGCCTGCGTGAAAGACATAAAAACTTGGATGACTCTTAATTATCTGCTCCTTAACCCTGAAAAAACCGAGGTCATTCTGCTGGGCCCTAAGCACCTGTGAGACTCTTTATCTGACCAGATAGTTTCTCTGGACAATATCACTGTAGCCCCCAGCTCTACTGTAAGAAACCTTGGGGTCCTATTTGACCAAGATCTCTCGTTCAAAGCACATATAAATCAAGCCTGTAAAACAGCCTACTTTCATTTGCGTAACATAACCAAAATTAGAAAAATCCTGCCCAGAGATGATGCCGAAAAACTCATCCATGCATTTGTCACATCCAGATTAGACTATTGTAACGCCTGCTTATAAGCGTGTCCTAAAAGCTCTATAAGAAGCTTTCAACTGGTTCAAAATGCAGCAGCAAGATTATTAACAGGTACTAGAAAAAGAGATCATATTTCACCAGTGTTAGAGTCTCTTCACTGGCTTCCTGTTGAGTTTAGAATCAAATTTAAAATCCTCCTCCTGACTTATAAAGCTTTAAACAATATGGCCCCATCCTACCTCAAAGATGCAATAGTAGCGTACCATCCAAACAGAGCTCTTCGTTCTCAAAATGCTGGACTATTGTTAGTCCCCAGAGTCTCTAAAAGCACAGTAGGAGGTCGAGCATTTAGCTACCAAGCTCCTATGTTATGGAACCAGCTCCCTGTTCATGTAAAAGAGGCCGACACAGTCTCTACATTTAAGACCAGGCTCAAAACGTTCCTCTTTGAAATAGCTTATGGTCAGGCCAGTTAGGAACAGAAATAAAAACCTACAGTTTTAGCTATGCTGCCCTTGGAGCAATTCTGCTGGAGAAGTATGGCAGCTTGAACACTATCCTCTGGTTCTTCCTACTTTACCTATCAACAATATTTAATATTACTTCAACTGTAGTCTGTTCATTGCTGTTCACATGTTTCTCTTTCTCTCCACTTCCCCCGGGGAGTGGAGACTGTTTCAGACACTGCGGCGGCTGCTTCTGTCTGGAGGATCGATCTCTACACTGGATGATCTATGCGCCACCCGCCTGGACAGCTGGATTAGCCACACCTCGTCTGCCTGGACGAACTCCATCTACTTTAGATGAACTGCTCCTCATCTCCTGCTGGAGGGATCTCTCTACACTGGTGGACTGCTCCTCGTCCGCCTGGAGGAACTCTTTAAAGCCACCTCCCTCTTGAGTGGTTCTGGCTCCACAGTCCAAGTGGATGCGTCATTCCTAGTTAATCTGCAGCCTGTCCGTCCGTGGGAGTAGGATCTCTCCTTCACTGTGGTTCTCCCCGAGGTTTCTACTTTTTCCCATGGGGTTTTTGTAGTTTTTCCTCGCCGCGAAGGAGGGTCAAAGGACAGGGGCATTCTGGGACAGTTATCTGAACTGCTTTTACCTGTGGCCCATCGAGGCAACTGTTGTTGTGATTTTGGGCATTATAAAAATAAATTGATTTGATTTGATTTTGGTTTAGTCCTGCTCGAGTCCTTGTTCATTTCTGCTTTTAAAACATGTTTAGGGCTGGTCTATTCCACGTCTTTTTCATTTATCTAAACCTGAGCTGTTCGTAGCTTAGCCTTGATTTCGACCTGATTTTGACCTGACCTCCTACAGATTATTTTAGTCCTGGTTTAGTTCTGGTTCAGTCCCCTTTTCACATATTTTCCCTGCGCTCCTCTCCAGTCCAGTCCATTTTCAAAGGGCACAATCATTGCACAGACACATTCATGTACAATACAATAGAAATCAAAAGGTCAAATGATTCACAGAAGGAACGACAATTACCAGCATCAAATTACACTACAGTTTCCAAATGTCATATCTATATTCTGCATGATTATCAACATTTACATTGTTACGTTACATGAGATTATTCCATATGTGAAGATAATGAGGGATCCATAAACAGCAATGATATTTACTGTAAAACACAACATATTCCTGGAAGAAGACAGAAAATACACACAATGTCACTGTCTAGACAAGATAGCCGCACATTTAGCTGATTGGAATGATAAAATCTGATTGAAAGTCAACAAGTTAAAAAACTGTTGCTGATTTGGAGGAAGTTACTGCAAATACCACGTTTCCAGATTGTCAAATATCTGTTGTTTTCAATCGGGACAGATTAAATGAACGCATAGGCCTCAAAGCGTTTATTAACATATCGACTTATCGTTCAATAAATTATGAACGGAACTATATTTTTGGGTTCTATCATTGTCATCTGTACCTTTTCTTTGCACTTGTAAGGAACATTTTTTGCTATTTTCTTGTTGATATAAGGATCAAATAAGTAACTCATTCTGCTGTTTATGTACTGCAGCTAAAGTTTTTTAAAAATCAGAATCAGAATTACTTTTATTCATCCCCAAGTGGAAATTCTTTTCATTACATTCATGAAACTGACCAGCAAAAGAAAATAGAAGAGACTCAATCAGAAGAGACTTAAATAAGAAGAGACTAAAAAATAAGGAAGTAAATTAAATATCAGAATCACAATGGAATACCATACAATATTATCAACTACAAACCTGTTATAAATAAAATAATATATAGCTTTGGAGTTATCATGCCAGTGGTGTGTCAATATCAAGGTTTATCATAATCTTTTCGGAATCTTTTTGAAATGTGTTCTTGTGACAGGGATGTGTTTTTGGAAATGAATGTGTTTGTTTTAATAATGTAAACTTTAAACATAAGTCATGCAATAAATAATGACATTGCAGAACAATTAGAGATGGGAAATATATCAAAATGTATGTTGCGAATGTTGTTTTGAAGATATGCATCATTTGAATATTGATTTAGTCATTTATAGTGAAAAATGCTACAGAATCAACTGATTTGAAATAAAAATGATAAAAATATTTCACATTTGTATGATAATTAAACCTCAACTAATACATTTAAGATATGTTTTTACACATTTTTGTTGAACTGACATAACACTGTTAGAATATTGTTATCGAAAATTCAACAAAAACATTGAGATTTTGAGTAGATCTAACACAGGCGAAACATAAAAACTCTGCTATAACAATGGTCTGTGCAAACAAACAAATCTGCAATAATATATTAACAAGGCCATAACAGCTCCAAAACCTATCGACCGTTAATGTCTCGCTGTAATAGAGATCTTCCAATGCTGCTGTTATTATTGACAGCAAGGGTAATCATGCAGCATTGATTATTGTAATAAAACTTTATTTGTTGTGGTAGTGACTCTGAGCAGCTGGGACCGCTCGCACACGGCTGTTTAAGACGGCAGCTCATGGTGGGAGGTAAATTATCCCTAATGAAAGTGAAACACTCAAAACGCAGACATTTCAACTTCTGTAATAAAATGATAATCTAAAGGGATATTGTATGAACACGGGAGGCTCATTTTATGGTGTGTTCTCGTTTGGTCCTGGTTTGAGCCCAGTTTAGTCCAGATAGACTTGATTTTGTCCTGCTCTGGTTTAGCACTAATCTGCTCTAGGATTAGTTTACAATTTGGACCCAGTTAACTCTCATTTTTGCTGTGGACTACTGTATATGCAAGTGTGAACACAGTGTTGTAGTGATGACAGTATCTTAATTAATTAGTATGTGCTGCTAACTACTAACCACTTTAAAAGCTATTTTTATAACGATTATGTATGTTTTTATACAGTATGTTTTTATTGTGTTTTAAAAGGACAAATATTAATTGCAAAATTGACTTTTTTATGCTTTTATCCATGTTCTGGCATTGTTCCGTCATCAAAAACAAACCTGGAGGCGAATTTAGCTTCATTCCCGCTTGTTTGATGAATCCTGGTTAGCCCTCCTGCTATCTTCAAGTCCACTTGATCCCATCTAGTTATTGTTTTATTTTTAATTTCATCGCTATGAACCTTTTATGTGTGACTTTTTTCGATAACTGACTACACTTATCCGAGAATCTTCAGCTCCTTGAATCCTGGCCAGACTCGCTCTGCATTCTGCATCTAATCATGATCATTTCAACTGCGTCACATCCGCATACAGCCGCATTACAAAACATTGTGGATATACAAGTATGTGTAATTGCTTCTGCAGCCAGTAGATGGAGCCACAGCTAAATTTATATGGTGTCTGCCAGGGCTGTGATAGATAGATGTATTGTATTTTATTTTTAGCTCTAAAACATGAGACGTCAAAGTAAAGACACTCAAGCGCACGTTTAAAGGCCAATAACAACACAAATAATACATAATATTTGTTCTTAAGGCATTTTTCTTTTCTTATTATTTTGTGTGCAAATTGTGCTCCCCAAATAAACACGCCCTTTCTTTACTCATTATGACGATTGCTTTGTTTATTAATGTATTTAAACAAACATTTAAGAAAGTGAAAAGAGCACTCACGGATATCTACATCAAAAATATAATATGACATACATTTACTCAACTTTCAAGGCTTGACACACGGCTCACCAACAGAAAAGAGAAATAGAAATAAACTAATTAATAATAAAATGGAGCATGTACCAAGAAAATAAAAAGGGGAACAAAAAGCATTGGGTAAAGTCTGGCAGCAGCACAACAGACTAATCATGCATATTGCACCAGGCCCTGGAGAGAGGCAATAACCCAAATAAGACCAGGACAAAGAGCCGAGCAAATGTAATAATGCTGGAGACGGAGAACCTGCGACTGGGAAGAAACAATACCTCAAACTACAACGAGGAAGTATCTGGAGTTTCATTTCCAAGTAAGTTTGGAAGAATATTGTTTTATGAACTTGACTTGAGAAATTTGACTTCAGTAAGACTTTTTTTAGATAAGTAAAGTAATAGTAGTAGTTCTAGTAGTAGAAGTAATAGTATTAGTGGTAACTTTTCTGTAAAACTACGTGTCACGGGAGGATTTATTTGAGTAAACTGTCACACATCCTAAAAATGAAGGTAAAGTAGGGCATACAATTAGGGCTGCAAGAATAATCAAATCAAATGAATCGCAAAGGCTGCAATTTTTGAAGTACCTGAATTACATCCACAAACAGCAAATATCCTCTTTTGTTCTGCATAAAACCAGCTGACACTGTAGATCGTACAAACATGTTCTGAAACACTAATGTGGTTCTTTTATTGGTTTGTCAAGTCATAGATTCAGAGCTATTCCAGCCTTTTTGTCTAATTACAATTGCAACACTTGTCAGATAAATCGCAATCCGATATATTCTCCCATATTGTGCAGCTCTATTAGAAATGTTTGCATTACAATCACTGTGAGAAAAGAAAACAAAACAGCACGATTTAAGGGTTATTCCCGATTACTGCGACCGTGACAACAGAAAATTTAAAAATTGTACTGTTCAAGTTTGTTACCAGAAGTCAATGTAACAAAAACAGCCAAATAAGAAAGTACTTTACCTTTAGGTGCTATTTACATTTAATTCATATCACTGGAAAAAAATAAGTGCTTGAAATAATGCAATGTAATGGCTTGAAATAAGTGGTATTCATCTTTGAGTATATTTTTATTGTTTTAAAGTAAGATTAATGGAACAAGCATAAAATATCTGGTTTTACTTAAAATAAGAAAAAGCCAAGCATTGTATATCTTGAAATTAGAAAAAAAAAATGCTAGTACACTTGAAAGAAGAACAAAACATACCTAAAATGAGAAAATATACTAAAATACAGATAAATACTACTTAATTCAAATCACGTTTTGACTTATTATCATATTTAAGACTGTAATTGTTATATATAGTGTTTGCTTCTAACATTGTCAAGACTATTTATAGTTCTTACGACTATAATGCGGCCAAGAAAAGTGTCTCCATTTACACCAGTCTCTTAAGTGTTTGTGATGTTTTTACCAAGAAGCAGACATTGTATTTCTTGTTGTAACTTATTCATTCGGACGGCTGTTTTGATTAGTGAGAATGTTAATTTTGTTGCAGCTCCAGGTGGCACTGTAGCCTAAGATACATTTTCTTTTGGGGACAATACAGTTTGACTTACTTTATAATAGCAGAAGTACTACAGCTGTACTCGTAATAATAGTGTGTGTGGTAGTAGCAGAGGTACATTTTACTTATAAGACTCAACGCACGTTTTAATTACTCGCGTATACTTTTATTTCTCTGTTAACAAAAGCAGATTTTCAAAGGCTCCACATACTGCATTAACAAAGCACAATTATGCATTTACATGAGCTGTCTGCAGGGGGAGCAAGAGAACCAGAGAATCTGCATGTGTCAAATGTGTAAGTGGGGATATACCTCTGTAATCTGTTGAAACGCTCTTTAATTTGCTAATCCCCGTTTGGTCCGTACAGAGAGGTGCGGTCTGTTCTGAGTCAGGGCCCAAGAACTAAGACCAGTGCGGAGTGTGATCGTTTAAAAGTGAAAATATGACATTTCAATCATTAAAACAGACTTTATAGATAGAAAACATCACTAAACGATAGGATAGAACAGGAACAAAACCTAAACTAATCTACCGTACATTAACCAACACTATATTAACACTACAACATGGTCTAACAGGTCAAAAATAACACCCCAGGGAGCGTTCAGCCTGGTTTTAGCCCATTTTAATCAGAATCTAATCAAAGCAATTTTAATGGATGCAATTAACATATGGCAAAGGCTGCAATCTTTCAAGTATCATAATTTCCTCCACAAACAACAAAATAGTCTCTCTTATTCTGCATAAAAACAGCGAATCCTGCACATGCTCACTCTAAAATACATGTGATTCTCCCGGACATGTTTAAAATGTGAACTTTAAACAGGATTCTATTAAAACATAAATCGCAGTGGCAATTGGAAATGAGATATTCTTCTCAAATTGTGCAGCCCTAGTTCTGAATCTGTTGTGGGTTGTGTGTCACATTCTAGACCTGATTCAGTCCTGGTCTGGTAAACGGTTTAGCACCAAGTTTGGGGTGCATTCACACAAAAACTGAGCTAATTTTAATCCTGATGTAGACTTAGTTTAATCTGCTTCTGGTCCTTGTTTAGCCCTGATTAAGTCTACATTTAGTTTTGGGTTTAGTCCTTGTTTAGTCACAATTTTAATGTGGTCAATGTGTAAGTGTGACATTTTCAGATCTCAACCAGGACTAAACTGGAACCATCAGAACTCAACTTAACCACCTCAAAACAAGGTCTAAACCAAGATTACACCAAGGACTAAACTCTAAACCTGAGTAAAGTTATAATTTCGACTAAACTTGAACTTTTCTTAACGTCAAACTAGGACAAAACATGGACTAAACACTAAACACTGGACTGATCTTGAACGTGATCTAGTCTTTCAAACCAGGACTACAACATGGACAAAAACGTGACTAAATCAAGGTTTAAAGAGGTCAAACCATGACTACAACTGGACTGAACTTGAACTTGTCTTAAGTTCTAAACCAGGACAACAACACGGACTAAAAACACGGTCTAAAACGTAAGAAAATCACAGTTAAAACTAAGGTTAAACCACAACTACAACTGGACTTAAACTGAACTTGAAATAGTGTTTGAAACAACAACACGGACTCTATCACGGACTAAAACATGACTAAATCATGGTTAAATCACAACAGTGTCGGCAACTGGCAACTTGAACCTCTCTTAACTTCTAAACCAAGATTACAACATGGACTAAAATGGAACTCAACCAGGTCTAAACCAGGACTAAACTAGGTCCAAGTCGGGACAACACACGACTGAACTAAATCAGAATTACACCATCAACTAAACCTGTGCAAATACGGACTAAAACTGGCCCAAAACAGTTTAAACAACGAACAAGCCCGATCTTAAACATTATAAAAAAGTGTAGAATGTAGCACCAGTAAAAGCCCGGACACCACACTTTGACAAACACTGCTGTAGATCAACAACATGACGCTGTTGTTATCATAAAAACTCCGACCCTGACCTCCAGCCTCAAACGGCTCGTGGGAATCAGAATGACATGATCTGTAATAAAGACTTACATTCAAATGATCCTGCGGGAAACATTTGACTTTTCTCTGACATAATAAGACTCACAACAAGCACAATATTAGCCGGTAGCTTTAGTACAAACACAAGTGGTACATCTGCTTCTGTTGAAAAAGCACAAAGTTACAAAATGTTATGTATTATTAGGGCTACAAATCGACTATAATAACTGATAATCGTAATTGTTAACTGGGCTATTAAGACAATAAAACACATGTAAAACAACCTTTTATAAACAAAGACAACTAGGGCTGTAGTCGATTAAAGGAATTCTTGGTCGACTAAAGACTGATTAATCGACTAAAAAGGGGTGTGGCGAAATGAATGAGGTATCTCTCTGTATCTGACACAAACTCCACTCAAAAACACAACTGCACTGGAGTTCATGCAAAAAATAACAATTTATACAGAAAAGTTCTAGGAAATTGTGTATGTTACTTTAATAATGTAAAAAAAAAAACATATTACACCTATTACTCTGTTGTGATGTTGTTGCTGTTGTGCATGTATATTGTATTTGACTTTTATTGTATATATATATATTATTTTACATGTGCTAATTGTTATCTTATTTTAGCATAGTCTATACTTTTTTACTTTTACTATTATTGTTATCTTTTGCACCTTACGCCGAAGCAAGTTCCTAGTAGGCTGCAACTAATGACCAATTTTGTAATCGATGAGTCTTTCTTTCAATTAATCAACTAGTTGTTTAGAGCGCGAAAGGCCAGTGAATATGAGATTTTTACTCAGTTTGACCCAGATAAAGCTTAAGTCGTTTGAGGACGTCCTGAGAGTATTTACAGATGAAAGTGTGTTTTCATCAAAAACACAAAATTCCCACATTTCCCGTGTCACTTTAGTGTGATTCCTGCTCTGTCTGAGTGATACAACCTCCTCTCTCCGCTCATGGCATGTTTTGGAGTCCACAGTGTACTCAATTAGTCGACTTGTCGCAGCCAGAGTTCCTAGTTTGTGAATTTTTGTTCACTAACAATGGAAATAAAAACCTTTCTGATTCTGATTCATGTACAAAGAATCTAAGTCCACAGCTGAAATCCTCATCCACGCCTTCATCACCTCCAGACTTGACTATTGCAATAGCTTATTCTATGGACTTCCCACCACTCGCCTTCAAAAACTACAATACATTCAAAACTCTGCCGCCCGCCTTCTCACTCACACTCGGTCCAGAGAACACATCACCCCCGTCCTCCAGCAGCTACACTTGCTTCCCGTTCAATATCGCATCCAATACAAGCTCCTCCTCCTCACGTACAAGTCCCTCCATAACCCCGCCCCTTCCTACCTCACCGACCTACTCCAACCGTACTGTCCCACCCGCCGCCTCCGCTCTGCTGACACCAACCTCCTCACTCCCATCACCCGCACTAAGCACCGGACCTTGGGGGACTGAGCCTTCGCCGCTGCCCCTCTGCCCCCGCCCTCTGGCCCCGCCCTCTGGCCCCGCCCTCTGGAACTCATTCCACAACCCATCAGGAACTCGGACTCACTACAGACATTCAAATCACTCCTGTTAAAACTGGCTTTTGTGTAAATTTATGTTGTTTTGTCTGTTACGTAAAGCGTCTTTGAGTGTCCAAAAAAGCGCTATACAAGTTTGATGTATTATTATTATTATTATTATTAAGGCAGATAAACTGTAGATCAGTAGTGCTTCTTACAGCAGCTTGGTTCCAAATCTACCATGACCTCAATAAAAATTAAAAATAAAACATTTAGTGTGTGATGTGTGATGCAATTTATTTGAATAGATTTAGAATGATGTAGAATAGATTTAAAAATATGCAAATCCAGTAATACAGTAATATGAGAGGTGGATTCAGAAAATGCAGTGAAAATCACGAAGAAGAATATAATTCGGAGTGCGTTATAAGGGCCAAAAGTCTAGTGTGGAGCTTGAGGATGGTCACTAATAAAACTTTGAGCGGATTGGACTTCATATTAATCAGAATTCTCCAGCAGAGTGACAATCTCTGGCAACTTTAAATATCTGGAGGCTAAAGGAAAGTAAAATCCTGGATTGAGTTTAGGGCTAACAACTCCGAAAAACTATTTGCTGCAGAAACGGCAACAAAGATAATCTCCTCAACTGTGAAGGATGACAGGGATGGACAGACTTTGTTGCTGTCGAGCCAAAAGTAAGCAGTGAGGACAGTTTAGTTTATTTACCGGCGTCATGAGTTTGATTGTGGCTCAGATAATTTGCTGAATGTCCTTCTTCTGTCATCCTCATTTCACACTATACTGTCCAGTCCAATAAAGCCTAAAATAATCCAAAACAAAACCAAAACAAAAAGACATTTGGGCTGGGAATCTGTCACAGTTTGATACGATTCATGATAAACTGCTCACGATACGATACATGCGATAATCGATATATTGCTCATTATATTCGATAATATTTCACACATTTTTAAAGAAACCTATACATTTTAACAACGTTTTATCTTTCATAAATCACACCCAGTACAAACTAAAAGTGAAATACACCAATTTTAACGTCCAAAGCATTGAATATGTGAAACGTTTTTTGTAAACAAGCTTCCTTTCTCAAAACAAGCAACAAAATTGTAGTGCCTTGGTGCCAAAAAATCAAATTTGTTTTGTTTCCTTTCATTACACTGTAAAATTGCAAATAATCGTAAAATCATGATTTTTTTTTCCCCTCACAAGTCAAGTCAAGTCAAATTTATTTATAAAGCACATTTAAAAACAACCACAATGGCCCAAAGTGCTGTACAGACACGATATAAAATACAATAAGACAAAAACAGAACCTGCAGAAACAAGCTAAAATAAAATGCAATATAAATGTTCTGCTCAGCTTGTGTTAAAAGCCTGTGCAAACAAATGGGTTTTCAACAAACTCTTAAAAATATTCAAAGATTGTTGCTGTTCTAATGCTCAAAGGAAGACTGTTCCAGAGTCTGGGACCTATCACAATAATCCTGACTCTAGAATTGAATATCGTGGTATCTCTAGAATCACAATATATCGATATTTTGGCACACCCAAGACACAAAACACAAAAAACAACCAAGAACATCATTGAATTGTACTCTTCCTGATATAGCTTGTTGTTGTTTATGAAAATCTGCATTAATTAAGTCTAATTTATGCAGATTTTCACAAACAACTTTCAACAAAGACGTGTCATGGATGTGGAGGACGGTAAAACGTACTTTGGAAATGTGATGAGTGACTAAGTTTCCAGTTTTGACATTATATCTCACTATAATTATATGCCTCGGGTGTGTAAAAAAAACCTCAGAACTATCCTGTGTTTATGCTGTCAGAACGCACTAAATATTTCACATCTACAGATCTACACAACCCGACTTCCACAAACAACCGTCATCAGCCGAGCGCGTTCACTTCGGGCGTGTCGTTAAAAGTGGATGAAATGCGTTTACTCTACAACTTTACAAAGAATGGACCAAAACCTGCCGCAATGGACCAAGTGTCGCCATTTTCATCATCATCATTTTAAACTGGACATATTTTAACACGACAGGTCAGAAATCTTTGGTAGAATTTGTCTTTGCGCTGTCAAAATGCCGATGTTTTGATCTGGTTTACGGTTAATTTCTCTGTAATTACCAGGCCTAACCACGTGGAACAAAATCTGCACTCTGTTCCGTCGACAAAATTCAACTTGGCGTAAAACGTTTTGGCACTTAATCAGGCACGCAAGCACGATTATTGTCAGTAGAAAGAACTTTAAGCCACAAAATGATGGCAAATCTGAGGACCCAACCCTAACAAATAAGTATAACGTTCAACTAGAGATGTGCAATATATTGAAATTTAGATTAGATCGGGAATACGGCTGTCACTAACGACTATTTTGGCAGTCGACTAGTCAAACAATTATTCCTATTGTATATTTAGACCTTTTAAATACATTATAAACCAAATAAAGGCTGAAATATGGTGATTGAAGACTTCTAGATAGAAAATATTCATAAAAAGAGTATATTATTGATGAAAATGAGCTCTCTTATTCTTTTTTGACATTTTGATTTCATAATATTGCTTTTCTTTGTTAAAAAAAAGGTCTTTTCATATTGTTTTAGAGTCCAGTGAACGATTACGATGAATTATTATAGTCGATTAACTGATATAGTCGCGATTAGTTGATTTAATTGTTGCAGCTCTAATCGTGAGTGTTGTTTTGAAGACATGCAACACAAGAATATCGAGTACATTATTTATTGTTTAAAGAAATGTGACAAAAAGAGCAGATTAAAAATGCAAAATAGTCCTGTTGTAAACATTTAGTGGTGATATTTCTATACATTTGTGATTCATTTTACAGATATTTCACATTTGTCTGATAATACAACCTCTACGAATACGTTTAAAGACACGTTTTAACTAATTTCTGTTGAACTGACAATATATCGTTATCAGGATAATCAAAAAAATAGAGATAAATATTGAGCCACCCATGTGTTCAAAACATGGACTTACTTTCTACTTATCTTTGAAAAACAGTGAATCTCCCTCCCTCCCGTCCTCCATCTCAAATTATGACATAAAATTCTACTCAGACTAAAATAATGCACTTGGAAAACACACAACTTTCGACTTGGATTTGGAAGCGCGCATGGCCCCTCCGTCATCCGCTCCATTACCCGAGTTTAACCTCCAGATGTGGTTTTGTGTGCTGGGTGACAGTGGGAGCGTGGTAAATGTTTTCTTTGGCGCCCCGGTGCAGGTGCGCTCCTGGCAGGGATCAGACGAGGCTTAGCGGCGGCTGGCTGTCATTTCAGAAGGCAGAGGACAGAGGGAGACGGAGCATCGACAGGAAGAGCGAGCGGAGGAGAGCGGGGGATGGAATGGATTTATTTTTGCTATTTTACAGTAGCTAAAATAATATGTCGTCATGGGGTTTCATCTCTCCAGCTACTGCAGCCTACTACGCTTGGATGCCATGCTTTTGCATAAATATAGTCTGATTTACACTGTAAATAGGGGTGGGAGATATGGCAAAACATTTTTATCATAATTCTTGGAGCCAGATCACAACTCATTTTGATTTTTATTCACTTTGTGCTTATTATTAGGGATGCACCGGTCCAGCTTTTTTAGATCTGATACCAACTTTAAGTATCCTGATATCAACCAATACCTCTGCAGAGACTGAAAATAGCATTTATTTTCTTAAAACAGGAATAACGTGTGACAAAACTGATCCAAATGAGTTGTGCAACTATTCTTTATCTTTCAACTAACAACAGAAGAGCTTTATGTAAACAAAACCTCAAACATCATGAGATGTTCTGGACTAACAAGGGCCTGTAAATAGTCTTAATCGGTTCAAAGACCCAACAAGGATATAGGCTGAACCGATATTCTGAAGTCAATACCCGTTTCGACACCAGATACCAGTATCAGTATCGTGCATCCCTATTTTTTATTGCTTTTCAGAAGTAAATAAAGTAATCTGCTTCTTTTGAGAGCTCACGCTTCACTGTGATTGGTTGAACCCAGCTGTCACTCCCTCCAATAGGAGAAACAGGTGGGAAAATGTGTTTGTGTGTTCTCTGTGTTTTAAACAGAGCAATCACATCTTGACGATAAAACCATCATCACAGGAATCACAATTAGGTTTTTAACGCCATATCGTCCAACCCTAATTAGAAATACTTTATATAATTTTAAAAAAGTATATTTAAAGGCCACATAATTCAACATTGTTCCCTCGTCAAAAACATTAGCTTTATTTAGCTTCATTCACATTGTTTACGAGGTCGCCCCCTCTGAGTCTCAGAAAACACTCTGTTTCAAATTAACCTGGATTGTGACATCAAAGGCACAGAGTCTGAGATCTCCAGTGCTGTTTGTAGTCCATAAATCCTCATTATATTTCATGCATTAGTATGTCGCGCACGTTGCTTAATACCTTAATTTCAACCAGTGTGCCGAGGAACACCACTGCACCTTGAGGATTTGCCAGGTGTGCCTTGAAAGAAGACACAATTAGCACTCAAACAATCAATTTAATGAATTAGTTTACCTATTTGGAGTGTCCTGAACAGAAGACCGTACCAAAAACGAAAGCAAAACCATCACAATTGCCACATTTAAAGAACTAGACTGTGGTACAGACTTGATTCGATACATTACATACCAATTTCTTTTTAACTAAAACATCAAAATTTGTTGGTAGGTGGTGTATTTTCAACCAAAAAAGTGTGTCGTGGCTCAAGAAAGGTTGAAAAACACTGTCTCATTCTGTAGCTTCAGGGTTTTTTGGATGGAGTGCTAACACCAAATCCTGATCCTGAAAGCTATGTGAGCCTTCAGTACACACAGTCTTCAGTTTTAAAACATGCCAAAGTAAAGGTACTGAAGAGCATGTTTAAAGGCTAATAAGAACACAAATAATGCATAATATGTGTCGTTTACGATGCATATTTGGATTTCAGTGTTTCGCTCTTCTATTTTAAAGCAAATTACAATGACCTCTTCCTGAGCCTATCCTCTCCATCCTTTTTTCTCTTACCAACTAACTTCATAATCTTTCACTACATCCAATAATCTCCGCTTTGGTCGTCCTCTAAGCCTCCTGTTTCCTGGCAGCTCTAACCTAAAACCCAGCCTTATCCATACTTCATCTCCAAAACATCCAGCACTTAGATGGCGCCCCTTAAAAACGATTGGGAAAGGTCTAAGCTGCAACTAATGGTTATTTTGGTAATCGATTAATCAAGCGGAATATTCTTTAGATTAACTGATTAGAATGCAAAAGGCCTGTGAATATGGGATTTTGACTCAATTTCATCCAGATAAGGTAGAAGTGAAGCCGTTTGATGGTTTCTCGGTGGAGAATATTTACAGACGAAAGAGTGTTTCATCAAAGACACAAAATGTACGCAGGTCCTTTAAGTGTGATTTCTGCTCTGTCTGAGTAACAAAACCTCTTCTCTGCAACTCATGGCAGTGTCTAAACCAGGTAATGATTATCAGATTACTTAATTAGATGACAACTATTTATCAAATCAAATCAATTTATTTTGATAATGCTCAAAATCACAACAACAGTTGCCTCGATGGGCCACAGCGAAAAGCAGTTCAGATAACTGTCCCAGAATGCCCCTGTCCTTTGACCCTTCTTCGTGGCGAGGAAAAACTACAAAAAACCCATGGGAAGTAGAAGTAGAAGTAGAAGTAGAAACCTCGGGGAGAACCACAGTGAAGGAGAGATCCTACTCCCACGGACGGACAGGCTGCAGATGAACTAGGACTGACGCATCCACTTGGACTGTGGAGCCAGAACCACTCAAGAGGGAGTTCATCCAGGCAGACTAGGTATGGCTAATCCAGGGTTAAGGGAGTTCCTCCATTTATATATTCAATTAGTTGTGATTAATCGATTAACTTGTTGCAGCCATGAACAAGTCAGAACATTCAGTCAAATACTTAAAGATGTTTGGGCAAAGCGTTGGAACAGGGCGGCAAAAATCAACCGTTTTCTAAAGCACGGGCATCGTTACCAACAACTAGATCTGCAACTATTAATCGGCTAATCGAGACCATTCGACTATAACAATAATCAACTATAAAAATTGATAATTGACTAATCATTGACTGAACTATACAGACTCTAAAACACATGTCAAAAGACTTTTATAACAAAGGCTGTGATATTAATACGGTAACACTTTATAATAACTACACTTATTCATGACTTAATAAAGAACGAACAAAGACTTAATTCATAATCAACAAATAGTTTATTAAGAATGATTCAGTCTTAGTAACTATTTAACAAACATTCTAACCCTAATTTCTAACTTAACCCTAACCTTAACCTTAATAAAGTACTTACTAATCCTGAATCATGTTTAATAAACTATATTTTCATTATTAAGTCTTTGTTAATGCTTTATTAAGGCAAAATAAGATGTAGTTATCATAAAGTGGTACCATTTATACATCAAAATGTCAAAGAAAAGAATAGATTATTGCAGATTTTTACACTTTAATCATGAATATTCTCTATCCACAACTCTTCAGTCGCTATTTCAACCTTTATTTGGCTGATAATGTATTTTAAATGTTTAAATATACAACACAAATAATCGTTTGACTTGTTGACAAATCCTCGTACCAACCACAAATGCATAAAGCCCTTTCATTTTGTTTCTGCTACAACAGGCCAATGTACATCCATTCACTTTGCCTTTTTTATTTATTTATTTTTTCTCTCCACCTTTTGGCAGCAGGGGGAGCTGTAAAACATGGATAATTGCAGGTTTGTAAACTCACAAACATCACAAGAATTTGTCAAGATAGAAGCCCTAATATGACATGAAAAGCCAACTATGTAACCAATTACAAAGAAATAAAACTACGATTCCACACTGTCTTTTCCACAATCCGTTTGATGCCACCTTGTATGTCTGAAATGCTTTAATTGGCTTCCTTTGGCTCTACATGCAGCCAACAACACTCTATTAGCTGTTTTTCATCACAAGGTCATGCATCTAATGACACAATGTTTTACAGTGACTGAAGTCTCCACAGGCTCTTATCTAATGAGCCAGAAATGATATAACACACAACATACGCCTACAGCATCCAATCAGCGAGCAGAGTCTCATATAGTAAGAAACGACAGCACGTTTCATAATCGCTGCTGCACAGTTCATCATTATATACGATTCAACCAAAGACAAGGCGTTAAAGACAGGGCATTTGAACAAGGTCAGTAATTTGATTGAACAAAAAAGGGCTTATGGTCTTAAATGTTTGGCTTTTCAGACTTGCAAGCTAATTATGTTTTCCAGTGCCAAAGTCAACGCCAAAACAACAATAGCCTAATTATCTTTTAAGCGTCTATTTGTTCAGCAGCAGTAAACACATTGAAATTAAGCAAATTAAGGAAAGGAAAAGCCTCAAAATCAATAACCTCTGTCTCTTTAACCAAATCTATACTGTAAATGTATGTTTTAAGTGCTAAATATGATATTGTGTAAAAAATAGAGAATATACAACTACAGTATAGGCCTGTTACGATTATTATTTTATGGACTTAGTGTTCAACATGTGATAGAAAGGATGGGCTCAGTATTCATCGTGTACATTTTCTATGGACTTTGGGGAACCTTTTCTTTGTTTTTTTTAATAAGATTTGAGCTAGAGAGTGAAATAAGCAACTTTTATGACTCAATATCGACACCAGCCAACTACAAATGTGTTCGATTGTGTTATACTTTCATTGCAACTCATGTTTTTTTAAACGATATAGCATCATCTTTTTGAGAATTCTATTTTCTGGTTATTCTCCTGCAGGCCTGTCAACAGAAATTTGGGCGCCCAGGGCAAAAAGCCTCACATGGGCCCTCCTCTAATATAAATTTGTAGGAAGAGACCAATTTTGGGCCCCTAAGACCCTGAGGCCCGGGACAACAGACCCCTTTGCCCCCCCCATCTACTCTCCTGCTCTTGCTTTATGTCAGTGGCTTAATAATTGTGTTATCGGGATATTTTCAGTTGCAAAATATCACACTTTTTAAACACAATTTTTTATCGTTACAGGCCTAAATGATTATCAATCACTACTTTTTCGTGGCCCAATAATTATTTAGAGAAAATTGTAAAAAAAAAAAAAGATGAATTCAGTTGGTCTGGAAAGGTGTCTGATTTAAAAAAACAAGGCCAAATGGACCAGCAAACGAATTTATTAAATGTATTAATTCATTTGTTATACCAATGTAATTAAATCGAATTGAGAACGAACAACTGTAATATTGGAATTGAAATGGTATGAAAGTGTATGAGTGAGAGTGAAAGAATGAGTCTAAAATTTGCACTGATCTATTGATTTATTAGAAATGTGTTTTAATGTGTTTTGTTATTGATTGTAGAAAGTGTAGAAAAGTCCAACCAGGCACGGGAGTTGAAAATTAGCACTTGCTATAAACTCTGTATGCATCACATCAGCGACAAGCTTTGTTCTGTAACTATGTATGCATTGTCCTTGCCAAATAAATAAATAAACATTTTCTGACTAAATTATGATCACTCTATTTATAATTATCAAAATATTCCACTTTTTGCCCATTGATTGAACTTTTCACCTTAGTTTCATCTTACACTGAACTGAAATAAACCCATCATTTCCCTGTGCCGGCGTCTGTTCATAAATAATCGGTGTGTTTTGTGAGAGTGCCGTCCGTCTTGAGCCTGTAACTGCGTGTTCAGTATTGTGGTCACAGCCTCGGGAGTCTCTGGAGCCTCTGAGCGTCTCCAGTCTGTTCAGGTGCAGATAATTATGGAGCAGAAAGAGCCAGCTGCTGCCAAACCAAACCAGACCCAACCAGACCACATCGAAATCCAACCAGAGCCGTTCAGTTTCTCTGACTGGGCTGCCACGCATCACAATATTGGATTTTAGCACTGCATTTGTAGAAACATTGCAATTTTACAATTATTCGTCACATTGACACCGTGAGCAAACAGTGACAGTCTCAGTTGTTTCATTCAATTTGTCTAACGCGTTACAATTTCTCGACTATGTATGGTGGCCCTGAAGGGTAAAACATGCACCCAGATCCAATTCATTGTTTTATGTTGCCCTTTACGCCAAAGCGAGTTCCTATGTTTGTGAATTTTGATCACTGACAATGGCAATAAACCGATTCTGATTCTGAAAACACGTACCCAAGTTAGAAAACATGCACCCAAAGTCAAAACAACAAATTCAAAACGCGCACCCATATTTTATTTGGGTGTTTTCTAAGTTGAGTGCGTGTTCACTAAGTTGAGTGCGTGTTCATTAAAGGTGGAATGGAGGATTTCGGGCAACAAATCAGAATCTCATTTCCTCGTGGGTAGCACAAATAACTGGTCCGCTCAGGTGTCAATCATTCTCTGCGTGCTAGTGCCCGCCCACAGGCTCGTCCAGGGGAAACGCTCGCTCCCCTGGCCGCGCATGCGTGGTTGATATGCTAGTGTGTTTATGTAGCAGGAGTGTTATAACGCGTGTTATTCTGGGGGAATCGTTTACGGCTGGCGAGCATTGAAAGCGCAAAACAGGCTGATGCCTCCGTTGCAAAGTTTCTGCTGGACAGGTAACTGTTTATCGGACTCTTTTTTTTAGCTTATTGTATGTGGAGTGTATTATTAAATCTTCTTCGCGGAGGTTGTCGTGAGAAAGCGACACCAATCGTCTTGTAAACAAATGCGCATGGGGCAGTGCTGCTGGGCGTGCTCGTTCACGAGGTTTGGTAGGCGTTCAGTCAGGAGAAACGGGGCGGGAGGGAGGGGGAACCTGCGCATGCGCTTTTTCAAAAAAGGGACTAACAGTCGCAGATTTTCAAATCGGCGAGAAATCCTCCATTCAACCTTTAAGTTGGGTGCTGTTCACTAAGTTGGGTGCGTGTTCATTAAGTTGGGTGCATGTTTTGAATTTGGGTGTGTGTTTTCTAAGTTGGGTGCGTGTTCTCTAAGTTAGGTGCGTGTTTTTCTAAGTTGGGTGCGTGTTTTCTAAGTTGGGTGCGTGTCTTGAATTTGGGTGCATATTTTGAATTTGTGTGTGTGTTCTCTAAGTTGGGGGCATGTTTTGAATTTGCGTGCATGCTTTCTAAGTTGGGTGTGTGGTTTCTGAGTTGTGTGCGTGTTTTAAATTTGGGTGCGTCTTTTCTTCGTTGGGTGCGTGTTTTCCAATTTGGGTGCATGTTGTATTAATATGTGCGTGTTTGCCCTTCGGGGCCACCGTAAATATGTGATCACCTTTATGCAATTTGACTTTCCGATGTATTTGCATTTGACATAAACAACCAGTTAATCATAACCATCATTTCTGGACTATTCATGGGTCTGAGCTCGTAGCTAATGCAATCTTGAGGGCGGATGCTGCTTGCTGTGCTGTGAGCTGTGCCAACAAGTCTCAAAAGAAACAGCCTGTTTATTTCCAGAAATCGATTACAGCCATCAGGAGGAACCAGAGGACTCAAAGAAATTTGTCCAGACTGTGCAGTGAGCAGTTTGTTTCAGGTTGTTAGCAGCTGGCTAGAGCTGCAAGATTAATCACAATCAAAATTGCAATTTGAATGAACGCAATTAGCAAATCGCAAAGGCCACAATTTTTGAAGTGGAATAATTGCCACCACTTTTTCTACCTTAAAAACTGCTACAGTTTGAATCTCTAAACATGTTCTGAAATGCATGTGGTTCTTCTAATTTGTCGGTTTCTATTTCAGTCTTTTTGTCAATTTTCTTTGACAATTTTATTGTGCACTCTGAGCTTTTTGCACATGTTTTGTACATGAGGGGAGAGGATTTTCTAACCAGGATTCATCCAACTAGAGTGAATTAAGGTAAATGCAACTTCAGGTATGCTTTTGATGATGGAACATTGTCAGAACATGGTTAAAAGCTCAAAAACGTCAATTTGTCCTGTGAAGCTGACATTAAAAACTGGATTTCGGAAGGCTGTCATTTCAGTTTGTACAGATCCAAACCGCGGGGTTAGCAGAAACAAGATATTTTGTGCTTTGTGGAGTAAATGATGGTACTTCAAAAAGTGCAGGTTTTGCTAATTGCATCTATTACAATTGCGATTTCAATTTGATTGCCATTAATCTCTCCCTGCAAGTACAAACCTTTCAACAAAGACATGGTAAAGGTTGTGTGGAACATAAAAAGACATCATATATGCAACCTACATTGAACACAAAGCAAAGTCAAGCTATTACACTTACAAACCTTTGCCTCTTTCAAAAATGCATCTACAAAATGTCATGTTATTCATTCTCGCAACATGACAGCCTTAATAAAACATGACTCCACACGGGAGACTTCGTGACCCGGTTTAGTCCCTGTTCGTCTGCTTTCTGTGACGTAAGGCTGCAAGCTCACCCCTCTCTCTCCACTCTGATACGTTTGATCCTCTGGTTTGATCACACACATTTGAAATCAGACCCAGGACTAGCCGCGCGTTGCAACATCTTAAAGCTGCACGCGTTTCAGATTAGCTCCATGTTAACAGTTAGCGCGCACTCACAGCTCTCCAGTTGTAGCGTGCACGTCTGCTTGTCCATGGGGTACTTGGTCAGGTCCATGTTACAGGCCACTGTGGTCGTGATTCTGGAAGAGAGAGACATGAAGATTAAGTTACATGACATTTGAAGAATGTAATGAGGAGAAAACTGGTCAAATTTAAAGCTATGACAGGTTTTAAAGGAAAGGTAAGGTACTCTTAATTGTCCCCATAGAATAATTTGTCCTCTGGATTTGACCCATTCAAAGCTGCTTCATCTCTTCAGGAGCAGTGGTCACTGGCATAGCCCATCAAGACTCCACACAGAAAGGCCCGTCTCGACCAGGAATCGATCCCACAACCTTCTTCTTCCACTGTTACTGGTCTTTAAACACGCTCTTGAGGACCTTTACTTTGGCATCTTATATTTTAGAACTTAAAGGGCCTGTACCTAATTTTCTGCATGTAATAAAGTAAAATCTGTTTTGCCCCAGTGCCTATATACATTGCAAAAGCACCTATAATGTATACGAATAATTTCTTTTCTCTTGCTTTAAAAGTTCCATCTTGTCAATGATCATTTGGAACAGTCTGCAGTCTTGACTGGTTAGCTCCTGTTCTGAATCCATAAAGAGCTATTAGTCCGACTTACTTTAGGCGTTTTAAAGGATATCAATGTTTAAGCGAAAAATTGTTTGTTAAACTTGGTGCTCATCCATCATGAACTGACAGAATAGAGATGGAGCCTTTTGAAGTTGCACTTTAACACTGTTACTTAATGTATTTAAAAAGTGCACTGTAACTGGTGAATAGTGTTCTGCCCCTGCTTAAACTGATTGTTCTGTAGCTGTAATTATATCTTAAAATACAGACAGCATTTAGTTCACAGCTGTCTATGTCATTCATGGATCAAATTTGGGCCATTTGGGCCATGTCTTTGTGTCTGAACTCAGCATTTGCTCTTGTAGTTGTTGAATAGTAGGTGAAAGAGCAGCTCTGACACATTAAAATGAATTGACTGTTTCCCCTGTGGAGGTCCGTTTGTGGGCGTTTCATCAGATTCCAACTGTATCTGTGGAGCAAAGCTGCTGATGCCACATGGTAGACTAACAAATCAGGCAACCAAGCACACAGTGAAAATGTGGGAAAAAACTTTTTAATTACTACTTTTTTAACAGCCTTGAAGCTGAGGTACCTGACTTTTTTGGAAGTAAATTTTGTGTTTTCCACAAAGAGTATCTTGTAAAAGCAGCACTTTATGACAAAAATAAGACCTCTGCATTCTGTCCGCGTCTAATAATAAAGTACTTTATCTCGAAGCAAGAGCTAAAAGCTGTGCTCTGATTGGCTGTGCTTGGGTGGTCCTCCCCAGTTTCACTTCACCGTCTGAATAAAGGTGCTGTAAAGCTGCACACGGGACTAAAAATGAATGCATGTGACTTTTAACCATCTGCCAAAGGGTTTGTGAGAGCTAGAACCTACTTCTGGTTCCCAAGTGTAAAAATCAGGTACCCCAGCTTTAATAAACATTAACATAGACTTGATTCATAATGAACAAAGAGTTTACTTAGAATTATTTAGCTAAACTCTTAATAAATTAGCCTGAATCATTCTTAATAAATAATATGTGTGCTTTATTAAGGCTAATAGAGGTTATAATAAAGTGGCACCAACGTTTGGCAAAAAACACTTGAATGAATAAAGATTTAGGTTAATGCCATTCAGTGGAAAAGTTGACGTCTAAAACTTAACTTTGCGTGATTAAAAACAATACATGCGGTAACTTTATGCCACCATAACCTTAGCTGTCAACACTCTCTTATCAACATGTTTTTTCTTTGCGAGAAGAATGGCTTTTTGACCGTATTGTAATTGCGTCGATGTCCCGCTCTTTTGTTTTGATTGTTGAACCGTATCTACTCCATGAATATTGTTGCTGCATTTTCATATCACTCCAAAAGTCAAGCTTGAACGCCTTTTAAAAACTTCGTTGAAAACGGCTTCATGCTGCTGTAACTTAATTAAAGCAATTCGGAAACCATGACCTCAAAATTAACCTGTAATTTTACACTTCTCTTTAATATTTTATGACTTAACCCAACAATTATGGGGGAATAAAACTACTTCTGCATTTTAACGAGTGCATTCACCTCTAAGGCAGATTTGGCACCATCTTGACCTCAATCCAGTTGCATTACCACAAAGAGTCCTAGTACTTTAATTTAATAGTCGCTTCTAATTGCCCAACCTTGAGTTAGCTTCACCTCTGTGGCATTTCGTAGCCTCTGGCAGTGCAATAAGACATTTATACCGCAGCTGTCTGTCTGCCGCTCTGAACCTCACTTTCTTTTGGGCCTAAATTCCCAGAGGAGGCCATCTCTCCCGTGAATATCAACTTCGATTTTATTTTCTCGCATCTCCCTCTTCCTCTCTAATTCTCTTTCTGCCTATCTCTGCCCCGCTCTCGCTCTCTCCGTCTCTTTTTCTCTCAGTAGTCCTGAACTGTCTGTGCAGCTGTGTGCCCCCATCGACTTTCCCTCTGTCACGGTAAAGTCCTTAAAAATGGGGACTTGTCTGAATGGAAAAAAGAGGTCAAGTTTGAAGTCGGAGCGATACGGAGCAGAGAAAGCAGTTATCGCTCGGGATATTTGCAGTGGTATGCGCCGACTCTCAAATAATGTGTGTCAAAGGGAATCTGAATAGAGCTGCACACCGGCTGCAAATCTTGTGTTCTGGAAAGATCAACAAATGGATTTACAATTTGTCTGTGAGACGTAAACAAAGAATACATTTTAAAACAGCCAAATGCACAATTCTTTTCCCAGAGGCATATTATAAATGTGCTTTTTGATACATATGGAATGGAATTTTGGTGACAGCAACAAAAAAAAAGCATGGAAAATTGAAAAATTGACTTTTACAATGAACCTAAGCATGGACAAATTTATCAAATACTGGGACAAATGAGATGTGCGAGGGGATATATGCCGGATTTACATTAATTTTTTTGATTTATTCTGAGGTTTTCTCTTCTTTATGATTTTGTCTTTTGCTCCCTGGTCTTGTTCTGTGTCTTCTGCATGTTTGTGTTCAGTTTTTTGTGTGTTTGTGTGTGTGGTTTTTAATTCTTTAAAGTGTCCTTTTACTTGTTGTTTCTTCTATATAAACAATAGACGATGTAATTACCTTACCTATGTTTCACTTAAGCCTTTGTCTAACCGTTAGAAACAACAAAAGTATTCTAAAAGTATTCTAATTAAGACAACGAGATGAATATTCTTAATGTATAAACTGTCACTGGACTCGTTCTGAGTTATTCTGCACTCAGAGTGTGTTCACAAACGCATGGCTCTATTAGCATGACGGACATGTTAATTTTTTTAATATTTACTCCCACTGAAGTAGACGGCTAAAGGCTAAACAGGTCAAGAATGGTACTATTGATGCAAATAATGCATAATAATAATTTACAGCCATAGGCATTCTAAAAACCTATTACCAATGAATGTTTAAAGCCAATAACAATGCAAATAATCATTCTCTGAATTGTTCCTTCAGGACAAATGAAGTTTTCTGAACAGAACTTCTCTCCTTGTTGCAACGAAGGGCGTGTTCCTACTTGTACTTGTTTGGTCCTGGTTTGAGCTCAGTTTAATTCTGATGTAGACTTGATTTGGTCCTGTTCTAGTCCTGGTTTTGCCCTGGTCATGTCCAAGTTTAGCTACAAGTTTAGACCTAATTCTAAAATTCTAATTTGAACGCAGCCCAAGAAGCTATGCATAAGTGTTTAAGTTAATAATCATAACATACCACTTCAACTTAACCAAAAAAGAACCCTAATATGCCTTTAATTGACTATTCTCTTTCAATAAATAGCAACTTTGATGTACGGTTGTTAGCTGTGTTCTTACATGTAAATTATGTCATGTAAACGCAACTTAAAGGGGCTGACACCATGAGACTGTCGTGTGCCGTCAACATGTTGTAGATCACTTTTCCATATCGCAAAAACTCGCTCTGGGTTTTGAAAGTTTACAGTGCTTACAAACTTATCCCAGTGAATAATTAGGATGTTTAGAATGCTTTAAGTGAGTGGACTTTTGCTCGTTCTGGTTTCACGTTTTTAAGGCGGTAAAATCCTGTCCAAGCAATGCCATTTTGCAATAAAACATTTCCCAGACGAAGTTGACGTTGCCGTTCTATCTGCTGATGGCATGGCGCTGGCGAGGATTCGACTTTCACATTTGTTACTGTACAGTCATATGTCTGCAAAGCTGCCACAAGTGTGAGTAATTTCATTCTTATTTTAAACCCAAAGTTGTTATCCGGAGACAAGCTGCCATCCCACCTCTCCAATCCCCGCAGAGGCTGTGCTCGTGACACAAACGAGGAGGACGAGGAAATCCTGTCATGACGAGCTTAAAAGAGCAGAACTAATTCACCCACGGATCATCTGTACCTCTCCAAACCCTCCACTCTGTCTGCTCGGGACTCGTTTTAATCAGGATGCATGTTCCAGACACTTGGCCCACGTTAAGCCCTTGAACAGAGGACAATGAAAGCTGAAAGATCCAACGAGGCTAAAGGGGCTCGTATCGACATATCACATGCTCTTGCACTCACACAATCCGATACAAACTAATAGAATCTCTGCTATTACATTATCTAGAATCCAGCCCACGCCTCCTCCCTTAGACAATTTCTCTTCCATTTCTCAAAGCCACGATTCATTGTTTGACGAGGCAGGAAAGTAAACACAATTATGGCAATATTGAATTTACAGCTATAGCACAATGACAAGGCTAAACTGTTTAGTGAGATAGTTTTTAAGTGAAGCTTCAAGTGGAAAATGACAAAGGAGTTCCATGGTTTGTGATACCAGCCCAAGACTTTATTTCTCAGAATTGTATGTGTTGCATGGTTTATAAATAATCAGAGGTGGGGAGAGCGGCGAAAAATTGTGTAGAGTTTCGTCAAAAAACTATTACTCATATAGAAGTGCAAAGTAATGGTCTAAGACTTTGATTTTCAACCAGTGTGCTGGGGAACACTAGTGCGTCTAGAGATTTTGCCAGGTGTGCCTTGAGAAAATGTCCAGTTTGAGTTAACAAATTCACAAATACGGATTTAATGAACTAATTTACCTTTTTGGAGTGTCCTGAGCAACATTTGCACCAAAGAAAGAATGCAAAACCATCACTATTACCAAATTTAAAGAACTAGACAGTGCCACAGACATTATTTACTTCATTACATACAATATTTTTAACTAAATGGTTTGATTTGGTAATATTTTAGTGGTAGGTGGCATGCCGTGGTAGCTTTTAGACCCAAAACGTGTGCCACAACTCAAACAAGGTTGAAAAACACTGGTCTAAGAAACTCAAGGTGTGTTGAGCCTTGTCAAAGAAGAATTTCTGTCAAATGTTGTGACAGACAATAAAGTTCTATTCATCCATCCATCCATCCATCCATCTCGTCTATATCAAACTATTTGGGGAAAATTCTGTTCAATTAGAATAACTGAGTAACTGCCTGGAGGTAACATTTCTAAATTAAAGTTAATGTAATTGGAAGGACAAAACATCAAATAATGCATGCTATCTAGTATTTTTAATCCACAAAAATAAGATTAGAATGAAAGGTTTTTACCTTTATTCAACCCAGATACTCCCACTGGGATTTGAAAAATCATTTTCCTGGCATCAGAGGGGACCTTTTATTGGACATGTTTTGAGTACATTCAGTGTTTGTTGGACTGAAGAAACGGGCAGCAAACACAAATCAATAGAAAGTCTAGAGTTGTAACCAACAATTGTTTTAGTAGTTAGTCGAACAGTCAAAAGATTATTCCTATTGTATATTTAGACTTTTTAAATGCATTATCAGCCAAACAGAGGTTGAAATACAGCAACTGAAGGCTTTTAGATCGAGAATATTTATGAATAAAGTGTATTATTGTTGAAAATCAGCAATAATCTATTCTTTTTTAGCAGTTTGATGTATTAATGTCACTGTCTTTGTTATAAATGATCTCTTGACATGTGTTTTAGCCTGTACAGTTCAGTTAACTATGAATTTTTATAGTCAATCATTTTAATTGTTGTATTGTTTTTTAGAGATCTTGGAGCAAATCTCAGCCTCATATCAGAGCTCTGTTGTAATTTTATCGTAGTCGTGCTAGTTAGCTCATGCTAGTAGTACACCGTTGTAAATGAAGTGGAAACATTATGATTTGTCCCGTTTGCGGCTGAGCTTCTTTGCTGTTACTTTGACAGAGCCTTTGTGATGACTGTTGGTAGAGAATGATCACAGACGCAGCACGAGGAAGGCTCCCTCTGCGACCGTTCTTGTTTTGGTTCTGAACCCTTGATTACTGATGTTCAAGTTAGATAATTGAGGATTTGAAAAAGCCTGTAGTTTCATGGTAAACCACTGGGGGCATAAGCCTACTTCACCACCTCCCTCTGTTATCCTCTTACCTCAGTGCGTACAGGACGGTCCCGTTGGGGAATATCCGGATCAGCCTGTTCTCCACAGTGATGTCGTGGAGGAAGGACTTCTTGGAGTCCACTATGAAAGTGTCCGGGACCCAGAGCAGCTCCACCAGACGCCCGTCCAAACTCAGGCTCTTGTTCCCTTCAAACACCAGCCGCTCGTCGGTCCAGCGCTGCCGCAGGAAGATGGTGGCGGTGTAGTCCTGAAAATGAGAGTCACAAGGTCAGGAAATTAGCTTCAGGGATGTAATATATAAGAGGTGTCAATGACGGGAATCGAGAACTGGTTATATTTTTAGCAACCCATCGGAAACGTGCGTCTTCTCTTATAATTATCAGTGCTGCTCTTTGAAAACCATGTCTTCTTACTTTCTCTTTCACTACAAGCAAACATTTGTGCTCTTGTGAAGCCTATAACTAGCACTATTCATCGCGCCAAGTCCATGTGGATGTATTTTCTGACAAACGAGAGCCAACACGGCGGCAGCGAGGCGCCTCTGCACACTCGCTTTAGGGCCGTGACCTGAGAACTGCAGAGATAAGAGACTGACAGGAGCATCCACCGTTTATGAGATTTATATTAGGACACATGTGAAGATAAAGCAGAGAGGGACCTATGGACGACAGGAAAAAAATCCTTGTTGTGTGTAGAGCTGCAACAAGTTAATCAATTAATCACAACTAATAGATTATAAAAAATAGTAATCGAATGGTCAAATAATCGTTAACTGGTCCATACAGAAGAGCTTTTATTACTCAGACAGAGCAGGAATCACACAGACATTACCCTGGACATTGTGAAAATTGTATGCTTTTGATCAAAATAGCCTTTGTCTATAAATATTCTGTAACAGGACGTTCTCAAACGGCTTCAGTTCAGCTTTATCTGGATAAAATTGAGTATAAATCTCATATTCTCTGTCCTTTTTCATTCTAATCAACTAATCGATTAAATGAAAGAATAATCGCTGCACCAACTGATTACCAAAATGATCATCAGTTGCAATCAACAAGGAATCGAGGTTGGGCCCAGTGGTTTTTAATTTTAATTAAAGTTTTTATTTTCTTAAATGTTTTTTAATTGTGGAAATGTTTTTAGGATTTGTGTGCTGTTCAATTTTTCACTTTGCCCCAGGTCACCTTTGAAAAAGAGGTCTTTATCTCAATGTTTTCTTGTCTGGTTTAATAAAGGTTAATTAGCAAAAAATATGCATCTATATACATCTATCCTATCCTAATTACTTGAATTGAGTTAGTTAGTTTAGTTAGTTTATCTTTTATTTTGAACACTGCAAAGAAAAAAAAACAAACGAATGAATGAAAAAAATGAATGAATTTATCATTTTTATCTGGATTTGATTAGTTTTGACTCAATACGATTCAATTGTTTATATGATGCAGAATACTTTTGAAGTTATTTCTGACTGATCCTGCAAAAATTCAGCCTAAAAGAAGAACATTAATTTGCCAATGGTTTAAGTAACATTATCTTAACCCATTAGCAGATAATATGACTTGAAGTAAGATCTATCAACTAATCTTAAGAAACTAATCTTGACATCCAAAATTAACATCAATATCCTAAAATCGAAGACATTTAACTGGTCTAGAAATACATTTTTTGCCATGTAGTAAATAAAAATAGAATTGCCATTGATATTAATAAAATAAATTCCCATCCCTGGGCATTAGCATGGCCTATACAGCTCCCTCAGTCTCCAACAATCTCACACCAACACATTTATAAAGGCGAGGCGTAAGTGGCTACGGAACCAGCAAATCAGGCGTGTATTTCAGAAGATATCAATAAAATGCTGACAGACAAGTGTTTTTTCTGCAAACCGCGCCGTTTTTCCCATGTACACCGCGATGCACACGTCTTTTTACATTGTTGGATATTGATAGCGTCAGGTCCCTAAGCAAAGGACCACTTCAAGGAAAAGTAATCCGGCGCGATGCTTCAAGTCAGCAAGTATGTCCACGCTTCGTTTCAAGTCCACGCCTCATGTTTTTCATTCCTAAATGTCCGTCAGTTGCATCACGCGCGGCTTGAAGGCGTGTAATGGATTTGCACCTATTGTGGAGACAAGCCGCGAACGCGCTGCAGGGGCTCGCGCAGACTTTCCGCGGCGAGCACAGGATCCCGCGGTCACTGGAGGGTTATGAGGAGTGTGGCCGTACCATATTGATTTCTGAGATGGTGTCGATGCTGGCGATGTCCAGGCTCATTCCGACTGTCACCGGGCCGTCTGCAAAACAAGCAAGAAAATACATTTGTGTGAGAGAAGATTGTGTTATTGTGTAGCCGTGGGTCTCCGAGCGAGGAAAAAGAGCACCGTGGCAATTCAAAACAGTCAGAAAATTGTCAAAAGAGCTCGAAATGGTGCCTATAAACTGCTGATATAAACTGTTTAAATTTCTCTCCAAGCGTATTTATCTGCATGGAGACAAGCAGGTGATATTTTAGCAATAAAAGCACCTCAACTTGAATACATAAAGAACCAACTTTAAAGCCACATGCATTCAAGTTTAGTTTTAGATTTTAGTAGCAGAATTTCAGTATATATATATAATGTTTAGTATTATTATTATTTTAACCAGATGATCTCTTTTTCAAGGGAGTTCTGTCCAGCACAGATCAGTTGAACATCAATACATTTAGACCAGGCATGTCCAAACTCAGGCCTGGGGGCCAAATGCGGCCCTCAGACCAATTTTTCTTGGCCCTTAGGCTTCCTGGTGAACTGGCCCACATTGTCCTGATAAGTACTATTTACAGCACATTTCAGATTTTCTACAATTCCAACCTAAATAACTAACATTTTGGTGCGAGACAGACCTGATGTTAAGGCAATGAGACTGAATGTAGATGTGGTGGCGCTTGAAACATCAGATAAATGCAGCTTTTTTTAACGTTTCACGATTGATTTGTGGCCCTCCGCTTGGTCTATATTTCAATATGTGGCCCTCGATGGAAAAAGTTTGGACACCCCAGGTTTAGACGATCACAATCATGTCAACGTACGTCGCATTTCAAGAATTGAGTTGAACTGTGGCTGGTCAGAGACATATTGTTTCTACGGGAAGTGTTTACTTTTTGTACTTTTCCTTTTTATAAACGCAAAACTGGGTCACAAATGTTGCTTGTAAGGTGTGTTTTTTACCTCCAACGTCTCACAAGGCAGTCAGCGCAGATATCAGAGCTTTTTTGTCATGACTTTACACAGACTTAACTACCAAAGACCTTCATCAAAGTCAGCACTAAAAGTTAAAATCACACAAAACTTAACTGATACTTAGTGCAGAAGTATCACCGCACACAGGGAAGGTTTCAGACACTTACAAGCCATACTTTTGTTGTTTGAGGGTTTCTTCGAGTCCATGTTGTTTGACCCGTATGCAAATCATTTAGTAACATTTTCTTATTAACTCGCCACAGCAAAGCCACATATGTGTTTTCAAATGCATCTGTACTTTTGCCTGTCTTTTGATGCTGTATAATTGTCAGAACACAGCTGACAGTAAAGATCAGGTCTGTTCTGATATTTGAGCAGTTCATGCAGATTTTCTTTGGAGTTTACGAGCAGAATTTGTTTACGACCGGCACAGGTCAAGTGTGTGGCATGAACTGATTTGTCACCTAAAAAAAATGTTACAAACCATTGATCTCTTTGTCAAATCCTTCTGCACTAATTTAAACTGACCTTTTGTAATCAGTTCTTTTAGTTTCAGGACCTTTTGTAAATTATTCCAGGTTGTGGGTGCAGAATATTAAAATTCTACTTCAACACTTTCGGCGCAAACACTTAGGAAAGTAACACTACGTTTTGAGATTGCAAAGAAACACACACATTACTGCAGCTCCTGGTTGTGTCCTTGGGAATAACAACCTCCTTGTCCGTTTAGTTTTTTTAACATTCATTGATGTGGCTTTAAATGTCCAACAGATCAACAGATTTAGAAAGTTTGTATCTTTAGATCACGTCTTCTTATCGATATAATTTGTTGATTCTAAAGGGAAATCCCTTGTTTTGCTCAGTTTCAATTCAATTAACACCAAAAATAACAAAAACAGTTGCCAAGTTGTTGATTCGAGCAAATGTTTCCTAAACACTTAATAATGGAAACAGGGCACACAGTAGACATTAAATAAGGTGCAATGAGTAGTACAAATAATAGATCTATTGGCCTTTCCTCACAAAGTCCAGGTCTGGCTGCTGCTTGAGTAAATATTGAACATTTTAGAACAAAATATTTGATGTAGTGCTTGAGAATCGTGAAAATGCCACAGATGTACTTCTTCAATCTGCTACACTACATTTCCAATTTAAGACAAAAGAGGCTTACATAACCACTGGCTTATGCAAATCAACTCTATGCAACAGATTGTAAAGACATGTAGAAATTGTTGCAAAGGAACAGGATTATAACATGGTGTTCGGATGTGGAGGTGCTGGCTCAGATGTGGGGGGGACCAGGAATACTCAACAATGATCTTGCCACATATTTTTTTCTCATTAGAACAAGCTTTAAAGGTTGATGGAACAGGGTGCTGTCTTGCATTTTAGATCAAATATCTCTAAAGGTAAATTTGCCAAGTGAAATGTCATGAACTAATTTTAGATATTCCATATTCTCAAATGTTTATGTCAAGGAAATTAATATCCATAGCTCCAGAATTTAGTTTTGGTTCAAATTATTTCCAAAAAGGACGTATCCTCTGGGGGTCTGACCGTCAATATTGTATTATTTTATTGTTGGTGTAGTTGACTTGAAGGAAAATATCTGAAAATGTCATAGTTTTAAAAATCTGTGATCAGCTTGGGTCTTTTTACCAAGAAAATTGACAAAAAATCTAAATATGAAGTGACAAAGCAATAAAAGAATCACCTTTCTAACAGTTTTAGTCAAGATTTTGTCACTTTTAGTCACATTTTTGTCACTTAGTTATGTTTTTGTTGCTTTATAGTCATGTTTGTGTCACTTTTAGTTGTGTTTTTATTGCTTTTAGCTTCTGTTTGCTGCTTTTAGACATTTTGGTCAGAAAATGTATCAAATCTTAACTACAGGGTTTCCAGTTTGTATGCAGAATAAAGCAGGATATTTTGTTTGTGAAGGAAATAATTGCACTTCAAAAATTGCAGCCTTTGCAATTTGCATCCGTCGAAATTACAATTTTCATTTGATTTTGATTCATTGTGCAGGCTTCATAGGAGTAAATAGGACCGTTTTTTTTTTTTTCTTTTTTTGAGTGTGTGTTAAGGGGGCTAAGATTTAGCCTGTATTTTTTGCATAGAATTTATATTATATTGAAGCCATATGTTTGTTTTTTTACAAGAAATGTAATTGAATGGTGAAAGTATGCTGATCCATGCATATCATACACATATACACATGGAAAAGCCCATAAAAATAAAGAAAATATCCTGTATTTGTCCCACAACTGTCTCTCTTTCCAACAAAAAATTAATAAATATGTAAAAAAACAAATGAAGTTAAAAAATGTGATCAATCAATACAGGGGGAAATTGCCATATTTATTTAAGATCCCCATTAGTTATTGTAACAATTACTATTCTTCCTGAGGTCCTAAAACCATATCTCCCAGACCATTGGGTACATTTCTGTCGTCTATATGAAACAAATAATGTCAAGCCGCAAACAATATTTCTACAGCCACCGGGGTCAGTAAAGGGTTATTTCATATCATAATTAGATAATAATAGATTAGATTTCATATTTAGTTTGTTTGCATGTTCTTTCTTGCATGTATAATGACAAATAAAGAACTTAACTTAACATAAGGACTAAGTGGATTTAATATTGAATAAAATCTGGCAAAATTACAGCTTGGGTTCTTGGTTTTACAACGACTCTAACCAACTCCAGTTTTCTTTCTTTGTTTAGAAATAAAACATCTTGTCCATAAATGTTATTACGTACTCAAACTAGCTGCTCCATAGTTTGTTTGTCTGCCTTCTGTGGACTTAGTCCCCCTTAAATGTTTTTGTCCTGTTTTTCTCGTGTCTCGTCCTGTTGTGCTTGATGAGTTTTGTGACCGCTTTTCCCTTTGGCCTTTCAGATACTTCTGCTTCTTTAACAGCTTTGCTCCTAGAGTGTGTTTTTGTCCAAGCTCACTGACAGATAATTACATTTGTCCAGAGACGAGATTAGTTTTAAGCATTTTGGTCAAAAGGCCAAGTTTAAACTGCAATCCAATCCAGCATAACATGACAATCTGACACTATTTTGTGTTTGTAAATTACACCTTTATATAAGAACCAATCATAACTTTAGAAAATGTAGTAGAGGTGTTTTTGCACTTACCAGTACGAAGAACTAAGTCTCTATTTTCCCCAGTCCCCATTGCTCATGTTCACACAGCGACCGTGTCTGAAAGTGAGTCTAACTGACTATAAAATGCACTTATTCAATTAAGTTAGAATTACAAAAGTCTTTTTTCCTTCACCCCGCTCCTTTTGAGCTCTGTAAACCTGCACATGAAACTATGACACACAAAAAGCTCAAAGAAACAATGAAATTAAAAAGAAAACATAATCATTCACAGAACTTTAGTTTCTACTCACTAATTAAACATTGTATTTTTGGAGCTACTGTGTCCAAGTTATTTCTGTTTAGCGTCCAAAAAGTCCCCAACGTGTGGTTCAAGTCCCTCATTCCTACTCTGTGGGGACTGGAACTAAAAAAAGTACCAGGAATCTTTGAAATATTGCAGCGTACAATGAATCGAGTGTAAATTAATTGTCTGTGCACGTGAAACTTTGATACTAAAATGATTACATAAACTGAACATTCACAAATTCTAAGCATCTGTTTTAGTTCAGACTTAGACACGCTCAAATTTAAACCATGTAAAACCCCTGGCTTTTCTGCTTCCAGCTCATCCACAGTGTGTTTAGTTGCTGCCTCAAGTGTCGGTCAGTGATCATATTGTTCTGCCTTCATGCTTGCAAACATAGTCTTGTATAAAAAGCCCGTACTGTTACATAATGTGAGGTTATTGTAGGTCGACGCTAAGACAGACCCCACATCGGCTGATGATGAGCCTCCTTCGGGGAATTAGTTCCTCTTGATAAACCATGAAAGAAGGAAAACTTTGGCACTTTCCCGTTTGATCCCGCCTCCCACTCCCACTTATCAATCTTCATTTCAAACATGATGAATGAGGTCGCAGTCATGGAGCAGATCCGCTGCTGTGTGTGGGCTGTGCATGCTGCGCCCACATGAACCCACTTCAACTGAACAAGTGCTGTTCCATTTTATTACTTGAGTTAATGAAGCGGACACCACTTGTCAAATGTGGAAGCATTTCAGTAAATAATACTATTTATTCAATGTTCAGAGACACAAAAACTGCCAAAATTAGTGGAGCTCCTTCTCATCACCAGCTTTTACTAATAGACTTTCAATCAGTCGCCGAGTCCACAGTATTTCCCATGTGTTCAGAGTGCAGTCAAATAGTGTTAAAAAATTGTTAAAATGCACTTTCCGGCAGAGGGAGCATCAACTGCACGAGGCCATGTTACAGGTCAGATCTGTGGAAAGGCGATCGCAGTTGTAAGAATTATGTTTCAAGATATCTTTAAAGGAAAAAATATTATGCAATTTTTGTATTATTAGCCTTAAACATGCTCTTGAGTACCTTTAATTTGCCAGTAGATGCCGCCAAGCGCTTAGCTATATCATCTCTTGAAGAGAATGCTTCACGCAATCGCAATCAAGATAGCAGTAGCAGGGATCATGTTTAGAGGGAAGAAATACTCAGAGCGAGTCTGGCGACGATTGAAAGACTTAAAACAGCAAAAGATTCTCGGATAAGTGACGTAGATGATCCAAAAATACGTCCCAGAAACAAGGAAGTTCAGCAGGGAGTGTTTTTTACGCTCAGAGGGGGAGGATTTTTTAATAAACATTCCTCAAAAAAGCATGAATGCAACTGAATGTAACTCCAGGTATGTTTTTGATGACGGAACATTGTAACGGGGTTAAAAGTTCAAAAAAGTCACTGTAGCAGAATGTTTGTTATAAAACACCTGCAATTAAAGTAATCCAAGCTATATGGGTTTAATGCCTGATGGAGCATTCCAAAGCAATAACATGGAGATAACTATCAGAATTACACAGCACATCTTTAAACTAAGTAGTATTGTGCTGATTGTGAACATTTGGATGGTCGAGAAAATCCTTCAAATGGAATCAATCCCTGAAACTTTACACTAAACTGGTGTCACTTGCAGCAAATTACATTCAGCAATTGAACTGTGGCGGAAATCTGGAAGAAAACATGGTGCCCAAAGTTCAGTATCCAAAATAAATAAGAATACAGTTACTTCAGAATGATCGTACTCAAATAGAAGTACAAAGTAGTGGTACATTGATGATCATAAATGGAAAAGACTGTACCTAGAAAGACTATCGTCAATCATCTTGAGATTGAACGTAAACCCTCCGTTATTGCTCGCAGACAGATGACCCGACCATTTCTGAGCCCAAGTTTTAATCAATAAATCCTCAGTTGACTTTGTGGTTTTAAATGTCAAGATATATTGAGCTGTACAGACTGTGCTGTCTGTGTAGTTTGCCCCGGGATAGATCGACAGTAATAAACCCATTTAACACCTACTGCTCTTTAAATCGCACCTATTTACATATTCATACGAGCCGAGTGGGTGAAGTGTCTTGCCCAAGGACACAAGGCTGGAAAGCTGTCGATCAAGTAAGTGAATGTTTCTACCAAATGAAGCTTCTGCAACTTAGTGCTTAAACTCAAAATGAGAAAATCCAATCAAAATGCAAAGTAAAAAGTGCTAGGAACAGATTGAAACTTAATTAAAGTCTTCCTGACTGATTGCGTCTTTAGGCTCCTCAACAACTAAAAACAAAGGGAGGTGAGAGAACCGGTGTTTACACGCTCGGCTTGGTTAACTCTGCGTTGTTATTACAGATGAAACGTCGAGAAAACAAAACCTAATCACGTTGTGTTGAATTGACACAGATGGGAAGAATATCAGCAGCAGCGCGGCGCTTTTCCTTTCACAAAACGGCTTTATCTGACTGCGCGGGAATTAGAGTCGCCGTCTGATAAAACATGAAATCTGAGGTCACTGAGGTCCAGCAGTGAGAATAGGCTGCGCACAAAGACAGGATGAAAGGGCGTTTGTCAAAAGACTTTCAAATGGATCGCTGTGACGACAAAAGTTTATTAAGAATTACATTTAGACAAAAGAGTTTGGCAGTAAAACACCAGGCCTGTTGTTGCAAAAGTCGTGTAAAGACGTCCACTGTGGATCGATTAAGTGACTGACAAAAGCTCAAAAAATGTTCAGGATCTTGTGCAAAAACTACACAGAAAAGTAACTGCAAACAGCTTCTTCAGAAGTGACAAGGCAGATTAAACTGCTGTCCAGTCAATCCAAAATTTCATTTTAGTCTGTGGCAGCAGCTGCTTGTTGAGTTTTAAGAATAGCCACCACTAGAATAAAACCAAACTTTGATGCTTTGGCTAAAAAGAGTGACCAACTGCACTGTTCCCACTAAATAAAGGTAATGATTTTTGATATTCTGTTGTAGTTTTTTGTGTGTTTTAGGCATTAAGTCTATGTATAATAGTATGTGTGTAATATACTGTAGTTCAGTGGTTCCCAAAGTGGGGGTTGGGACCTCCCGGGGGGTCGCTAGGGGTGAGCTGGGGGTCGCAAGATGATTTCAAGATCACACTTTAATTTATATGACACTGTATTTGCTTTTGTTTTAAAATGAAAAACAGTATCTTTTAGAGAAATAGGGTCCAATAAGACAATGAACTATTCACTTAACCAATATTAAACCTGATTTCACACTTAAAATTATTGCTACTGTAATTTTCATTTCGCTTTGGGGGTCCCGAGTGGGTTGCATGGCTATTTTGGGGGTCTCGGCCAGAAAAGTTTGGGAACCCCTGCTGTAGTTAACAACATTCAAGTGTAAAAATCCAATGTGGCCCTTGAATCAAAAAGTTTGCCCATACCTGGTGTAGACAATATTTACACTTCGCCTCTGGAACAATTGCAATATTTAGCTGTCACTTCCATCTCTAACCTCTGGAGGCTCTGAATTGAGGTGGCTGTACATAATTGTGTTTTTATGACAATTAAACGTAATATACATTGTCATTTGTGGCATCATACAATATAGTTAATTGTCACAATTTTGCTAAAACAAAAACGTTGAATGTAATACAAAGCATTCAAAGTCACTCTTAACTTGAACATAAACACACTCTTTTTTCCAATTGTTGCACTCGTTTTTTTCTGTTTAAAACATAGACATTTGTCACGTTTACAGAAAATACTGCCAATGAGCAGATCAATACTAAAATACTGACCTTTAACACAGACTTATAATTGAAAAGACTCCATCCTCATAAAGATAAAGACATATTTAATGGTGTATATCACTTTGCTGGTGCTGAACATCCAGATGTTATTGCTTTGCCTGGAACGTTCCACAGTTTGTCCTTGAACAGTATAAATGTTTGATGCTAAAAATACATTTTAAAAACCTTCAGAAAGCGTCATTACTGAGGTGGACCGCCTCTGCACAAACACACCTCTAACTTGGCCTGGAGGTGTCATCTGCTTGTCTCCATGGAAACAGACCGGCTTAACATTCCAGGTCATGGAGACAAGCAGGTTGTGTACCACCAGAGTCATTTTTTATACTTTTATTCACCACATTCTGCCCCGCCCACTTTTGCAGTAAACGCACTTTCGTTTGACGAGAACTCCGTTAAAGCTAATGACGAACGAGGGAAAAGTCTCGCCGCTAAAATGTTACATAAAGTAGATTGATTTGTGTAAAATGTTTAATGAACACGAGCAACAAGTCAACAATGCACCGATTTCCTGGTCAGTCTGAAAACGGCTTTTTAGTCCATGTGGAACTTATTTTCTGTTGTGCTCGTCTGCTCCATGTAAACTAATACAACGGAAACAAGACGGCGGTGCATACGGCACCTTCCGGAATAAGGTGAATACTTTGACTTAAAGTTGATCTTATGCACACCAAACTTTACAATGTTGGACTCAACTAAATTTTGACGAAACGTACAAAAGGATTTTATTTTTAATCGAATTGTAAAACTGATTTATTGACATCTTAAGTTAAAAAAAATAATGTAAAAAAAAAAAAAAATAGACAAAATTACTAAATAAAACATTCAAAATCTTTATTAAAAACTGATATGTGTTTAAAATGAAAATGAAAAAGAAATTTAAAACTGTTTCTGTCAATTTTTCAGGTTTACATGTCCCAAATGTGTGTATTTTTGGTCATTTCCCACAATTTATTTCTACATGAAAACATGACATGATGAAATACGTGTAATAGTTTTTTTTTCTTACATTTATGTGAGTAAACTACAGGAGAAGTTTAAAATTGACATCTTTAAATGTAAGATGTTTTCCTATTCACCTGCAGCGTCTCGCCTTAAATCCAATTACTATTTTGAATTCTTTCCGTTCTGGTCATGTTTTAGTTGTTAGAACCTTTCTACCTTTCTGCACATATTTATTTTCCTCATTCAGCAGAAGTGATTTAACACAATCCCTCGTGCTCTCTTATTGTGAGTGTTATTTATCGTGATGTGTGTATCTTGTTGCGTTAACAGTAAAGCCCTACAGCCCGAGTCCGAGACAAATTTCTCCAGAGGGACAATAAAGTACTGCATTGTAATCCCCAGGAAGATCTGCTCTTTTGTACAAGGCTCTTATTGCTCCACACATTTCTTGCTGACTCTGTATTTTAGTATCCCACTCCTCCTCCAACTTTCACATGCAACCATTTACTTCACACGCTGCAAAAATGAATTTCTAGATGAGGTAAAATGTCTTGATTGTAGGATATTCATCTGAATTTCAGACATTTTGACTCGCTAAGATTAGTAGAGACTATTTTTTTGATGGAACTAGATTATTTTACTTGTTTCAAACTGTTTGTGACTTTTTTCAATACATTATTTCTTACTTCAATCAAAATAATCTAAAATCTAGATCTAGCCAAGCTTAAAATGGGTTGAATTGATCATTTTTATCTGGATTTGAGAAGTTTTGACTCAGTGAGATTTCATTGCTGATGTGATGCAGAATATTTCACGGGTTTCAAGGTATTTCTGATTGATTATGCAATAATTGTACTTAAAATAAGAAAATAAGTTTGTCTGTAGTGTAAGTAAAATTATCTTAACTCACTGACAGATGATTTGGATTGAAGTAAGAAATAATGTGTTGTAACAAGTCAGAAATGGTCTGAAACAAGTCAAATAATCTAGTTCCATCAAATAAATAGTCAGTATCGCTTTAGATTAAGTTTCTTTAGTAAACTATTTATAATGCATTAATAAGCACTTGTTATACATTTATAAGCACTTATAAGGCATTCACGAGCATTTACACTGCAAATAATGAAGTTCTAGATGAGCTAAAATGTCTTGATTTCAGGATATTAATCTGAATTTCAGATGTTTTGACTCGTTAAGATCAGTGGAGACGATTTATTTGATGGAACTAGATTATTTTACTTGTTTCAAACCGTTTGTGACTTGTTTCAACACATTATTTCTTATTTCAATTCAAATTATCTGTCAGTGGGTTAAGATAATTTTACTTACCCCACTGACAAATACATTTTCTTATTTCAAGCAAAATTATCGTACGATCAGTAAGAAATACCTTGAAACCAGTGAAATATTCTGCATCACATCAGCAATTACAGCTCAACGAGTCAAAACTTTTCAAATCCAGATAAAAATGATAAATTCAAGCCATTTTAAGCTTGGATAGATTAAAATTTTTTGCTGTGTATTAGCTCGATAATTGAAAACAATCTAATAAGCAGTTTATTGATGCTCTGTACATGTGGTTTACTAACACAAACACGATTTTGGTTAATAGTTATAAGCATGTATAAGGTATTATAAGTGCATGAACAAGTACTTATTAACTCCTTATTAACAGTTTACTAAGGCAGGGGTTCCCAAACTTTTCTAGCCGGGACCCCCAAAATAGCCGCGCAACCGACTCGGCACCCCCAAAGCGAAATGAAAAATCATTTTAAGTGTCAAAGCATGTTAAATAAGGTTTAATTTTGGTTATTTGAATAGTTTATGGTCTTATTTGACCCTATTTCACTAAAAGATGCTGTTTTTAATTTGAAAAATAGAGCAAATACAGTGTCATATTTATTCAAATTAGATCTTGAAATCATCTCGCGACCCCCAGCTCATCCCTCGCGACCCCCACTTTGGGCACCATTGTACTAAGGAACCTTAATCTAAAGCGTTACCAAATAGTCTCTACTAATCTTAACCAGTCAAAACGTCCAAAAATCAGATTAATATCCTGCAATCAAGACATTTTAACCCATCTAGAAATTCCTTTTTGCAGTGCACTGTGAAAACTCCCCTCGGTTTTCATGCCCGGGTGCAGTAAACTTCAAAGTGTGCCTGTTGTCAGCACATGTGATTCTATAGGGACGAGCGTGCGCGGGGATCCTGGGTGGTCCTCCGTCAAACGCGTCTTTCCGCTGAGTCTCCTGTCATTGCGGCGGCTGCATGCGTCGGCAGATTGCTTACTGTCAAAGAAGGGCCGCAGGTACTTGTTGTATCCTTTCATCAGTCGCTGGATAGTGGGAGGAAGGATCTCGCCCTCTTTCACTTCGGCGTTCAGCATGGAGCTCTCTAACAACCTGACAAAACAGAGAGAAATGAGGTTATAATCAGGTTTTTACACGTAGCTTTGTGCGGGAATAAAAGACCACTGTAGAGCGTTGTTACTCTGAGATGTGCGAGGGAAATTGATGGGTTTCAGATCGTTATATTTGAGTGAAGAGGGGGGCAGGTAAAATTGACAGTTTTTGAAGGCGCACTGTGTAAGTTTTCTTGTTTTTTTCCATGGAGATGTTACAGCTTTGCCTAGAATGTGGTAAAGTATTGTATTAAACATATTTACCTCTTGTTTAATCAATGGCGGGTGTTTTTATGGCTTAACAATACATTGAAAAGTCACACAAAACACATTTCCTTTGAGATAAGCAGATTGCAGACAATTGCAGACAATTGTCCAGAAAAATTACAAAGTGTGTGTTTGAATCGAAATAGGTCAAGAAAAAAACAACCTACTTTGTCTTAAAAAAAAAAAAGAACAGGTTATTTTTTTTGTGTTCTGTTGTGCTTATGTGATGTGTTTGACCAGCAACAATAACAGATTTGAAAGAATGGCTTTCAGATACAATAGCATCTGAAAGGTTAAAAAAAAAACATTTAGAAATAAACTGAAAAAGGAAAAAATTTCACTCAAAAATCTACTAAAAAACTAACAAAAGTCTTCCACTCTTATTAAACAAAACGCCTTCATTCTAAAGGCTGGTCCAGTTCCATACATTAGTTCCAATGCATTTTCAATGGGAGAGTTAGCATTAGCCTCTAAGCTTCACAAACTATGAAAAGCCAAGGAGGTTTTGGTGTAGAGCTGCAACTAACGATTATTTTGGTAATCGATTAGTCTAGCGATTATTCTTTCAATTAATCGATTAGTTGTTTAGAACAAAATGGCCAGTGAGAATGACATTTTTACTTAATTTTACTCAAATAAAGCTGAGGTGATGCCTTTGGATGTCGACCTGGTGGAGAATATTTAAAGATGAACAAGTACTTTAATAAAAAACACACAATTTACATGTTCCCTCTGTCGTTTTTGTACAATTCCAGCTCTGTCTGCGAAATAAAACCTCTTCTTTTCAGCATAGAGAATGTTTTGGAGTCTGTGTATAGACAAGTTAACGATTACTCGATTAATTAATTAACCATTTCAATAATTGATTAGTTGCAATTAATCGATTAACTTGTTGCGGCCCTATTTTGGTGACTAACTATTCAATCAAAGAGCACTGTGTTTAGCGTAGACCATTAAAGTCTAAAAACGACTTAATAAACCTTTCTAAAATCTAACATTGTGCCGGATAAATCAAACCAAAAACATAGCGGACGACAACAGTTTGACAAGATTTGTTTTTTTCACCGAGCGCCACAAATCTTACATTAATTAGTGAACGTAGGATATTAGAATTGGAAGCTAATTATTGACTGAATTATAGTCGTTTGCAAATACAATGAGCATACAAACAAGCCGACAAAATTCACGCTTTTATGTTGCTGCCTCATTAAAACGAATTAAATGTTTAAATCAGGATCATGTGTGTGCAGTAGTTCTATAACGTCACTCTTGGAAGGGTCTATGGACAAACTTGGAAGAGGGAAATTATTTGATCGCAATCATGGATGTATTAAAAGAACTGGATAAGGCACGCCCCCTCTGTCTGTGTCCCAGATTGATTAGTGGCCGTGCGAGGTACTGCAGCCTCTTGCAACCAGCCTTTTTCTAAAATTGCACATTATAATTGCAGACAGGACTGAATTATTATCGGTATTTAAATAAAATAGAAGGAAATGTTCTTTTCTACCGTTTCTAAAATCACCGAAATTACTGTTTTTATATGAAGTGGGGGACTGTCGTCACGTGGCGCCCTAAAGCAAAGATGTCAGCCTCCGTATCAGGAAGTAAAGCAAAGATGTCAGCCTCCATATCAGGAAGTAAAACAAAGATGTCAGCCTCCATATCAGGAAGTAAAACAAAGATGTCAGCCTCCATATCAGGAAGTAAAACAAAGATGTCAGCCTCCATATCAGGAAGTAAAACAAAGATGTCAGCCTCCATATCAGGAAGTAAAACAAAGATGTCAGCCTCCATATCAGGAAGTAAAACAAAGATGTCAGCCTCCATATCAGGAAGTAAAACAAAGATGTCAGCCTCCATATCAGGAAGTAAAACAAAGATGTCAGCCTCCATATCAGGAAGTAAAACAAAGATGTCAGCCTCCATATCAGGAAGTAAAACAAAGATGTCAGCCTCCATATCAGGAAGTAAAACAAAGATGTCAGCCTCCATATCAGGAAGTAAAACAAAGATGTCAGCCTCCGTATCAGGAAGTAAATGCGGAAGTAAGAAACTTTTTTGGGGTCATGCGTCAATGAGCACTCTCCATAGGGATAAACAGGGTGGCCATTTTGGATTCATCTTCCAGGTTTTATTATAGTTCTATGATCACAATAGCACAAATGTTCTGCAATTAAAAGAAAAAAAAAAACACACACACACACACAACAGGGAAGTCTTCAGGTATTCCCACAGCTGGTATTTCTGGATTGTGTTTCTGTTTACAGGTGGATCTGTTCTCTCGGACCACCTCTTTTTCAATTTTCAATTCATCTGCAGGAAGCCAATTCAACTCCGCAGGAAATCTCACAAACCACACTGAGCTGGAGAGAGGGATTTTCCAGGATTTACTCGGCACGAGGAAAAACAAAAGACGCTTAATTTTAGATTAGTTTGAATTGAGCGCCTCTGGAAAACTCTAAAGCAGGCACTCTGTTCACACCTCTGACTTTGACAAATCCTGTCATGTTTAAGCCCACAATTCTCCGTCTTGATATTCCACCGCTCCACTGATTTTCCAGCTTCATCGACAAATGTTTTGCATAAATCGTCCATGTGGAGAATTGGTAAAGATTTAAGACGCCAAAAGAAGAAAATGAAAGCACAAAAAGTAAATTATAGCAGCACAAGTTTTTGATGTTTGATTTGTCATTTCATACTCTCTCTGTTCTTAGCGTCACACAATCAAAAACACTGGTCCTTAAAAAGAAACAGTTACTTAAAGGGCCTGTTCCTAATTTTTATTTACTCTAGTTAAAGTGCGTGTGACAGGTTTATATGATTTTCTAACTTTGACTTTATTCAGTGTATTAATACCTCTTGTAAATATAAATTATACTTTTACATCAGGTCACTGTCTGTGAAGAAGAAGTTGAAAAATATGTTGAAAATTACAGGAAGTAAACAAACTGATGACATCACGCTGGGAAGACAAAGGTTATCCATAATTTAAACAAAATATATATATATATATATATATATATATATATATATATATATATATATATATATATATATATATATATATATATACTTTTTTTACTCTTTAAACATGGATGCGTTTCTCTTTGTCAAATGAACATAATCTTTAGATGAGTGTGGTTGCTATGGTAATTTCCTAGTGTGAGGTCATATGTTACATCCAGGAAGTGAAATTGAAAACCTAAAAAAATTGCAAAATTGGGGTAAAATTTGTATAGATTTTATTAAAAAGTGAAATATATTTATCTTAACTGCATTTTAGTCAAATGAGTCAGAGCCTGTCAGAGGCACTTTAAGATAAATTCTCTTTACATCACACATTGTTTGAAGAAACTTCATGGAAAGACATTGGGTTTGTAATGTATCTTCTGTGCATTTTGTTGGGAAAAAAAACTAGTGCCGAAGCGTTTGTCAGGGTCACCTCTTTTCAGCCAGACATATTGTATACTATGAATCATGGGAAAATAACTGCTTAACACTATCCCAGACTGTGATTCTCTGTCATGGTGCAGTTTCAAAAGTGCTAAAAGCTAATTGTAAGGAGAGTTAGAGGAACTATCTGGAAACAACTGCATAAGAGTATTCCAGACAGTCGTTTCTGAGTGAAAGGAAGGACTATGTGGGCGTGGCTAACGGTTCAAACAAAAACATGTTCCTGTTTCACTGTTCAAAATCAGATACAGGCCCTTTAAGTTATAAGAACTACATGGTATTCAATGTTTGTTTCTAGTGTTGATCGAATAGATAATACACTGTTCTCTGATGTGTTTATGAGCAATTATCAACAAGGAATCCAAGTAAATACATATTCCAAACCGTAACAATTAATCAAATTATAGGTTGCATTAGCATTTTAGAATCTAAAATTGTATAGATTTTCTAGAAAGAAAGAAAAAAAAAACATATATATTGAACTTTATCATTATTCGTTTGTAATTTGCTCATGGGGTATTGGGTTTATCATGTATTTTGGGTTGAATAATGGCACCACTTTCTGAACTTGATGCAGAGAGAAGAGAAGACATTGATCTTTGTGTTTTGTTTCGCTTGGATAAACAGTATATATTTAGCATTTGTGTAACTTTAATTGGCTATAAAGGTGCTTTGGGTCACCGTGGGATGAGTATTTCACCCTCTGTTGTCAGCAGTGAGAATGAACCATGAAAAGAAAGTCTTTAGGCAACATGATTATATACAGTACTAATGTAGCTATGCATATGCTGTGTTAAAACCAGAAATAGTTGGGAGGTTGTTTTTGTTTTTTTTAATCTGTGACGCAATAATCCCAGAAAATAAGACAGTTTTGTAAACAGGATTAATGAAACAAAAGCAAATTAAGCAACTCCTGGTGTGTTTTTGACGAGGGAACAACTGTATAACATGGTGATAAACTCAAAAAGTATATCCTGCAAAATAGGTGCATTTGTATCATACGATTATATATAGAGACTTTAGAAGATTGTGATGTGACGTGCTGGAGACTGCATAACTCTGCAATGCGTGATCGTGTTTAATTTTAAGTTCTATTTCAGTATACGCAGTCGATGGCCACTTGAAACCTTATCTCCCGCTTCCTCTTCTCTCTGGAGCTCCTCTTCGACTGTTGCCTTCAAACCCACACTCTTAAAGACACATTGAAATGGCGGGAGATGATTGCATTGCTGCGGTTTCATCGGGGAATAGAGAACCATCATTGCGGCTTGCTCTCCCCAGTGGTTTGTGCGTTTGTGTAAATCAGGCCCTGGATATGAGCGCTCCGCGGAGAGAGTGGAAGAAAACGAGGGAGAGAGAAAAGGAGAGGGGAGGTAAGAGAGAGGGAGAGGAAATAAGAATGGAAAAAGGTGAATGAAGAGAGAAAGAGAGGAGGGGAAAATATGGAAAGAGAGAGACAGAGAAGAGGTGAGAGTGGGGAAGAAGAAGGCGAGAGAAAAAAGAGGGAAAGAGAGTAAAAGAGTTAGATATAGCAGAGGAGAGAGAAAGGGAGAGAAGAGGAAAAAAGAAGAGAAGGGGGATTCGGAAAAAGGGAGAGAATAGAAGAGAGAAGAGGGAATGGAGAAAGAGGGAAAAAGAAGAGAAGGTAGAGAGCAAGGAGAGGGGAGGAGAAGAGAGAAAAAGAAGGGGAAGGAGAATGCGAGAAAAGAGGCAAACAATGGGGGAAAAGAGAGGAGGAGAGAGGGAGAAAAAGAAGGATAGAAGAGAGAAGAAAAAGAAGGGAGGGAGAGAGTGAGGAAAGAGGGAAGATAGGATAAGAGCGAGAGGTTGTAGAAGAGAGGGAGAGAGAAAGAAAGAGAGAAGAGAGGGGAAGAGGCAAGGAGAGAGGAAGAGAGCAAGAGAAAGAGCAAGAAATTATAGCAAGAAGGAGAAGAGAAAAAGAGAGGAAAGAGAGGGACAGCGAGGAGAGAAGAAAGGAGAAGAGAGAGGTAGGGAGAGACAAGGGGAGTAGAAGAGAGAGAAAGAGGGAGAGGTAGAAAAGAGGGAAAGAGAAACAAAATTGAGATGATAGGAGAAGAGAGAGAGAGAAAGAGAGAGAGAGGAGAGGGGGGAAAGAGAGGAGATAAGAGACAGGGAAAGAAAGGAAGGGAGGGAGAGCCTAAGGGCAGGTGCCTGATGTAAGAGAAACTGAAGGAAGCTGTGGTGGGCCGTGTGCAGAGGCTGAAACATCCAAATGAAACACTAGCTACTGCGATGAATTTCCGAAAAAGAACAAAACAAGGAGCAGAGAGAGAGTGAGAGACAGAGAGAGAGAGAGATGTATTTCTTCTGTCATGCACTGCTGATCTTTCGTGTATCAAATATGCAGTTGTGTTTTATGAAGGCAAAAAGGTCCTAAAATACTACACAACTGTACTTATTTATTTCCTTTACTTTTATTTATGTCAGCCAATCCCAGATGGTCAACTGTGCCAACCTTTTTCTCTCAACTCTAAAGTAAATCCACTCTCTCCACTCAGAAAACTAATGATGGTTAATTAAAGACCTAATGACGGAATGGACCACTTTGAAGCAGCTGCCACACTCTGATTCTGTGCTGCCGAGCATCAGCTGTGAAAGAGAAGAGCGCCATCTGCTGGTGGTCTGCCAGAACTGGACTTAACTGAACTCAATTCAAACAAAATATATATGGGATTGAAGTGAATCACTCGTTTGAGAATCACTTTAGAAGATTGATTGTTGAATAATGGACCAAATGAAGGAATAATGTGGCTTTGAATCAACTGAGCTTTGAAATATTGAAACCATTGATGTTGAGAGGTTTAAAATTAAAATAAAGTAAAGATGTAATAAAAATAAATCTGCCTTATGCTTGAATTGTGCCTTACAGTCACAACAATGCAGAATACATTGGTGTGAGTGATGATGATGACTCACACTTGGTGGTCATGTAGCCACAACTGCCCTGGGACAGGCTGACAGAAGCAAGGCTGTCGCTCTGTGGTGGCTCCATTGGTCACTGTGAGCACCACTCACTCATGTATACAGCACATTCATTCAGGTGAGGTGAGCCTGTCTTTCTTAAAAAATACAAAAACATTTAGTTAAATGGCTACATCTATTTTACATCAGTGTTTCTGTCTTGCTCCTCAGAAATCTGGAAACTTAAACCAGAGAAAACAACCTAAGAATAATTGATCTTAAAGCTGGATCCTGTGGTTCTAACTTTTCATAAAATTGAACACAAAATTTGGGGACATAATTAACTTATGTATGCCTCGAATTCTGTTTTGTGTTTTGTGAACAAGGATCTCCCATGATTCAATCCTTCTTTAAATTATTACATGATGTCTGTAATCTCAGAGGTTTGCTCCAGTCTAAATCAACTATAATAAAACCTAATGTTACATAAATATGTGTGTCTGTTTAAGGAGTAAAACTTTGGAACGACCTCAATTATCCACAAAAGTTAATTAATGCTCTGTCAAAACAAAAAAAGAAAAACATATTTCTGTTGTAAATAAAACGTTTTATAGGAGAGAAAAGGAATTCGGCGTCTCGGATGCGGATGAAATGTGGTATATATTACACGGTGGCAGAGCGGCTAGAGCTTCTGCCTCTCAATAAGGAGATCGTGGGTTCGAATCCCAGACCACCCCAACATTGTGGTTTCGAATTCTGAACCACCCTAACCTCACACGATCTCTCTGGGTGGAGTCTGCATGTCCTCCCCGTGTTACCGTGGGTTCTCTCCTTGTTCTCCGGCTTCCTCCCACCGTCCAAAGGCATGACTGTGTAGGTTAATTGACAACTCTAAATTGTCCCTAGTGAATGAATGTGAGAGTGAATGGTTGTCTGTCCATGTCTGTGTCTCTGTGTTTGCTGCGATGAGTTGGCCACCGTCCAGGGTGTACCCTGCCTAAGGCCCAAAGTCACTGGGATAGGCTCCAGTCACCCGCGACCCCTAACGGGAATAAGCAGTAGAAAATGAATGAATGAATTATCATGTCTGAATTGTTGAACTGTCATTTGTGATGTTGAAGTTGCTTCAACCCAGTCCCTTTTTGGTTTCAACAAAACAGTTGGGAAATGTTTTTACTACTTTAATTCATCCAAAGTGTGTAACATTTTAAATATATGAGATGCTAAAATGTAAAATACTTAAATACTTGCTGCATAGTTACAACAATGAAATGTTCAGTCTATTTATATTCCTGTAAACACATGGTATCCATATATATATATATACATAATACAATGGAAGGTATGATTTATTCATGGTAAATACAACACGGGTCCATTATAGTTTGTTTATGCAGGTGTCACTCCCACTCCACTTCACAGAACAGCGACATCCAGCCTGTAACATACTTATGAGTGCATGAATGCTAAATGGACTGCATCCACCCCGTGCTTCTGAAACCAGCCCCTCTCAGAGCACTTTACATCATCACCACTGTTCAACCGGAAGCACAATGCATTTATGAACGTACTGAACGCACCAGGAATACAGAAGAGGGCAGCCAGGGTTCAGTGTCGTGCCTAAGGACATGTGAGCGGCGGCTATAGGGGAGGGCATTGAACCGCCAGCCGATGTGTGGAGTATGTTTGTTAACTGGGCCGCCTTATGGTCTGCGTCAATCTAAAACAACATAATAGTTAATAATGGTATGACAAAGAAAAGTCATTCATGTGTGACGTCATCTGGATTCATTTTGCAAGGTCTGTATTTAAATGGTAAGATACAAGGTCTAGAAGTCTAAAAGCAGAAGAAGAAGAATTTTTATTTATAGAGCGCGTTTCCACCTAACAGGCACCCAAAGCGCTTTACAAACCGTTGAAACTACAGTAGCCGTTACAACATAACCTATACAATTACATTTATAGACAATAAACAATGAGCAGACAGAACATACAATTGTAACTACAGTTGCGCTCACAACAAAACATACAATAAACAAGACATAGCAGGTAGCTTTATTCTGTAAGTAATCCATACAAAAGATGCAAGTAGCTGTTTAGAAATGATAAGGAGGAAAAAAAGTTCAGACTGATGTTAAAAATGGCAGACGGGGGGTTGGGATAGGAAAGGCGTCATAAGATGTTTTGGCGAAACTGCTGATGTTTATGAGTTCCGTGGCCTTGTCCTTGGGGGCAGGGAGTGAGACTAAGATAAGGGCACAGCTGCTGCAAGACTTCTTTCTCGGGAGGGGGAGAGAATTTCTAATAATTTCTAGTAATCCATTTTTGATCTTCGGCAATTTGTCCAGAGCGTAATCAATCAGTTCTGGTTCTCAGCGTCACTTTCGAGCCTCTGTTTCATGTAGTAGCCTTGATAGTTCCTCCACTCTTGTGGTCAGACCCGTGAGGCCCCGTAGAAGCTCACTGGCCGGCCGCTCGGTGTTATCCACTCGTTTGTGCATGTCCACCGTCCGTGCTGAGATGTTGTGGACCAGCTCTTCGGTGTTTGCCTCTCTGTTCTAAACCCTTCAGCCTGCTACTCACTTCGTGCATAAGTAATCATGCAGAATAAACAAAGAGTAATATTTTCTTTTCCATGATTCCTTCAACTGGAGGTGTTCAGGGTTGTCTCCTGTTGTGCATACTTCTAGGCTGATCTACCTGTACACTCTTGCACTGACTGACACAAAAGCACATTCTATTTCATGTTTTACCGTTTTCAACTTTTACCAGAGTCTGTTTTAACTCCCTTTACCAAGTGTAGAACTTTAAGCACCACACAGCAGCGACAATCCAGCTCTATTAGATCTTTTGTTACAAGTTTTACAAAAGACTATTCTGATCACAGGCTCCATTTCAGGCATCTACTTTGAAGCAAAGAAAACCAGCAGAAAAATGCCTTATTTTGACACTGCTTGTCACAACACAGTCCTCTCCGCTGCCTATTTTTAGATCAAAACTCATACCCAAACGCAGTGAGAATCAAAATGACACAAATAAAACGCCTGATTTCTCCTGCATTCTTAAACGTCCACATCACTGTAAAAGAACATTACATTTGCCCGTATATTTCCTGTATCTTTCACATCCCCCAGAGCAGTGAGGAGGCAGACGGAGCAGCTCGACAGAAGGCAGGAAATCCAGGCAAGGAGAGCAGAACTTGTCTCACCTGACTGTGTCAAATCAGCTTAGACAGACAGAGCTCCACTGTTGCTATGGTGCAGGATGGAGCCATGTTGTTTCAGGGAAGAGGAAGGGGACGGGTTAATTTTGTGGATCAACTGGACGGAAATAAGTCAAGTTATTGGTAAAACTTTGTAATAACTACGCTTATTCCTGCCTTAAAGTACAACTAAGTAACATTTTTACCTCATTAAACATCTATGTAAGTCTGTGTGGTGGTTGTAAATGTACTTTCGGGCCGTTTGAAGCCCCCAGTGTCACCCCCTGCTGTCTCTGAGCGGAAAACCAGCCTTGCAACTTTCCTTACACTCCTGAGAAACCTTGGCACTTTTTTTTATATTTGGCGACATTAAATGTTTTATATGTGACTAAACTTTATTATTTTAATAAAAAAGAACAGGAAAAAAAAAAGAAACAAGAAGAAAAAAAGCTTTTTCCGTCATTTTACTGGGAGTGTACATTCACAAGAGACCTGCAGGGGGAGCTCTTTCGCTGAAGTTACTGTGTTCTGCTTTAAAGGAAAAATATTACACATTTTTCATATTGTTATTAGCCTGTAAACATGCTCTTGAGTACTTTGAGTGCCATCTCGTGTTTTAAAACAAACAATAAAAAGTTTATTATGCACTATATGAAGAAGTTTCTCTGCTGTCTGCCCTGGCACCAGATGGCACCTAGCACTATACACAATTTAGTTCTGTTAGTACTTTAAGAGATGCTGTAATCAGGTTAGCAGTAGCAGTGATCGTGTTTAGAGGCAGAACTGCTCAGAACAAGTCTGACGATGATTTCAGGACTTAAAACAGCAGAAGATTCTCAAATGAATGACGTATAAAATTGGAAAAAATGTCAGCAATCGAGGGAGTTCAGCAGGGAGTATTTTTGATGCTTGTAGGGAGAGGATTTTCAAACCAACATTTCTCATTAAGGCACTTTGTGAATGGGCGTGTGGCTGTTTCCAGAGAGGAGGGGGTCACGTGGGCACACTGCAAAAAATGTATATCTAGCCTATCTTAAAATGACTTGAATTTACAATTTGACTCGAGATTTAATTTCTTACACGATGCAGAATATTTCACTGGTTTCAAGGTATTTCTGTCTGATTATGAGATAATTTATAGCTTAAAATAAGAAAATAAATGTGCCAATGGGGTAAGTAAAATAATCTTAACCCACTCGTAGATAATTTGGCTTGAAGTAAGAAAGTAATGTATTGAAACAAGTCAGAAACAGGTTCAAACAACTAAAATAATCTAGTCCCATCAAATAAATACTCTTAACTAGTTAAAACGTCTTAAATTAAGCCATTTTAACTCAGAAATTCAACTTTTGCAGTGCAGGGGTGTGTGTGAACAGAGTTGTGAAAGGGAACTCACTTAGGACGCACAAGTTGGTGGGTCCTGTAACGCTGAATGACACGCTTTTACGCACAAACAAAGAAACTGCATCCAGATACATTTCATTGTAAATTTAATTTCGGCACGCAGCGTAAAAAGCAAAACAAACTGATATGGACACAAAGGACAGGACCCACCAACTCCCCTTTACAGGAGCAGGAAGCCGCTATAGTCACTGTAGCAGAATATGTGTCCTTTAATAAAGCATCAACAAACACTTAACTTATAGCGAAAAAATTGTTTACAAAGAAGGATTCAGACTTAGTAACGTCTTAACTAATACTCTAAATTCCTAACCTCAACCCTAACCTTAATTAAGACTAGACAAATTGTTTTGTTAAATTCTAGCAATCTGTCTGTAGGCCGAAAGTATGAGGCTACTTCGTCGATTACTTCAAATAATTATATTAGAAAAAATAATAACATTAGTAAAAGCTGTGGCTCCAGACGAAGAGTAGAGAGTGAATGAATAATGCATTGTAAAGCAGGTGCTGGAACAATTCGAGGTGTGTGATTATTTCATGGTTCTACTCACATACAAAACAGTGAGGTTGTGTGAGATATCAGGAAACCAGCTGCACCCGTGTGAATATCTTTAAAACACAAACACGGCTCTGGTTATTTTATGAAACAACAATGTAAAGTTTGTATTTCTGGGACCGCAATAAAACTGTTACCATTGCAACCGCTGCAAATGCTACTACTGCTTGTAAAGTTTGTTATTTTATATTTTTATTTATAAAGGAACAATGTATAATAAACAATGACCAAAAAAGGAAAGATGCCTTGCACGAAGTTATGGCAATTTCCACCTGCAATCCTCTGTGTTACAATCTAGATATACTGAATTCAAATGTAGTTGGAAGCTTGAGTTTATCATTGTACATATTATCTTTAATTACAAACAAATAATTCCACCCTTAGATCAATCACATCTGAAATTGTACAAAAAGAGAAACAAGTTGCTGAATGTGGTGGGACAGACTCTGGAAATGTACGCTCATTACACAACCTGAAAGTCAGTATGCACCAAAAAATAGTCTTTAAATCTCGTTTTTTACAATTCACGTGCCATCAAATAATTCTGTAAATAAGCCAAGCTGTACAGACTAACCCACAACACTACTGAAAAGATAACCTGCTTTTTTCCTTTACAAAAAGTGTACTTTACTAGTTTTTGTTTTGTAGAGTGGCAGAAAAAAAATCATCTTAAACCAGGCCAAAAACATCTGTATATTGACATTCATAGATTCCCTTTCCATAGGCTTTAGATTTTGTCCCGCACACTGTATAAGCCTGTAGATGTAAACAGGCTTTTGGAGAGCTCCGTGCTGGGGACAGTACAGACAGCACAGCGCCTCGGGCAGCACTGCTCCTTTAATCTGGGGCGCCCTACCTGACCTTCATTTACAGCTTTTGTAGTGAGAGCACGGGGGAGAGAGGGGGAGAGAGAGTTTGAGGAGAGAGTGGAGAAAGAGAGATGAGAAAGAACCAGAGGGGCAAAGAGAAACAGGAGAAAGAAAGAAAAACAAAGGAGTGAGGGAGAAATGAGGAGAAAAAGAGAAGAGGGAAGAGGAGAGAGATGTTGTATGTGTGGGGGGCAGTGAGAGAAAGAGGGAGAGAGAGAGAAAGAGACGGCGAGAGATGAGGTAGTGTGAACGCGAAAGGGGGAGAAAAAGCAAGACATGGAGGAAGAGAGGGAGTGATGAGAACTGAGAACGAAAGGAAAGAGAGAGAACGGGAGAGAGGCAAAAAAGCGGAGCAAAGAGAGAGAGAGAATGAAGAGAAGAAGGAGAGAGAGAGCAAAGTGAAAGATGGAGTAAGAAGAGAAGCGAGCGAGAGACAATGAAAAGAGATAGATGACGAGAGAGAGTGAAAAGAGTGGGGTAAAGAGAGAGAAAGAAAGAGAGGCAGGGGGGAAGAAAGAAAGAGAGTAAGAAAGAGAGCGGGAAAGTGTGGGGGAGAGAGAGTGAATGCAGAAGAGAACAACAGACAGAAAGAAGAGGAGAGAGTGAAACAGAGTGGGGTAAAGAGAAAGAGTGAAGAAAGAATAGGAAGATGGAGAGGGTGAGAGATAGAAATATGGGAGAGGAAGAGGGCGGGAGCGAGTGAAGAGAGGGAAGGTGGAGTGAGGAGTAAAAGCGGTTGTTGTTGTTGTTGTTGTTGTTGTTGTTGTTGTTGTTGTTGCTGGTTGTTGTTGAAAGAAAGAAAGAAAGAAAGAAAGAAAGAAAGAAAGAAAGAAAGAAAGAAAGAAAGAAAGAAAGAAAGAAAGAAAGAAAGAAAGAAAGAAAGAAAGAGAAAGAAAGAAGAAAGAGAAAGAAAGAAAGAAAGAAAGAAAGAAAGAAAGAAAGAAAGAAAGAAAGAAAGAAAGAAAGAAAGAGAAAGAAAGAAAGAAAGAAAGAAAGGGGGATAAAGGGATAGAACAAGATATAAAGTAAAAAGCAGTGGAGGGGAAATGGGAAGGATGAGATAGAGAGAGAGAGGAGGGAGAGCGAGGGATGGAGTGAATAAGACTGAAAAGCAAGAGAAAGAAAAAAGAAAGAAAGAAAAGAAAGAAAGAAAGAAAGAAGATGGGAGGAAAAAGTGTGTGAGGTCTGGAGAAGAAAGAGAGGGAGAGATTGAGTGAGAGAGTAGGGAAAGACAGAGAGAAAATAGAGTTAGGGAGAAACGGGAAGAAAGAGAGGTGCAGGGTAAAGAGATAGGAGGGAGAGAGAAGAGAGCACCGGGGGAGACCTCAGCCAAAGCCGCAAATCCCCTTTACATAACAGTTTCAGATAGTTTCAGAATGATAGGCTTATATTTGGTCCGAGGCAAAACAGAGACAGCGAGAAGTGTCAGACTTTCCATTTGTGATTCTGTAACGCGTTGTGAGTGAATGAAAAATCTGTCAGAATTTAGCGCAAGCAGGTCAATACAAACAGGACCTAACCATCAACTGTTTTTCATGCATCCTTGGGGCGAACATAAAATAAAATCGGCATCCAAGCGTGCAGTAATTGGCACGTTAAGTTGTCATAGATTTTGTGTCAAAAACCCTGCCTTGCACGATATTTATTCATGTATTCTGGCCTAAAGGCGGCCAAACTGCATCTTCAACAACTTCGGAAAACAACATTAAAGGGGCTCTACCCAATTTTGTCCACGTAGTTGAGAAACATTTGTTTTGCACAGGTACATATTGTAAGAGCAGTTCTTAGGCATCAACATGAGACAACGGTGTGCTGTCTGCATCAAATTATAAAGTGTTTCATCCTCCGAGAAGCAGGAAGTGCACTGCTACCATGCTAGTTGTTGTCAGCTTTACTTCTCTGACCTCCGAGGTGTGAAAATCCCTTACAAATTAATAACAGAGAATTTAAAAAATGCTAGGGATGCATTAAGAAAGTGAGGAATACATTTGGATTGCTGCAAGCTGTTTTTCACTTTTCAAGATTGTAAAGGGGCTCTTGAGAAACAAAATGTTAACAGCTTAAAAGTTATTTCTTTCACACAACTTTTCACATTTGTCAAGCCTTTGGGTATCACAGAAAAGGTCAACTATTCCAAGGATAAGTTTTGTATTTTAAACTTTAACTAGACATTTGTGTCTTATCTGGATCCCATTTCGGTCAAGGATCTCCTGCCGAGGATTCTTCAGGCTGTGGCCAAACCGTTAAACACCACACGACGTCACCGTGGGCAGGGCTCACATCAGAATTCAAAAGGAATTCACTTTAAAAAACAATCTACAGAAAAGGTGCAGAAAGTAAATATGCTGTTCCAGTTCTTGACATTATAAGACCTCATGTAATTTCCATGTAAGCTTATTAGAATTAACCATCTGTGAATAGCAATTGTAACTAAATGAATTGGCGTCTATTTGTGTAATTTTAATCAAATTAACTTTTAATGGCATGTTATTTATGTTGTTTGTAGCAGTAGCACACGTTATGGTATCAAAACAGTGATGAAATACTATTATACTACTATACAAGTAAAATAAATTGGGTAAATGGAATTAGAAAATAACCATATTTTTTCAGACATAATTAATTGTGTATCATCCATTTTAATTGTGTTGGCTTTTAAATGTATTTAACATAAACAATTAAATGAATGTTTAACCATATGTATATAGTATTTATTATGTTACAACCAAAACCATCTTTTTATGGCTTTAAATATACTTTCAAACCATTAAATGGCAGTATTTCTGTCAAATAAGAATAATTTGCAGTGCAGAAAGCACATGCTTTCTCCAAAGTAATGCTAACCCTGTGACCAGGTTAGAGAGTGGCATTAGCTGCTAGCGTGCACAATTTATTCTATCATTAAATAAGTGCAGATATACAAAACAAAAAAAGCAGGTAAAACAACCCAACACAAATCCATGTATCTCCCCTCTTGATTTTTAAAAAAGAATGACGCTCGTACCACAAAATTAGCTTCACGCTAACAGTGAACATGATGTAGACTCACTGGGGTTCCCACAAGACATTTCTCTCACAGGCATTTTTCAGGGTGTAAAGCCGTTTACAACAGGTTATTCGTAATCATAACCCAGACTATTTGATAATATTTGAGGATTTTCCTGCTTACTTGCACTGCTTAGTACTGCCAAGAGCGCGCTTTGAAGTGACTGTGAGCATGTCAAGTGTAATAGTGCGCAACAGCACACTCTACGGGGCACGGTTAGTATGTCAACTTGGATTACAACGTCTCATATCAGTTACATATCGGTCGAAGATTTCCCTCAATATGAACATACTACAAAGATATAACAACATACAAGTTACAAAACATAACATTGTAAGGTTTACGTGTTAGAAAAAAATCTTATAATCTAAATCATCTAAAAATTGTGCTTTAACTTTGTTAACAAAACAGCTGCAAAATAATTATTATAACAATGTTGTTTTTGTGTATTGGAATAACAAAATATGGTTAACCCAAACATGGTTCATTTTTAACAAAGTTCAGGCTGTCATTTGAGCAGAACACTTTGTTACCAGGGAACAAAGCAAAATCATTTGTTGAACAGATATAATATGTCTCAAAGATAAAAGAGCTGTGCAATTCTTCAAAGTTGTGAACACAAACCACGCAGCTCTCCGCCAAAACATTGATTCATGAACAGAGATATAGTGACACAACAATCCATCTTGAATCTCATCTCCAGTACCAAGCCTTTTATCTCCCAAACTCCCCAGACTAACTTTTGGAGGGACCCAGAGTTCAACCTGACAATCAGCTCCACTCGGCCGTGAGAGATCAGACAGGTACGACGAAAAGGTAGAAAAAGAGTGAGGTGTCAAAGGGTCTGAAGTTTTTGAAATAACAGTTTCATACTGTACAGTGGGGCCATAGGGGTAGGATAACAGTTTAATTCTAAATCTCAGTGGGGCTTTCGTGGTTAAATAAGACATATTATCTATGACAGCCATGATGTGTCTGATGCGGTTGCTGTGATGGACTGTCGCGGTGAAGAAGGAGCTGAGTGGAAAGGCAAAGCTCTTGATTTAGTCGTTAATCTACATTCCTACTCTCACCTGGTCATGACCTTTAGTGACTGAAAGGACATGATCGCGATATTAAGCGGTCAAAACGAGTTTCCTCTGCAGGTTGGCTGGGCACTGCCTTAGATATAGGGTGAGGAGCTCAGTCACACTGGAGGAGCTTGGAGTAGAGCTGTTGCACCTCCACGTCGAGAGGAGCCAGCTGAGGTGGCTCGGGCATCTGTTTGGAAACCTCCTGTACGCCTTCCTGGGGAGGTGTTCTGGGCTGTCTCTCGGCTGGCCTGAGAACGCCTCGGGATCCCTCTGGAGGAGCTGAAGGAAGTGTTTGGGGTGAGCGAAGCCTCGGCCACCCTGGTGAAACGGCTGACCCCATGGAATAAGATAAGAGGAAGAAAATGGATGGACTCGTGGATCATTGGTTTATATTTCAGTCGTTAAATCACTCTATTGATTTAATCTGGTTTACTAAAAGAAACAAGTACGATAACACCTGTATAATGAAAAAAACTGGGACTGGAAAGACTGGGATGAGAAAAATGTCAAAGGTTTTTCAGCGATTTTGTGATGCTTCAATGACATTGAACATTTAAGCTTTTCACGGTCGCCTTCATCAAGAGTAACCTAAGAATGTGTTCACATTGTTTACAAGACACCATTTTAAGGTGTAAACTTGCTGTATTTCCTCACATGAATTCCCTCCCCAGGCTGTTATGTAAAAGCTGCCACCTGGCCTGGATGCACATGGGCACAGACAGTCTCGCTGTGGGCCTATGGAGGTCCCTGTGGCTGAATGTGAGCAGGTCTGTGGGCCCAGTGTTTGTTTAAATCCAGTCTGACAGAGCGACGCACCTGTCCACCACCTGCCACTCACTGAAGACTCTGCCCCACAGCTCAGACGAAGAAACTCTCACTGTAGACTCTCACTGCACCTGGAGTGTTGTACTGAACAAATCTGACAAGGGTGGGATTTATTTGGGCTGGCAGACTGTTGAAATTGATCTTCTGCTTTTCAAGACTAAGACTTATTCTTTGCGTTTGGGTCTTTAATTGAAATCCAGCGACAAAAGATGTCAATAAAAACAAAATCAACATTAGGATTTATTTAAGATTTATATTTATAATTTATTAGTAAATTAATAACAAATAATCAAAATCCTTGGCAATAATAATCCGCGGGTGTCTCATCCTTCTCCAAGCTCGGGTCCTCTACTAGAGGCCAGGGAGCTTGAGGGTTCTGCGCAGTATCTTAGCTGTTCCTAGCACTGCGCTTTTCTGGACTGAGATGTCTGATGTTCCTCCAGGAATCTGCTGTAGCCACTCCTCCAGTTTTGGAGTCACTGTCCCGAGTGCTCTGATCACCACGGGCTCCACTTTGGCCTTCACCTTCCAGGCCTTCTCCAGCTCTTCTCTGAGCTCGTGTTCTTTTCTCCTGATGTTGCCATCACTTGGTATCGCCAAGTCAACCACAATGGCCTTCCTTTGCTGTTTATCCACCACCGTGATGTCTGGTTGGTTGGCCATCATTCTCTACCACCTTTGGAGGGGTTTCCCATTTTGACCTTGGGGTTTCCAGTCCATACTCCGCACAGATGTTTCTGTACACTGTGTCATCCACTTGGTTGTGGCGTTCCATGTACGCTTTCCCTGCAACATCTTACACCCTGCAGTTCTGTGCTGGACTGTCTCAGAAGCTACACCGTGGGTCTTGTCTGGTGTGGTAGATCTGGGCCTCTATCGCTCTGGTGCTCAGGGCGCGCTCCTGTGCAGCCATGATGAGTGCCTTTGCTCTGTCCTTCAGTCCGGACTGAAGATTCAAGATTGCTTCATTTTGTTCGGAAGGAAATTTGTCTTGGACACACAGGCTGCCATGTTACATTTTATTCATGTTAAAGTCCATTGAGTAAATTGAAATTAAAGTCTCATCTATTACATTAAAATGAAAGACTTAAAAAAAAAAAAAAAAAACTAAAACAAACCCAACGTGAGAATTTAGTTTTCATGTTGCCCTGCCCTAGTTGAAGAAGTAGAAAAGTTAGTTGTATAATGCCTGTCTCTTCATTGTGATCTGGACTAATTGGCTGAAATGAATCAACTTGAAGTCATAGATTATGGCATAACGAAGCACAGTAAGAACTCCCATTAAGTCAGTGCAGATGATAAAATATGTCAGACATAAATTACACCATTACAGCTACACGTACAATCTTTCTCTTTGCATCTGAACATTGATCTGAAGACGCATCCTCCTGTGACATCGAGGATCGAGAGCGCACCTGAATCTCTCCAGTCCACGTCAGATTAGCCGCCGAGGAGCCGACTGTTGACGCGAGCTGCAGATTTGCGTGACAGAAATGATGTGATCGTCCTTGATGTGTCATTGCACTTTGAGAAGATACAAAGTGGGATCTGACACCTGACACTGTGCATCTACCAACACCTCACAGCGCAGCGCTAATTGGACAGTCAGAGTGAATGATAGCGCTCGTTATGAACCCGGGCTGAAGAAAGCAGCAGGAGATTATTGCTCTACCTCTGTTCACCTTTAAAGGAAACAGTTTTGTCGTGTTACTGTGTGAAAAGTTTGTTGATTTCACAGTTTTTGTTGGTTCACCAGACGTCAGCTGACAATCTTTCTGCTTCATGTTGAGAAATGACAGAAACACTCACAAAATATTAAAGTGTAACAAAATCAATAGTGAACTTGAAGTGAAATATCACAATTTTACCTGCTATTTATTAATGTCTAACAGTTTTACTTGACTTGCATATATAAATGACATCTGAAATAAGACAACAAGAACAAGAATGAAATGAAATAAGGAGTTTTCATCTTTACATTTTCTTGAATGAAATATCTTGTTTTACTCAAAAAAAGACAAGCATTTACTAACTTTTAAAAATACTATTACACTAGAAACAAGAACAAAACGTTCTTGTTCTTTTGGCACATCTTATTTTAATAATGGCAAAATATGCTCAAAACAAGATGGATACTACTTTACACTTATATCTTATTTAAGGTTGTATTTTTTCCAGTGCAGTGTTGCATTTTAATATTTTAATCTTTTTGTATCTTAACTCTGTGCAAAGTATATATTTTAATAGATTTCTTAGAAGGCAGGAGTGCTACTTGGATGTGCAGAAGGACCAGTCTTGAATGCAAAGTTGAAATAAGCTGACGCACTCAGAAAGATTAAAAGGTTAATTCAAACGTCTTTCACATGGCAGATTAGAATAAAAAGACGCAATATATTTAATTATTCTAGTTTAATGGTTAGATTTAAGTACATTTCAATTGTTATTTGACTTGCATATTTTGTATTTTCTGCTGTTCTTTTACAGTATGTTGTAACAAAAAGATTGTCCTTTATTTAATCTCAGTATTATAAAAAATAAATGTATTTACTTCACAAGACTGGCATTGCTTTAATGTATTCACAACAGATCTCAATCAAAGCTGTCTGCAACAAATTATCGTTCTCATTTTACACCAATAGTGATTCTTTTAAAATGGCAAGTGATAATTTAACATGTTCTGTCATGTTCTTGGATGTTTTAATCTTCATTTTTCAGCCTACTTGGACTCATAACGTATTGTGTCCATACAACTTCACAAAACTCTTAAATTTACATAATATCCCCTTTGACTTTTATGAGCTTCTAACAATGTTATAATGACGTCTCCTTATCATGATTTTACTCAGTGTTGCCTTTCATGCACGTTTGAGTAATCCCATATAATCCAACATTCAACGCTTGAGTGTTGCGAAAAATGTGGCTTCCCCCTACCCCCTAGCTCCACCCACTGCTACTGTATGTACTTGCTTTCATTAGAAAAATTCAGATTCTGGGTCAAACATGTAGCGTTTAAAAATGTTACATTGCCATTTGTCAATCGTAGAGGGTCAGTGGTTGTTTAGAATGACCGAAAGATAAAAAAGGATAAATAATAATCTACATAAATTGTAGTTTAACGGCAATATATCTTAATTTGTTTGCTCTGCCCCTCTGCATTCTGGAGTTCCCCAGGGTTCAATTCTAGGGCCAATTATTTTTGCCTTGTAGCTCCTCCTGCTTGACAAGATTTATTTAAAAAAAAAAAAACAAAAAAAAAAACCCTTGCTTATCCGTATCATTTTATCCTCTAGCTTTTAACATACACAAGTTGTATGGTTCTGTGTCTTTTATACATTTTTATTGAATTGACTTCGTTTTATAACCATGTGTTGTTTATTTATCTATATTATAATTGATTTTACTGTTTCTGTTTACTGTTTTATTTACTTTTCTTTTGTCTGTGCAGCACTTTGGAAACGGTCATGTTTATAAAATGTTGCTGAAGTGGATAAACCCGAGAAAAAAAAAGCATCCGTTAGTGTCATGTCTCTAATAGCTGTGCCGCTAACATGTTTACCACATATGCTTCACTCCTGATGGTTTCCACTGCACCCATTTCATTATTTTGAGTTAGAACTGCAAAATACTATTGGGAATGCACTCCAAGATTATTCCAAAGAGTTGGAAAAAGACTGTACAAGATGTTTTAAAGTAAAATTGTTAAGTAAAAGTAAGTTGAGGTAAGAATGGCAATAAAACTTCAAATCAAACTTGATAAACTGGATCTTAACCATATAAAGATGTCCAGCTTCCTCATATTTAAATAGGTACCTGCATTTAGGCTTCACATGTGGAGAAATAGTTCTGCATTTTGACAGGGAGCAGTGCGTCTATTCTCTATGCGGAGGGGCTTAGGGAGCTGCTGGGAACGCATGAAAGGAAGAAACTGCTGCTTTTATCCATAAAGCCGAGACATGGACTCAAAGAGGGTTTTTTTCTCCTCCCTCTCTCTCCTTTTTCGGCGATGGTTGCAGAGCCTTCGCATCGTGGGTGCAGTGGCTGAGGGGTCGGAGGGAGCCGTATGTCCCTGATGAGCTGGAGAATAATCTGAGCATATGAGAGCAGCAGCCACTTGCCTCAAATCCCATTTCACACAGCCGCAATAAAAAAAAAAAAAGAATATTTGCCGCAAAGGAAGAAAAGAAGACATTTAAAACGAGGTGACAGGTAAGCAGCGCGGCACACCTGGAGGGTTGGGGTAATGTTGTGTGTTTTACAGACTCCAAGCACATGATTGTGTTCATACAAAATGTGTTCATAAGTTACATAAGAGGGGAGGTGGTAGTGGCGGAGCAAAAAATTGTCCTGTGGGTAGAAGTGCATCGTTAAACCTTAAAAACCTTAAAAAAAATAATCTTATTCTAGCAGAAGTAAAATGTTGTGATCTTAATTGTTCGAATAACAATAAAAAAATAATGAAAATGTGGATGTAACGTTGTTCATTCATCTAAACTTGATTACAGATTAGTAGTCGTTGAAAATCAACACCACAAAAAAACACCATCCATCATCATCCACATCATCCACAATGTGCCACGCTTACTTGCAGTCAATAACCCCTTCATAACAGAATATTAGCATTAACCTGGTTGTGTACGGCCATGTAAACACCAACAACCCTCTTAGATAAACCGGAATATTTTTTAAACTCAAAAATGACCCCTGCTTAGTCCTTTTCTAACTTGAATATCGCATGTTCTAGTCACAAGGAATCTCGGTCTTTGGAGGACAGGAAGTACTCATCACTTTCATCCAAAGGGTCCAGGGGCTCTGGTGGAGACGGGCAGCATGGATTTTGGTTGGCACAGCTCCGGCTCCATTTCCTATTTCTTCACCGTCTTGCCTTCCATTAATGAACCATGAGGCAGAGCAGTGTGCTAGTACTGGTGGAGGGTCAGTACCATCGTTATCCACCGTGCTGCTGTTCTTGTCAAATTAATATGTACCCTAAACAGCGTAAGGTTGTCTAAAAAGTTTTAATTTCAGGCGACTTGCACTTTTCCACCGTGGCGTTTACAATAACATTAAAAAGAGTTATTGCTGAGTTTCATATGCTTGCTTTTTTAGTAGTTTGACCACAGGAGCGCAGTATATAGTGCAGTAGAGATACAGTACGCATTAAAAAAAATGCCTTTTTCACCTGAACTATACAGGCACAAGCATGTTAGCCAGCTCGTTTATTCTTCCTTGTGCCAGAATAAACTATAAATTAGGCGCACTTTGTAACTTTTTCAAGGGCGCACTGATTAAAGTCTACATATGTTTAAATGAAAACATAAATATTAAAGTAAAGTAAAGTAAATAATAGTAATAAATAGTAAAGATTGGTCTAAAAGTGATAAAAGCAGAGGTTGTGACTGTCCCTTGTCTGGCTCAAAACCCACACTTGAAAGCAAAGAGTGCAAATGGAACTTCTTGATTGTCCTAATAACAAACTGAGTGGATATGCAAAAGGAAACTGTCGTAATGGGGGTTGGATTGCTGTGAGTTGTTCAAAAATGAATAGATCGACTTGAAAAACAGTTTAAAAAAATAAAATCCAAGGATAAAAATAACAATTGATCCTTGTCCTAAATATTCAGTCAGGAAAATTCATGACACTTCAAATAACATGATATTCTCCGTTACCTCTAACATAGAAGTTCTTCAGCGAAATGCTTGAATAAATTGAATGGCTCCAGCACACAGAGGAGTCATGGGTCTTTTGATGCTTTGTTGGACGTCATTAGACTTCATGTGAACGGGAATTAGCCTCATTCATATTAGTACAAGGTCACCTCTGTCAGGGACACGTTTCACAGCCCTCCACACAGCCGTGACATCTGTACAGTTAAGAGCAAGTGGGATTAATGTCTCGTATTTCAAGTTAAATTCTAATGAAGAACTGCAGGTTGAAATTATATGAAATGTCCCTGGGCTACAATGCTTCAGACGAGAACAGAAATGAACCATTTTCTACAGACTGCAGACTGAACAAGGCGTATTTATCATGTTCATTATTCCAGATATAAATGTAGGAAAAGGAATTCTGCTGTTGCCAGAAGTGGGTGCCAGGACATGCCCTTTGCTGGCACACAGAGGCGTAAAGCAGTGTAAACAAAGAAAAATATCTTTAAACTTCTGGATCTAGTAGAGCTGCAGCAATAAATCCCAATCAAATCGAAACCACAGTTTGAATTTTTTGCAATTATCAGTTATTATTAAGCGAGACAGACCTGCTCACAGTGCAAGTTGGACTCAGTCAGGGCTGCCCTTTGTCACTGGTTCTTTTTGTTTTCATGGACAGAATTTCTTGGCTCATTCAAGAGTCGGAGGGCGTCTGGTTTGGGGACCACAGGAGCTCATCTCTGCTGTTTGTAAATGATGTTTCCTGAAGGCTTCATCAAACCAGGACCTGCTGCACGCTCTGGGATGGTTTGCAGATGAGTGTGAAGCGACTGGGATGAAAAGCAGCTCCTAAAAATCCAACGCCGTGGTTCTCCACCGGAAAAAGGTGGCTTTCCCTCTCCAGACATGTAAACGAGTTTAAGTATCTTAGGGTCTCATTCACAGGTCCTTGAAGCGCTGCAAAGCTTTTTCCTACATACTTGGTTAGTTATCTTGTGAACTCATGGTCCTGCAAATTCAGCTTTAAAAGCCCACGACCCTGGGATTAATTTGATCCCCAGTTTGGGAGATCACATACTCCTTTTTCTTGATTTTTGAGGGTAAAAGATCCAGAAAATATTTAAGATAGATCCTTCTATCTGAGAAATTATACTGGCGCCTAATGGGAGGGATTCAGACACTGTTCAGTCCCCAGCTCATGACACCAGTACTAAAGCATTCCTGTAACTACGGAATTAATGTCTATTCACCTTATTCCAGAAGTTGTCGTGAGCACTGCCATCTTTTTTCCATTGTATTGTACATGGGGCATACGTGCTCGACGGAAAATAAGTTCTACATGGACTAAAAAGCCGTTTTCAGGCCGCCCACATAACCGGTGTATTGACATGTTGTTGCACGTAAACATTAAACATTTTACACAAATCAATCAACTTTATAAAAGTTTTTAGCGGCGAGACTTTTCGCTCGTTCGCCATTTGTGTGAACAGGGTTTTCGTCAAACCGGAAGTGCGTTTACTACAGGAGTGCAGATCTGTGGCAAAAGTGGGCGGGGCAGAATAAGGTGAATATGAAGGTTCTCAAAATGTTCTAAATATGACTTAGTTTGCCAGGAGGGCACCTGTGGCAATTGTTTATTATAGTTTTACACCTGTGAAGTTGCAGTTTGTGAAGAAATTTAGAAAAATAAAAGTCTAACATTACAAATCATTCAAATCATAACTATTGTGTGATTTATGTGGGTTTTGGCCCTTGTTTTCAAAATGGTTTCTAGGTAACAGTTGTAGAATTACCTCTATTTGCTACCCATCTCCAACCAGGAAGTAACATTATAAACATCACGAAAAATAGGCTAAATATTTAGTAACATCTGAAATATAATAATGTTCAGTACGTTTTAGTGAAATGTGTTGTCTAATGCAATGTTTCCCAACCAGGGGTACGGGGACCCCAAGGGGTACATGAGCAATTACCAGGGGGTACTTGGAATGGCTTCAGGATTTAAATGATGGTGAAATGTACTTTTATCTGCCAAAAAAGTGTAATTAGTTGTAAATTTAGCCACTTTTTGGAGTATCTTGGACCATAAACTTAATTCAAATTTTAAAAATGTAATAGAAATAATTTACTATATTCAACTAGTTATTGTTATTTGAGTTATTTGCTCGAAACTCAGACTTTAAGCCCTGCAGTCCACTCTTTGAGCAGTATTCTTGTGGAACGCTCACATAAACACCACAGTCGCAACAGCGCTGCATACAGTGAGTCAAACACCCGAAAAGTTACACAGCGCACCTTTAATTAATAACACAGGACAGTAATCTCCAATCGCATCCGGCTCATGTGTTTTTTTCACTCACAAACTGTCAGCAAACCCACTCCGCTCCTCTGAACATGTGATACTTTAAACATTTGTGTCTGGTGTCCCCCGTGTATATCCAGCACATGTCGTCTCTCTTTGTCAGACCTGTTACAGCGAGTCGTATCTGCGAGAGGCGAGCCATCACCCGCTCGGGCCTGAGGGGAGAGGACCTGACGTGAATGGAGAAGAGGAGTGAGAGGCAGGCTGTCGTTTGGAAGAGCGTGCACGAGGGCTCTACGGAGAAACTCTGCAGGGCTTATGTTCACTTGAATTAAACGTCATTTCATTTTTCCCCTCAAAGGAAATGAGCCTTGTGGTATATGGAAACAACTGGATGTATGAAGGCTTTCTCTGGTGGTAGTGTGGTTGGAGATTTCAGAATAATCGTGACAAATCGATTACCAGCGTTGGGAGTTCGAATCTGGCTCCGACCATTTACTGCACGTCTTTCCCTGGTCTCATCCCCACACTATCCTGTCTAATAAAGACGACAGGCCAAAAAATCCTTAAAAAAATAAATAATAGTCATATTTGTCGACTATTTCATTGCTTTATGTGGACTTTAAAGACTTTGAAAGCATGCGAAAATATGTTTTATCACGAGGATGACAGCGTTGGTAATTCAAAATGTCAAAAAAAGAATCAACATGATACACTTGGTTTAATTTTTTCATTATTAACTATATTTATCTGGTTAAAAAGTCAATGTAATACAGAAAAAAATGTTTGACTAATCAACAAGTCAGAAAATAATCGACTAGTTGATTATTAGATTTAATTTTTGTACATTTTTTGACTGATGCTTGTATTATGTCTTATTGCTGCTTTTATGGACCTATTTGAAGTGTATTGTATGTGTTGATTGCGTTAAACCTGTTGTTTACTTTTTAGTCTTTTTTTTTTTAGAATTGCTATGAATTGCGATGTGTATGGACAGCCACCTACTGTAAATAAGAGTGTGCACTTTATACTTTATATTGTATTTTTATTACCATTATTTAGTAATTATTTATCCTGTTTTTATTGCATGTGCCTATTTCATTCATTCCTGTTCTAAACTGTGTGTTGCAACAGTGAATTTCCCCATTGTGGGACAAATAAAGGATCTCTTATCTTATCTTCTGTGTGTGGACAAATGGCAAATACATTTCTTCCTGAATTAAAATAAGCGTATGCTGCAGCTCTACCACGGAATAGTAGAAGCAGGTTAAGTTGGTGAATGATAAGTTAAGCTCGGTAGGACTTTGGTCGAGCAGCAGAGAGTGGGGGATGTGCGGTCCGTGGAGAGACAGTGTCACGAAACAGGATCTGAAAAGGCACATTTCCCCACAGGGTTTGAGCTGTGCATTTGGAGCCTCCCTGTCATCTCTGCATCAGGCCGTCCCTGCGTATCCCTGCAACGCGAACAACATCAGAACTCAGCTCGCATTAGCATCGCCGCTAGCCTATAGATGTGTAGGCTGCATGTGGAGCGGCCCGCTGTGTCCAAGTGGACCGTAGCCAAATCTAACGTACGACGCAGAGAAGACAGGGAGCATGGCTTACTGTACAACATTCATATTTAATCCATTGCATTTTTAACCAGGCAGGAGTGAGGATGTAGCTGGAGTTTCTGAGCTGAAGTTGTAACTACTGGTTGGAATTATGTTTGAGAAATAAGCAGCCATATGGTAACGCTTTATTTAAAAAAAAAAACTACACTTTATTTTTTATTATTTGAGCATTAAAGAGTCCATGACAGGTTGGACTACTCATTTGACTAAAATGCAGTTAAATAGATTTCAAATTCTGCTCAAATATTTACAAATTTTATTTTTTTTAGGTTTTCATTTTACTTCCTGGTTGGAAATTATGACATCACACAAGGAAATTACCAAGAAACCATCCTGTACATTGGACCAAACTCCTCTAATGTCGCAGACTTTTTTATTTGATAACGAAAAATACACCTTTATTTTGTTGAATCAATGTTTAAAGGGTCAAAAAAGTAGTTTATTTTGTGTAAATTTGTCTCCCCAGTGTGACGTCATCAATTTGTTTACTTCCTGTCATTTTGAATATATTTTTCAACTTTTCTATACAAACAGCTACCTGATTGGTGTAAAACTATAATTTGTATTTACAAGAGGTATTAATACACTGAAAAATTATAAAATCATAAAAACCTGTCATACACACTTTAATAAAGCGTGGACAAAGACTTAATTCATAGTGAACAAAAAGTTTATTAAGAAGGATTCAGTCTTAGTAACTACTTAATCAAGGGGCTAGGATTAGAAGTTAGGTTCAGGGTATTAATTAAGTAATTCATAATGTACAAATAAGAATGATTTAGGCTTAGTAACTAAGTATGTGTGCTTTGTTAAGACAAGAATAAGTGTAGTTATTGTAAAGTAACAGTGCAACAGTGCAGTTTTCAGTGTAATTTCAGTGTAATTTAAACATTACTGAGTTCAAATTGGCCGATATTACAATCCCAGTACAACAAGTTGTAAAGGCATTGTATTATGGTCTCTGCTGTTGACACTAAAATTGGGGAAACTCAAAGTGTATAGCTGACAATTTTTATGCTCAAATGAAGCCTAAATTCTCTACAACAGATGAATATACAGTTTTATCATAGGCGGTTTTGCACACCAGTACCAAGAGCAAAGTCCCTGTTTAGTTTGAGGAACCACCCAGGCCCCATAGCTCACAGCAACAGCAGCTGAAAGTGGGTCAAATTGGCTGTAACATTATCTTATTCAATTAAGTTAGGAATACAAGTCTTTTTATCCTTCATTGTGGTCCTTTTGAGCTCTGTAAACCTGCACATAAAACTATGATGCACAAAAAGCTCAAAGAAACAACGGAATTAAAAATAAAACACGATCATTCACAGTTGTTCAGAATTGGAGTTACTATCTACTCATTAAGAAGTGTATTTTTGGAGCTACTGTGTCCAAGTTTTTCTCCTTTGCATCAAAAAAAAAGTTTGTCTAAGTCAGAAAATGAATGAAGCCTATTTCTCAGTAAAGTAATGTTGTAAATGCACTTATTTTAGCTGGTCTGAAAAGTTCCTTCCCCTAAGCAGGAGCTAAAAAAGTGTTATTCCAGTCCCTACTCTTGTGAACTGGAACTAAAACTATTTCCTGGAACTGAATAAAGTTCCTACAGTGGGAAGAGACCTTATGTAGGATATTTCTCAACTCTATGATGACAGTAAAACGCAATCTAAATTGAAAATCACTGTAAAGAGTAACTCAAAAGTAACAAAGCAGTGTAACTAAGTCCATTTTTGGTTAAGCGTCTTGTCCAAGGACACAAAAAGAATATGGCCCAATCAGAGCTGGGATCAGACCACAAACCTTCCACTTATGGGTTAAAAAAAAAAATCAGCCTCCAAGCCACACTCACTCCCCAAATAAATGTATGTTTTGTAGCTTTGGAGACAGTTTAATGCAAATGCAGTATAGGTGTGCAACACTAATATGAATCCATTTTAATTACAGACACATTTAGTCCTGACAGGTTTGCTAACATTGTAAAACAAACGTACAGAGCAGGAGCTAATTCGATTTCCCTGCCCTCATTTCTAAAGTAACACGGTCGACGTCGGCTGGCTCGATACCGAAGAGGCAGAGCAACATTTGTCAAGCAGCGACTGGTTCCATCACCTCCACACAATTACTCTGAAGGATGGCTTTCTTCGCGCCATCCAACCTCTCTGCCCTCAAACGGCCCCGTGCCATTCAATTACAGCAATCACAGCTAACCAGCCCTCTGAAGCACACAAACAATTATCTGAGTGCGCCACGAGGGTCTGGAGCATTTGAATTTGAATATGTGTTTTTATGAAAGGGAATTCCCTAAACACCATGAGCGTTTATTGCTCCAAATAACGACATTGCAGATGTGTCACTTTGCAACGCGAGGAAAAAGCAGCCAGACGAAGCCGCGGAATTCAAAACAAAATATCCACGTTTAACCTAAACCCCTCATTTTATCTTGAGTTCCATCTTAACATCGACTCTTTATAGACCCTTCCAAAGTTTGTAAACAAAACGTATGCGTTCCATTAGCCCGGTAACATTCCTGGAGTTAGCGTTATTGCATTTTTTTTAAATTTTTGTTTCAACACGAACCGAAACAACACCTGAGAGCAAAATAAAAAGAACACAAGAAGCACATAACCAAAACAAGACCAAGTAAATAAATTCACATTGTATGATTTATTTTGGCAATTTTACAAATTGAATACGTAATAATGAGCTAAATTAGTGGTAATTGTAATGTAGCGTATATTTTTCTGGCCTGCTCCAGGACTACAGATGGAAAGTAGCAGTAGCTAAATATGGTGCAGATGCATATTTTCTTTTGTAAGATTAATTCATTAGTACATGGTTCCTGGCAAATAAACTAGACAGACACTTTATTGATCCAGAGGGAAATTTAGATTCAGCAGCAGAAATATATTTACTGCGCTTCTCAGTCTCCTTTGTGTCTCAGTCAGGTTGTGTGTGAGGGACGTTTGAAGAGAGTAACAGCCCTCAGGACAAAAGACTCCTCAAAGTCCTGCCATTTGAGATTTAAGTTAGGTATTTTCAGTTATTATTTGTTAGTAAATGTAATATGTAATGAACGTATATGTCTACAAACGCCAAAATTACAGTTTTTTATGTGCTGCCAGATTAAAATGAATGTATAGAATGTTATAATAGTACCAGCCTGTGTGCGGCGCTGTTCTAAACACATCACTCCTGAAAGGGTTTATATTGTTGTTTATACAAGGCTATGGAAGACCTAAGGGCCAGTCACCAATAGAAATGTGCTTCCCATAGGGTTTTATGGCATTTATGAATAAGAAATAGTTTCCCACACTGGTTCCAACTGCTCTCAAACCGCTCATATTTGAGGCCATTAACTATTCAGGACGGGCAAACGCTGGGGTGCAGAGTTTCAGTGGTTTGCATTTCAGATTTTCAAAAAGGAAAGAGTAAAGTTGAATTCACACTAGGGATGTACAAACAACCAAAATATCATACAATTGCTAAAAAAACAACAACAAGTGAACAACAAAGATCACATAGACCACAATCCTTTGCTTGCTTTCAGTGCAAACAAAATAAAGAAACAGCTATTCAGTAAGCCTTGTATATGGCAATGATGAACCAAAGGCTCAAACTAGTAGTAAAGTATAATCAACAAGTCTGTTTGCCTCTTCAAAATTTTGCAATAAATATTGTATCGTGAAATTTGGATTTTGACATCAATTGTTCACACCCAGACGATATCAAAACTAAATCAGGACTAACCCCAGGTGTACACTGACTCTGACTGGACCCGAGCTGGTCCTGCATTATCATACAAATATGAAACTTCTGTAAAATTAATCAGAAAAGTTCTGAAAAATCACTCTATACCCTTATTTTAAAAAATCAAATTGAAAAAAAAATTAAAAACAAAAAAACAACCAGTAACTTCTGTAGCATTTTTTCCAATAAACGATATACTTGAGATTCCAATTTTGCATATCTTCAAAGCGACATTCATAAAATTATCTAAATTTGAATATATTGCTGACCTCTGATGTTAACAATCAACGCAGACTTTCCTTTTACTATTAATAATGCGTAGTATTCCAGGAAACCCAGCTGCTTTTAACCAAGATTTAATCATACATCCATTTAGTGTTAATCACTCGAGCATTACTGTCTATTTGTGTGTCAACTGTGCCTTTATGAAACACTATTATACTAAGACTATTATCCAACAACTTAGCGCTGCCTCTGCATTCGTGCATTAGTGGACCGCGGCTGACACTGGACTCAAACCGAGAGGAAAATCCCCCGTATGGCCTTTTGAAGCGGAGTGCACAAGCGGACTCCGACTCAACAAAACAAAACAAAACGCGATTGTTCTTCTGTGACTTTGTGAGTGATTTAGCCGCGCGTTTTGTGGTCCTGCTGTGAGACAAATCCAGGCGCAGTCGGAGGGCCCTGACACGCACTCACTGCCTTATGTTTCTACAGATTCAAACTGTAGCTTTACTCCTTTTGAGCGCTGATGACAGGGCGACATAAAGTGGAGAGTAATCGGTTGTATTTACTTGAAATTAAATTAAAGCTAATCTCAGGGACATTTTCTAATGCTTTACTTTTACTTCTATCATGGTTAAATATGAACGTGCTTTATGAATTGTTTGCCTCCTGCTTATCTCTGTAGATTTGTTATCACACTGCCTGGAATGTTCCACAATATGGCATTAAACTCATGTTGCATTTATGTATACCATGCATTATTATGAGGGCATGTATCGATATCACATTGCAACAATCACAACACTAAATATATCACAATAACATCTGTCAAAGGCAAAACTGATCTTTTCCAGTTCCCTGTTTGCTCTCTAAACATATAAGCTTTCATCTGCAGACTACTAAATTGTCCAATCTACAGTTTTCTCACATGAAAGCCATAAAGATCCGCTCTTAAGTGGCCCCAGCACACAACAAACTACGGCCCTGTAGGTCACAAGATTTTGATGGTCGAGCAAAAGGGTTTGTTGATATCTAATTAAGCCTGATTTATATGTAAAGTAGAATTTACATACATTTTCAGTCAAATCTACTCAAATACAAAATAAATTAGTCACATTCCCTTCGGTATTTTGTATCTAATATGTCAATAAAGCAAGCAATTTAAAACTTTCCGAGTTTCATTTATATGCAAATAGATGCAAATTTGATCCTTTTTACATATGAAATGCCTTACCTTTGCATGAAGATTTTAGATGATGAAACTGTCTTTTTTTTCTTGCATCTAGTTTAAGACACAACTGAAGAAGTTTCAAATTGATATAGGTATTTAAATACAATAATGGGTGCATGGTGGCAGAGCGGCAAGAGCTTCTGCCTCTCAATAAGGAGATCGTGGGTTCGACCACCCCAACGTCACACGATCTCTCTAGGTGGAGTCTGCATGTCCTCCCCGTGTTACCGTGGGTTCTCTCCAGGTTCTCCGGCTTCCTCCCACCGTCCAAAGACATGACTGTGTAGGTTAATTGACAACTCTAAATTGTCCATAGTGTATGAATGTGAGAGTGAATGGTTGTCTGTCCTTGTCTGTCTCTCTGTGTTAGCCCTGCGACGAGTTGTCCACTGTCCAGGGTGTACCCCGCCTAAGGCCCAAAGTCACTGGGATAGGTTCCAGTCACCCGCGACCCCTAACGGGAATAAGCGGTAGAAAATGAATGAATGTATTTAAATTTAAGAGCACATTCACAATAGCAAAGTTGCAACATTGCGCCGTTTTGGTTTGCGTTCACAAAACACTTTAATCAATCAAACCAAAAGCCAGGGTCCACGTGTCTCCACCTCGCCTGTAGGGGCGCTGCATACACAATCACACAATGAGGAAGACACTCAGCCTCTCTGTTTGTCAGTGGAGCCTGATCTGTGTCACGTAAACAAACATGACACAGGACTGCAGCGGTGTTTAGATTCATTCTCTGGTTTTACAAATCTATCCCAAAACCTAGTCTCTGAAATTCCCATTATTGTAAAAAATAACATACGCATTCTTACAGAGAGTGGACTCGCCTCTGCAGGGATCAGACCTGTAACTTGGCTGGTGAACGTTTGCATTTCAGGCAGCTTATCTTCAAATTTAGTTCTGTCCGTTTTTGTGGTTAGGATTGGTGCATTGTTTAATCTTTTGTCTGTCACACTAGATTTATTCATAATCACAAATCATAGATCCAACACACTCTGTGCTCAAACAGAACCAACTATTCTTTACTTGAGTGATTATTTGGGTCACTTTCCATTTCTGCTTTAGAAAAGTAAAGTAAAGGTTATCTGAGTCCAGTTTGGTGACCCTACCATCTGCTGCGGGTCGTGAGAGCGCTCTGAGTAACCGTTCTGCTCAGGTTCAAGTCCCCAGAGTGGGCTTAGTGACGGCGGGATGTGGGTTCATGTCCCGGACTTGGACTATAATGGATTAAAGAAAAATCCAGTGAAATTTCGGGCAATGTCTGAGAGTGATGGCATCGATTGCAATCTGCGATGACGTTGACCAGCACCACTGTATGATCAGGAGCCGCGTCCAGAGGGTGAACCAGGCACTTTGAGGTTGTGTTTGAGGTTGAAAATAAGTTCAATACATTTTATATATGCACAAGAACAGTGGAATTTAAATGAGCCATCTATAAAGTGTAAAAGTGATTGCTTGGAGTAAATTGACCATTATCAGATTCAATATTTTGGCTGTATGTAGGAAGTAGTTCTAATACAAAGGGGCATAAAAACACATTTCAAATAATACATTTCTCCTTTGCACTGCGAAAAGGGATTATCTAATTTAGTTAAATTTACTTGAATTAAGCAAATTAATCTTAAAAGTCCAATTTTAAGATTTTTTCACTTGACAGGACTACATCAAATTGACATTATTTGACTTGTTTTAGGTAAACTTGATAAGTAAAATAATCTTATTCCACTGGCAGATAATTTCACTTAAATTAGGGTAAAAAGGTCTTATTTTGAGTTTATTTTTCTTATTTTTTGATAGGCCTTTTTTGCAGTGTGGAATGTGATGCATGTATGCTATTAAGCAGTGTTTGCAAACATTGTTATTTTTCTGAATTCTTCTGAATCGATAAAGGCAGCAGACCTTGAAAATGCTGCTCTCAAGTCCTGACTTCTGACTGATTCAACGTGTCAGGCCACTCTGGTCTTAAAGGCACTGTACCTGATGTTCACTGTTTTGAAACGTGAAAAATCAAACTAGTTCATGTTAAAGTTTTTACAGCAGTCATGACTTTATTCGCTTTCTTGCAACCTTCTGTGATCGGCCACATCTGTGTGTGTCTGCTGTCGATTGGTTTATGTTAATTTGTTTGTGATTATTGTTCTTATGCAAGTGCTCCGTTTGCCCTTCCTTGGCAATAAATAGTATTTTGATACTAAATATTCACCGCAATAAGTTTGTAAGTGCTTTTTACGAATCTTTGGAGTCCAGAGCAAGTTTTGTCATCAAGGTAACGCTAACACACTTTAGCATGCTAAAGGTGCACTTCCTGCTTCTTGTAGAATAAAAGCCTGATAAATAGATGCAGAGAAAGTGCTGTGGTCTCATTTTTAGTCAAACAGATGCTTTTACAATATCTGTACTGAGGGTAAGCTAATTTTACTTTATTTCATGCATGCACCTTTAAGGGATTTACATAATAATAATGTTTTGTTTTTCCTTTTGCATTTTATAATTGTCACCTGACATGACTTCCTGTGTTTAAATGTGTGACTTTGTACCTTTTTTTTTTTACCCCCTGTGTTGAATAAAAATAAATAAAAAAGGATTGACCAAAAAAAAAAAAAAGTTTCCTGATCCACAGGACCATTTCATTTAATATTTTGTCAATTCAGAGTGCCCTGGGGAAACTGGGAACAAGAAACACTTACAAATGCCAAATCCTCCGGAAGGTTGAATTTGGTAATGTGCTTGGTGTGAAAAACATTACTTCTCTTTCCCCAGAGCTCATTTTACAAAAAAAACAAGGAACAAAAGAAAAAAGAACATTTGTTTTTCCAACACTGATCTACCACAGAAAACATGTGTACAAAGGTGACTCTACTGTGACGAATACCAAACACATGCAAATCCCGTCCGTCTGGTAAAAAGTGGGTTGACATGAGCTGTATCCGTCCTCATCATTCATCTTCCCACACGGACGACCGCTTTAATTAGACTGAGTGACATTCTCAAGATGGCTGCCCTTGACTTGAAGATGGATTCACGTGTTTCCAGTCATTAACATTTCCAATTTGCACTTTTATATGCTGTAAAACGCTGGCTCTTTTACTATATGCTTTATTAAAAAAAAAAAAAAAAAACATGTGACATTTAGCAGATTACATACCATGCTAAAGTGGAGATGTCAAGGTTAATTGATTTTAGAGGCAACATTATCAGCGCAAAAGACCTCGGTGCAGCAGTGGATAGAGACATTGCAACCACTGTCTGGCATCAACAGGGCAGTTTTCTATCATAAAATAAAGAAAGGACTGTGTTGTCTTGTTAAAAATCCTAAATAATACATACTAATTGACCTTTAAAGCTGCAGTACCTGATTTTTGAACTTTAAAAGAAGGAAGTATGTATTTAAATCCATCTAACTAGCTCTAAAAGCCTAGAATATTACAATATTAATTCAAATGCAAGAATGTCCAAGCACCTGCACAGCTTTAGAAGAGCTTTATATTTTTGGACAGTCCAGTTTACAGACTGACACAAAACTACAGTCTGACCTAATCATCTTTAACAAATGTCTAAACTGTTGCTGAAATTAGGGCAAAGTCGCACACTAATGCTAAATGAAATGCACGTTGTTACTACTGTGCACATATTGCTCATTTAAAGTAGAACTACGTATCATTAAATGCCTTTGTATGTCCGTGTGGTGGTTGTAAATGTATTTTCGGGGCGTTTGAAGCCCCCACCGTCGCCCCCTGCTGTCTCTGTACGGAAAACCAGCCTTACAACTTTCCTGATGCCGACCCGAAGACAACTCTCATGAGAAACCTCGGCTTTCTTTTTTACATTTGGTGACATGAAATGTTTTTTTATGTGATTGTACTTCCTTATTTTAATAAAAAAGGGGAAAAAAGTGTGTATGTTCACAAGAGACCTGCAGGGGGAGCTCTATCGCTGAAGTTACTGAGTTCTGCTTTAAAGGACACATATTATGCAATATTGACTTTTTTCAGCTTTAACCATGTTCTATCATTGTTCCGTTATTAAAAAAACATATCTGGAGTTGCATTTAGCTTCATTCACGCAAGTTTGAAGAAGTTTGAAAAAATTCTCTCCCTCAGACCATCAAAAACACTTTCTGCTGAACTCCCGTTTCTCCAATATCTGACGTCACTTATCTGAGAATCTTCCCAAAGCTGATTTTTAGCTTGTGTAAGCACTATGTAGCCAGTAGATGGCGCCTTAACTCAGTGGCGTGGGAAAAAGCTGAGATACAGAGGTCAAGTTCTAAAACATAAGAAACTTAAGGAGAAGGAGATATTTAAAGGCTGATAACAATACAATAAAAGCAGAATATTTTTCCTTTAAAATCTTGAAACAATACATCTGGTTCGTTCAAGAAAATTGCTATGGTCCATATAATATAATCCAGAAATGCACACACTGAGCACAAACTTGCACGCTATTGAAATATGTATATATGGTTTTATGTAATTAGTATCGAATAGTCTTGTCTTAGCTCCTTTTATAAACTTATTTAAAAGTGTATTAGCTTTACTCGGTGTAAATTGTTCTAGGATTTTTTAACAACTAATACTGTAATCTTAACTTTAAAGTGCTGGTATCTGCAATGAACCTCGATGTTAAAATAATGTTGATGACGATGAAGTGCGAGTGAATGAGTGTCAGAGAATGTATGAAAACTGTTGCACTGTAAATAATGCACATTGTACTCCCCCCGTCCCTGATCCAGGACTGCAGATGGAAATGAGCTTGCATAGCTATAATCTGGTGCAATCATCTTTGCCCTCGAGCATAATGTCATTGTACATGGTCCTGTTCAAATAAATAAATAAAAATATAAAAAAAAATAAACTGAAGCAAAATGAAACTGGGGTGAACCGCCAAATCACAGTCAATCCAACACTACTCACTGCTCTTTTTTCCGGGTTTGTGATCAATAAAATACTTTAATTGTAGATGCAGACAGCGCACAACAGTTGGATTCTGTCTGCACTGCTTTTTGACAAAATACACAAAATGCACTGTAATGTAATTCAGTCTTTGTTTAGTCCAGGTTTAATTTCTGGTTTAGTGTAAATTTTGATGTGTGTGTTCTTAAGGTTTTGGATAATCCGTTCAATTCCATTAAAATGCTTCTTTTTGCCATTACCCAAACTGTTCCATTGTAACGATCTGCAATCATTATGACACGTACACCTGTTTATGTGAGGAGCTGAACATGATTTGTTCTTAATGCCATTGTGCACTTTTCCTGATTACATTTTAATTGCCGAGGATTGGAGCGTTTAATTGGATGAGAGACTTGCTCACGCTCAGACCGCCTCATAACCACGAGTGCCACTCCACTGCTTTTACAGGTGTTCTCCATTAGCACACCATTAAGTCCACACAGTGACGGCTGCTCAGCGCTCCTGCTCACAATATGGCAAACAGACTGGTATGCTACGTTATTGGAGAAAGTTAATATAGTCATTTGCTAGATGATGGATGTTGTGGACAAAGGAGGTGCAAATTAACAAACTTATTTTAAAGAGAATGTTCAATTATTCACTTTGGGTCAGTTCAAAGCCAGGACAGTCCAATAGATTCTCTAAAGGCAGAAGATAAACAATGTGACCACTACTTTGCATAATGACCCACTGGAGAGGATTTTCTCTAATGCTAGGTTTTACTTGCACTTTTGAGTGAATTAAAATGGCAAATTTAGATTACATTCACAATTACAGGTGCCAGATGTCATTCGCTGACGTTTCAAAATTTAAGTTTATATGTTTGATAACCTTTTCATATCGCCTCAGTTGTGTCTATACTACATTTGGATTAAAAGATATCTGTCAAACTTTACAGCAGTAATTGCACAAATGAATTACATTTCAGTAAAATATATGTAAGTATGTATTTATCAATGTATTTATCCGAGACATAAAATCATTTGTGGCAAAATTGTTTCAACATACTTGCCTGATCAGCCAGTCCATTCTGTTCAATTATTATTATTTTTTTATTATTTTATTTTTTATTTGATAGGGACAATGCACATGAATGAACATCAGTATAAATCAGATGTAAATATGATTATGGCTACAAAGCTAGTTTTCATCCGTAGTCCCTAGGCAGGCAAATGCATTAAAATTACAACATGCAACACAAATAGCACAAGGAAAAGTTAAGAGTCTAATGGTCAAATAAAAATATTGGCTGTTTTTTTTGTAGTTGTTGGTTGTTGTTTTTTTATATTTTCCTTCAATACCGGCAAAAATCAGCCAAGACTAATATTGAGAAATTGGTTGAAACTAGAAATCAGTGGATGTCAAACAAGACCGATTCACTTTCCATTTTATTGCTAAAGAAATACTAAACCATGATTGGTAATTTAGTTATGTTCACGCTGGTATGAGCCCAGTTTAGTCCTAATTTAGACTTGATTTGGTCTTGTTCTGGTTTAGTCCAAGACTAGTCCAGGATTATTTTCAAATGTAGTCCCAATTTAGTGCAAATGAATGTGCCCTTGGAATATTCCGACTGGGCGAGGATTGGATTAGTGTTAGTGTTTAGAATATGTATCTAGTTTTCATGAGTCATAACAACAATAATGAATATACAAACAGTTTTTCTTTAATCATTTGAAACTGTGCTGTAAAATGCAACTGAAAATATCTACAGCAGTAAAAGGACTCATGAGATCATTCTAGTATTTGTCTCCGCTGGTTGTTGACACTTTCTCTCACACTGGTGTTACAACGAGCTTCAACACATCGAATATCGCCGCTTCTTACAATCAACGCACCAGAAAGTAGCCACCTCCCACTCAGCCACTTTCTCATTAAGACAAATCATTACACATGCATTTTGCGGTTTGTGAGCAATGCATAATTACTCCTAGTTTTTCTTATTTTGCCCATTACGCTGACAATTTCATAGCTGGAGAAAACTGATTAGTTGTGAAGACAAAAGAATCCATCCAGAAAAATCCTATCAGTTGTATAATTAAGTGCATTTTATTTGTGGAGGCAGAAAAACAGTAATCCAGGCTCCAAACACGTGAGCACATAATTAAAGGGAAAGTCAGTTTGTATTTATGCTTATTGTAGCCCAAGGGTGAAAATAATTCATTATCTTAGATTTTTAATGATAAAATTGAGAACTTAATGTACTATGCAAAAATAATTTATTTTGTTTTAATACAGGCCTGCTCTAAAAGAGAAGAAACATTCACATCATTCATTCACATCCAAAGAGATTGGATCTTAAAATATGTCACCTCATTGTTTTTAGCTTTTCACTGCTTTTTAACAGTAATTAATGACATATTTAGTTTTGGTAAAACAATACTGGGTTTAAACTTACACATAATATTGTGGCATTCATGAGTACTTTCTTGATTTTAGTAAAGAATGAGAACTGCAAAAGTAAAGCACGGCCTGTGGGCAGGAGGAGTTTGTTTCTTACAGAACTTCCTTTTTGCCCCAAACGTAGTCTGAAAGGCAATGCTTCATCTTCATTGTTCTTCCTAAGTATTTTATTTCTTAGCTTGCAACACTATTTTTACAGCAGGCAAGTGTAGCCTTCAGTCAAAGAGTCTTCAAAATGGGCCCCAGAGGTGCTTGTCCTCAAAAACAGGGGAACCAGAGTCTGGTGTGAAACAATGAACACTGTCCAGTCCTGAAACCTGTTTTCTTATAAATGTAAATGTATGATTCTATGAAGGATTTGTTTGACTATCACACATTATAATGTGACAACCAAATCTCCTTTTCCCCAGACTCCAGCTCCTTTTAAAGACCTTGAAAGCCATGGTCCCTCTGGTGAACGCTTCCTGAGGGAGCTCAAACTTGACATTACACTCGGGTTTTGTCATTCTTCTGTGGGTTGTGGCATAATATTAGTGTCTTCTTGAATTTCACACATACTGTTCTGAGCGATTTCTGTCAAATTCAAGGTCCTCGATCTTGTTCTTGTAAAAGCAGCACTTTGTGACAAATCAGACTGCACAGTGTCAGTATCTAACTGTAAGAGCCAGATTTGCCTTTGACACGTGTCCTGAGATCAGAGAGGTGGTTGTGCGGTGGTTGTGTGTGATTGTGTGGTGATTGTGTGTGATTGTGCGGTGGTTGTGTGTGATTGTGTGGTGGTTGTGTGTGATTGTGTGGTGGTTGTGTGTGATGGTTGTGTGTGATGGTTATGTGTGGTGGTTGTGTGTGATGGTTATGTGTGGTGGTTATGTGTGATTGTGTGTGATTGTGTGGTGGTTGTGTGTGATGGTTGTGTGTGATGATTGTGTGTGATGATTGTGTGCGGTTGTGTGCGGTTGTGTGCGGTTGTGTGCGGTTGTGTGCGGTTGTGTGCGGTTGTGTGGTGGTTGTGTGCGATTGTGTGCGATTGTGTGCGATTGTGCGTGATTGTGCGTGATTGTGCGTGATTGTGCGTGATTGTGCGTGATTGTGCGTGATTGTGCGTGATTGTGCGTGATTGTGCGTGATTGTGCGTGATTGTGCGGTTGTGCTGTCTAGAAATGCTCTTTGTTTCTTTCTTGTGGAGGGTTGGAGATCCCTTTGTAATGTTCCACGAGATAGCACTGAGCATATCTCCATGTAAGAAGCAGTCGACAGAACAATGAGAAAGTTGTTTAAAGTCTGTGACAGCTCGTATAGAAAAGTTACATCTGGTGTCTTGGCATTAACTTAATAGAGTTTCAGGAGAACAACAGCTGCATCTTGTAAAGCCCATCCTCTTCAGATTATCGCGCGGTCAGTGTTTGTTTTGATGGATTCAGCTCGGCGTAAAAACGTTATCACATCTCCTCGCTCTATTAGGTCCAAACTGCTCAAAGCACAATCCAAACACGCCACATTAATACAGTGTCAAAACCCTCTGATGGGAGACAACACGGCCTCGCTTTTATTTACAACACAACAGCCGCTCGAGTTTGAATACAACGGTTAAAACAGCAGGCTTTTGTTGGTTTTTGTCCTCTCATGTGCTCATGTGTTTTGATTTGGCTTCGTTTATGCTTCCTCTGGATGAGATTAGAGTTATCTGCATTTGGACATTCTGATTATTCTTCACAAGCTTTAGCAAAAATATGTTTAGAAGTAACTGTCAAAAATAGCTAAATCAGATATTTGGAAAAATTGGCAAAATGTATATCTTTTTCTTACCATTTTATATTGTTGATTGAATCTAAACAAGGATGGACGGAATCCTTTTCATAAATGTATTGGATTTTGAAAACAGTGAATTCCTACAAATCAATGAAATGCTGTTTCTCATCAGTAAAAAGAGTGCTTGACTATATTAATGAATTGTGTTTAATTTACTTCCACTAATTGACACTCGCCCAAACCCTTTATCAGTGCGACACTTCAGCTCAGAGGTCTGTGAGTTCATTTGCCTGTGGAGGGGGACACACTTTGTTCATAAGACGAACCGCTGGAAAAAAGCTGTATAAAGAATAAACTAACAAGCCCATTTTAAAACAGCACTTAACTATTTTTGCAAATTAAATTCTACAATTGTATTATGCAAGCAGGAGGTTATTTTTGGAAAAAGCTATATGCTATATTGAATTATCTACTTTAAAGATACAGTATACTGAGCAGCTATGGTGGAGGTTTGCCATCTGTTAGACATGATTATGTCGGGAATAACATTAAACTTATCCATAATGGAGAGAAGCTAATGACGCCAGGCCAAGATTCAGCTAATGCATGTCTTCGAGTTATTTGTTCTGTATTTTTATCATAACACACCTGCAATAAACACAAGGTTGAAGTAGGATTGAGCGATATGGCAAAAAATTATTAACACAATTTTCTTGGGGCCAGATCATGATTTTGATTTAATCACGATTCATGTTCACTTTGCATTTTTCTATTGCCTTTAAGAGAGCTGCACGACTTAGGAAAAATATCTAATTGTGATTTTTCTGACCAGTGCGATTACGATTAGATTTGCAATTTATGTTTTTATAATAGAATTCTGTTCAAATTCACATTCATCGTTGTCATTTTTATGCACGTCTTTTAGTCTATTTAAGTCGCGTCTTTGTCGTTTTTAGTCATGTTTTTGTCACTTTTTTCATTCATTTTGGTGCATTGAGTTGCGTTTCTTGTTTGTAGGTGAGTTTTTGTCACTTTTGAAAGCATTTTTATCACTTTTGGTAACACTTTTGTTTGTACAAATACAAACTACAGCGTTAGCAGTTTTTATTCAAATCAAAGCAAGACATTTTGTTGTTTGTGGAAGAAATGATTGCACCTCAAAACGATAAAAATTTGTGATTTTGTGTTGAATTGGTTTAATTGTGCAGCTCTATTCTATAAGAGGTAAATAAAGTCATCTGCTCAGAGGCTTCAGAGGCTAAACAACAGGAGAAAAAGTGTGTTTGATGAATCACAATTTCACAAAAATAGCAGCCTGTCACAGGGACGAGCTCACCATTCCATTTTTCTCATCATATTGTCCAGGCCTTGGTTGAAGTTTAATGCAGACTGTATTATTCCAGGCAAACAATAACAGTTGCTATGGAGACATGCAGGTGTTGGAAGGGTTAACTAGTGCAAACCATAGACATAAATACTCGGCTAGTCTGGTATGATTTGAAGGACTCCAGTGACAGCATTAGCCCGCAAAACACACAAGTTATGAATAATCCAGAGAGTGTCGGCTGGTACCAACCCATCGATTATATTTAGGTCAAAGCCTCATTAAAACTCATTTTGGTGTTTTTATTTAGATAATAATTAGAGTGTGAAGTTGTCATCTGAGCTAAATGCTAACTGACTTGAGATTCCTGAACTCAATACTTCTTGTAAACATCTGACAACTGAACATCCTCTTTTACATGTAGCTGGTAAGAGAGCAGAGAAAGTACATAAATGTTGTATATACTTTAATATTTGAATCGGCATTTCATTTCATTTGTTTGTGAAGGAGTGTTTGATTTTTTGTAAGTACGGGTAGCATTAAATTGCGACGGGCAGAGCTAGAGCATTTTGCGGCTATGAATGTATTCACCTTATTCTGCCCCGCCCACTTTTGCCGTTTTTTGCCACAGATACACACTTTTGTTGTAAACGCACTTCCGTTTGATGAGAACTCCATTAAAGCTAATGACGAACGGGGGAAAAGTCTCGCCGCTAAAATGTTACATAAAGTAGATTGATTTGTGTAAAATGTTTAATGAACACGAGCAACAACAAGTCAACAACGCACAGATTTCCTGGTCAGTCTGAAAACAGCTTTTTGGTCCGTGTAGAACTTATTTTCTGTTGAGCTCGTCTGCTCCGTGTGAACTAATACAACGGAAACAAGACGGCGGCACATACGGAAACTTCCGGAATAAGGTGAATAGTGCAAAACTCTTATTTTGTTACTGATTTTGTAAATATAACCTTCTACAGATTAAAATATATCACACAAAAGATTGCAAAAAGGATGTTAACTCACCGGACAATACACAGCAAGTAGTGTTTCAGTGCAACTTAAATGTACAAAAAGTTAGAATTAGTACACATTGTATTATTTGCCGTGAATCTTTCTTTACTTTCTTCAGATCAAACTCCATTTCCCTGCTGACATTACAACTTCAAAGCATTTCACGAAGCAATTACCACAACTTATGACAAACGAGCCTGTGCGGAGACAAAAGAAGACAGATGATGTGACTTGTGCAGGTATTGACCTCACTAATGCTTCTATTACACTTCTGAGTGGTGTCCTGGGATTAGCTCCGGCCTAAACTCTTTAAAAACTATTTTGCGAAGAACACAAGAAAAATGGCGTTCCCTTCTTGACCTCGGGTAAGTCGTGCAACAAAGAAGAACCGCTTGTAATCTTTGGTCGTGTCCGGAGGGATGCGTTATCAGCCGCAATAGAAGAAGCTGCTATGTCTTTATTAAAGCTCATTTTACACACACAAGCGAGATTTCCACAGCTCAAAGCAAGCCCTAAATAAGATCTCGGGTAAGTATTAATTAAAATGACACTACAAAGCATTATCATCCAGGCAATAAAAGCGCTATCCGCAGAGTGGCTTTTTTGGAGTCCCATAAACCCAAATGGACCTTGGAGCAGTGAGAAGCGCCTCCCCAGTCTCTTCTGTTAAAATAAGCGATTGGCTTTTTCACCAGAGCAAACTTTGGTGAAGTTATTGTTGATAAAGAAGAAACACTAAAGGCGACTGAGACAAGGCTATGTTTGCAACGAGATTTGGTGACCCTGGGCTAATGCAAATTTAGTTTTATACAAAAGAGAGTTTGTTTGACTATAGCTTTCTAACTATTTTTGCTCGAGGCAAAACTCCCTTGTTTTTGGTCAGTTTGCTCTCTCAACGTTTCGGCTTTATCTGGAAGCAACAAACTTGTCCAATCTGCTCTTAAAGATGTTTCATTATTTCATTTAATCCACTTCCTTAGATTTCTCTGTAACTTCTTACACTCAGATGTGTAAGTTTTTCCATCGTGTAATGTTTTCATAGAAAGAATTTTGTGTAAAAACTGCCAAAATTTGGGACATCCATCCATCCATCTTCTTCCGCTTATCCGGGGCCGGGTCGTGGGGGCAGCAGTCTAAGCAGGGACTCCTAGACTTCCTTCACCCCAGACACTTCCTCTAGCTCCTCCGGGGGGATCCCGAGGCGTTCCCAGGCCAGCCGAGAGACATAGTCCCTCCAGCGTGTCCTGGGTCTACCCCGGGGCCGCCTCCCGGTGGGACATGCCCAGAACACCTCCCGAGGGAGGCGTCCAGGAGGCTCCTGAACAGATGCCCGAGCCACCTCAGCTGGCTCCTCTCGACGTGGAGGAGCAGCGGCTCTACTCTGAGCTCCTCCCGTGTGACTGAGCTCCTCACCCTATCTCTAAGGGAGCGCCCAGCCACCCGGCGGAGGAAGCTCATTTCGACCGCTTGTATCCGCGATCTTGTCCTTTCGGTCATTACCCAAAGCTCATGACCATAGGTGAGGGTCGGAACGTAGATTGACCGGTAAATCGAGAGCTTCGTCTTTCGACTCAGCTCTTTCTTTACCACAACGGTTCGATACAACGCCCGCATCCTTGCCTCAAGTGGAGGAGTTTAGGTATTTGGGACATTTCAATCTGAAAAAATTGACAGAGCCAGGTTTAAATATTTTGGTTCATTTGGTACACATATTAGTTGGAAAAAATGTACAGAATTTTGAATCTCTTCAGTATTTGAGTAAACTGGATCTGACTGAAGTGTTTAAACTTAAAACTTTAATAAATTAGGTTTGGAATTACATAACAAATCCTTCTGTGCGTTCTGTCAAAAATCCTGTTCAATATGAGATTGTAACGTTTGGTGCAGGAGCTACTTTAAGGCTGATCTTTATGTCTCTGGAAGAAAAATGCAAGAAAACAGCCTTTGAAGTTACAATGTCCCAGAGAAACCTATGGATGAGGGAGTTAAATGGAAGAATAAAACATCTTTAGGAGCAGATTGCACACGTTTGTTGTTTCCACATGAATGCCGATGTGCTGAGAGGAGCAAACTGACCAAAACACAAAAACATCTTTTGCCTGTAGTGTCTCTGCTTTTATACAATTACCTTTTAAGTGTTTACAGTCTGATCTCTGCTCTTCCAAACAGACATAAATCAATAGAGAACTCAACTGTATCAAAGCATTTTCTCATACTTTCCATCATAAATCCATACCGTGCAGTTTTGTAAGACATGCACCTCATAAGATTCCTCTCAGTTGTGAATAGATAAAGTGCAGGGCGAATTTAAACAGCAGAGACATTCAATCGAGGGAAAAATACTGTCCAGAGTCTCTATAATTAAACTTAATGAACAAGAGGAAGACAGTTCTGAGTCATAAGCGCGAAAGGATGGATTGCAAAGGGATAGAGATGTGAACTAAATATAGCCGAGAAATGCACTCAAGACTAATTTAAAACAGATTTTTATTCTCACAGTTTGACTTTCACTTCCCATTTTGTCCATGAAGACTGACAAGTATTTTATAGTTAAAAACAAGGACAGCTCAAAATAACTCAAGACTTTATCGTAGGCAAAAGGATGGCCATTTCCACCCACAACGTCAAACTGTGATAATAATAAATTGAGTTGTGCTCTGTCTTCACTTATGCTGCTTGTATTAAAAATTTGATTAATGTAATATGTTTTTAAATACATTTGTACTGAATTCCTAGAAATATAATCTTGGTTGGTAGAAAAGTTAAGGTGAATAAGTTTCTTTTCTGGTGACGTGTTTGTGTCTTTAGATATGTATTGCTTTGACTAGAATGTTCCAAATAATGTTAAATAAACGTAATATGACATACTTCACAAGACGTTAGTGGATTCATAGAGTTAGCCGCTGTGATTGCCCTCGTTTAAAAGTTCTTAAAGATATTTCTTTGTTCTATAGACCCTTTAAAAGTATGTAAACACACTAAACATTCTAAATTCAGAATGGAGGCAAAAGTGAAGTGCAACATAATGAGATTTCTCTGGAGAAACTGGGATTAACCTCAGAATATGACAAATTGAGATGGTTTTGGAAAATGAAAACAACTCAGACACATGAGTGACATCAGAGCTGCTTTAAACACATTTATTATACATTATGTTTTAGGAAATTATGATAAACTCTTTGTATTTTTGATGAAGGGACAATCCAGATTTATGGATTTTATTGGAAAAATACTCACAGAAATGTTGTGCCCACAATAACTTTTCTTTTTATCTAGAAATATACTAGATACTATACCATAAATTAGATTCTTTTGAAGCAATTTTAAGACTAGAGGCCATCGTTTGTTATAGAAAAGTAACTGCCCTTTTATACCCTTGGAATTCAAATGTGTTGCTTTGTTCCCCCCCAACACAAACACTTCCAACCAGTAAAATTAAGATCTAATGTGAGCTAATCATTGAAAACTGTACAGTCCAGTCGCTTCCTTTCAGAAATTTTGATGACATCACATTTTAAAAGGGTCTATAGCATCTCCTAGAGTGCAAAAGCTCAAACTGCAGGTTCAGAGGGTGGGACGGGGAGTCAGATAGTGTACAATTCATCACTCTTCTTTACTGTCAGGTACTGTACTTACATACCTCATAAATCCTTCCATTGTACCTGAACAGCTCCAGGCTTTTTTTTATCAAACTGTCACAACAAATATCTCTTCTTCATTTGAGCAGGGTCTTTTTTCAGCACCAGGTGTAAGATGAAAATGACTCTATATCGTAAACAATCGCTCCAGAAATCCTGTATCTCACTTACTTCTCATGTGTCAGACAATACGACAAATACACAGATTAAAAGACTATTCCCTAAGTGTGTCAAAGGATCAAAATGCCATGTTGGATCAGCTGCACCTGTCAGTCCTCACTGGAGCCTGAAATGGGCTGAGTTTTGGTTTCCTCTTTACAGCTAACATGAGTGAGCAGCCGCAAGCTTTTCTGTGTCAAAACCACTGCGATCACAGGTCACTCATTCAAATCAAAGTGCCATGACGCTTGTGCAGGTCCAGTTTGGTGCGTGGAGTTATGAAAGACAAGAATTAAATAGAATTGTGAATGACGTATGAGAAATGTACATTATTATAGCAGTGCACCAGACTTAAGGTTGACAATTGGGACTTTGGGATCTTCAGTGCTATTCCTGAAGCCGTGAAGGCGAAGTTTGAATGAGACTAAAGAGATAAAAAAGTAAGATTGTACAATATTGATCATCATGTCAGCGACTTTTCAATTTGTATAGCCTGGATTTACAGTACAGTTCTATTCTTAAAAAAAGAAACGTTTTACTTAGATAAACAATACGTTAAAGGAACTGTATCGTTTGCTCTTGCCGTTTTAAACAAGCAGGCCACTACGATCACAAAAGTGCTAATGGCAGCTTTTTATGATTTTCAAGTTTGACTTGAAACTTGGTGGGATGATACCTGTTAAATAAATATAAATGATAGTTTTACACCAAAGCGTGTGAAGAAAAGTTGAATTAAATATACAATTTTGAAAATCGTAGAAAGGGGTTCAGAGGTTGTCATCCGGACGCCGTTTAAAGATCGAGACGTTTCGACTTTTATCCAAAAGTCATTGTCAATCAGAGAGCTGGTATGGGAACCTGGGCCTTATATGCTACTCTAAGTAGTGGGAGTCCAGCCCCCAGGGAGGAGTCACTGCAGGGAGGGTTTACATCGACGAATTTTGAAAATATTTAGCAAAATCTTAAAATCATCTTGTCAAACTGTGTTTTAATAAAATTAATCAAACCTGTCATAGGTACTGCAGATAGACACATCCTTCTCAGTTTGTGTCCATGGCTCATGTTGATCTGCAGAGGCCGCACTGGTCCACGGTGCTGCCGGTGCTGGGCTTCAGACCGTTCAGATAAGAAAGGACACAGGTTTAAACCTAATGGATTTCAGCTTTGAAACTGGCGACTCAAATGAGACTCGTGTGAGGGTCAATCTGCGTTCTGATTGGAGAATTGCTTGGGAAAACCAAATTATAACGTCAATCACTTCAGCCTGTGCTTGTAAACCTGCACCTCTTTGAATGATCGGCTTTTCTTGTCCCGCTGCTTTGAGAATGACTAATATGTATATAAGATCAACTGTATGTAGAAAATACTATATGTGCATTGCACTGGGACTTGCTCTTTGGGTTGAGTGCATGATTGTAAATCTCCCAAAGGTCTCTTTCCCCTCGCTTCTTTAGAGTTTGCATATTGATAGAAAATAGTTTTGTTCTGTAAAGTTTGCCCATTGGAGGCCCTGGAGAAAACAGAATAAAGATGAAATGAAGTGAATTGTTAATCAACAGTTATCGCTCGCAGAAGTTACATTTGTGCTGACGTTAAAAGAGCCAAGTCAACCAGCACAAATCCTGTATTTTATGTATCATATAGAATAATGAATCGTTGAATAAATAATGCATGAACTATATGATTGACTGGAATGTAATTGTGCTAAAATGTAAAATGTGAAGCTTTCTTCAATACAAAATATTTCATCTTAATTCAGTCTGGTTTACTAGTCTTTTTATTAGGCCAAACAGGGCTCTGAGCATCAACAACTAAAGAATGAAAAAGACCAGGAAGCTGCCGCACAGATGCTATAAACAAAAACATATTTCATCAATACAAACAGCACTCTTGTATTTTCTGCCCAACATCCATTTAATTATATTTTATATAAGCAATCAAATATATACACACAGTTTCAATCTGGAGAAATTGATTCATTTTACAATGTTCTGGTTTCAGTGTTTCCCTAAAGAATATTCCATTTATTCCACTGAATCATGTGAGACATTGTAAACCTGTAAAGGTTTCATTTGTGCGTTCATAGTTATAGCACTACATTGTAGTGGGTAATGACATTTTCTCCTGGAAAAGCTCTAAACACAACAAAAAACTGCTAAAGTCTGATAATGAATGTAAAGGTCTACAACTCTGCTAAATATTTAGTTTGTACCTGACATCTAAAAGAAAGAAATTCACGTAAAGAGTTGTAGAAAACCAGATAAACAACAGGAACACTGCAGCAACGCTCACATTTATCACTGATACAGACTTTGGGATCACAGTGTTGAACTCATTACATTTCCCTCCTTAATGTCTAACTAATATCACATGATATTCCAATTATGACTCAGTAGGAGAGCACCTCCTGGTAATTAACAGCTAAATATATAGCATATTTATATCTAACAAGTGGTTGTTATTACCATTTAATAGATGTGTAATAGCTGTGTTAGGCTGAATACTGTATAGCAGTTGATCAGAAAAACTAGGGACGGCTGGAGGGTAGGGATCCGTAAATAATAACAATTGATGGAAAGGTTAAATTATGAAAAAGTGTATTGTACAAATAAAGTGTAAATTAACAGAACCCAATATGTACAAAATACTGCAGCAAAAGTGAATCAAAATCAAATCAGAACAACATTCAATTAAATGTCTTTGAAATAAATTGTTCATTCAGCCAGGAAAAAACGAAATCCAACGTCTGTTCTCCCACTGGATATAGAGAACATCGAGGCAGCGCATCGCGTTTTAGTCCATATGTCCGTTAGCACGATTGTCCGGGTTTTGAATATATTATTATATTTTTTAAATATATCATGGAGGTGGGAGAGGAAAAGGAGAGGCTGTACAGGCTCCTACCAGACCGAAGAGTGTTGGATGAAATAAGGAACGTTGTGTGCTAGCTCGCCATCGAATACACCCAGAATGGGCACCTGGCCTGTATATAACTTAAAATGTGTGCACTCTCTGATAGCTTTGGCTAACATTAAGTTAACATTAGCATACTGAGCAAAATTCACAAAAAAAAAAAAAGAAAGCCATGGGACCACAAGTGGAGCACATGTTAGCATTACCATGTAGCATACAACATTAGCATGCTAACCAGCATCTTACTATTGTCCTAAAAACACATTTCTTGTATCAGGAGGTGATAACATTAACAAAAGAGCACATATTAGCATATAGCATGCTAGCAAAGCTAGCTCACCAGTTCAGTAAGAAACCATTTGCCCAGCACACACGACAACGCCCCAATCAGCGGATGGTTCTGGTTGTACAGAAATGTTTAAAAGGCTTAACAACCGATAACATTGACAAGCAATGTTTGTTTGTCTGAGGCTACTGACCTACATCAGCTGTCCTCTGGCTTCTCTCCCACACATCTGAGCTGAGAGAAGTCAGGGCAGCTTTTATACTGAGGCAGAGGGCTGTGATTGGCTGAGTGAAAGGAGGTGTGTCATGTGGCAAGGGAAGAGAAGGGTGGAAAACGTGGCCTGGCTTCTGGATTGGAATACAGAGGGTTGGGAGGCAGAGAGTTGAAAACCTGGACTGGGAACCAGATTGGATTAACCCTGACATGTTACCCTGGGTTACATATACATTTGTCAAGTTGCAGTTTGTGAACAAAATTTGAATAATAAAAGTTTAAAAATACAAGAAATAGTTCTGAATTCTGAGCTAAATAACTGTTGTGCAGCAGCTGAAGTGTCCTAAATCTCCAACTGCCACGAGCAAACAAGCTGGAGCAACAACAAGAAACATTTTGTCATTTGTGCTGCTTCTTATTCAGCCACTCGAGTCAGAATGTTGATGAGCATTTTTCGGATAAAAGAATATCTCTGCATAAACACATCTCTTCTGGAAGGCTCTCTATAACACACAATAGAGTAAACCGTATATATCTTCAGAGTATGTGCAGCCTGTGTGAAATACTGTAGTCATTTAAGCCTTTGACAAAACAACAGCTCTTTATGAAGCTCTGCTAATCTCCGCACTCACCATCAATACAGAATGCTGACAGGTTTACTGTATCTCTCCAGTTAAAGAACCTAAAGCATATAGTTTAAGCCCTTAATCTGCTGTAATGAGCTTCATCCACGCTTCTTCAAACTGTACTAGTAGATCCACTCATTTCCATATGCAGAATTATAGCATTTCCCATTATAAAGCAAGTAGTACGGCAGATTATATGAGAAATCTGGGCTTTGATGCCGTTGCCTCTTTTTTAAATGCTTTTACTTAATGACTAAGAGGAGGAAGCAGCTCGGTTTGGGACAAAATGATGAATGCTCAGTGCAATAAGGCGGCACCAGCGTTTAAAGCTATAATACGTCACGTTTCACCGTAAACTATGCAAATTGTGTTGCTATAGCTCGTGTGGGAGGAGATCTTATGTGCAGAGACTGTTATGTAACTGCTGTAAATGTAAGAAGTCGCAACCTGTTCTCGTTTTAAAGAGCAGAATTCAATTTACTTGTGGTTTATGTTGTCGTGTTTTGCAGATGTTGTTTTGATGGATTGAGCTGTAACATATTTGGAGTTATTCCACCGCAGCGACGAAATGTTCTGCTCGTTCGGTTAAATTAATTGCCATGTTTTTGTCTATGTGATTGGTTACAGGTATCACTCAATCCAGGATGAACGACTTTACTGTTCACATTTTATTTTCAATGGTTTAGGATTTGTCGGATGAAGGGCTGCACCTGAAACATTTCTTAGTTGTGGATTTTCAGGTTGTCCGAATTAACTTTTTCGTCATTCTTACGCTTCCTTTTTTATGAATCAAGCGGGCACACTTTTTAATTTTAATTCATCTTTCCTCTTTGACTGTCCCAGATTGGAACCAACTACCAACTAAAGTAATTTTAAGCCTGACTTCGGACACTTTTAAAGTTGGGCGCAAAACTGTAATATCACATGCGCTCTCCTTTCATCAGTGTGATATCCATTTGGAGTTTAATCAGCCTGAACCAGAAGGTACTCGGAAGGCTTGGTGGTACTTGGTGTGAAAAGTTTGAGAACCTTTTAAAAATAGAAGGTATTATAAGATTGGTATCAGTGATATCGGTACCGACGGATATTGGGGGGGGGCTAAATATTTGGCCATATGTTTTCACAAAAATACCACATGAATACATTACTTTATTGTTTTTGTTATTTGTTATATATTTATAAGTGAAAAATGTCAACTTAGAGGACAAATAATATGCATTATTCCTAGTGCTATTGGCCTTTACCGACTTGACCGACTTGCTGCATAGTGCTTACAAAAGTTAATAATAAACAACTAGCGGTTGGGTAACACTAACTACACTTATTCCTGCCTTAGTAAAGCATGAAAAAAAGACTTAATTCCTAGTGAACAAAGAGTTAATTAAGAATGATTCATGCTTAGTAACTACTGAACTAATACTCCGACTCTAATTCCTTACCCCAAACCTAACCGTAACCTTAATTAAGTCGTTACTACGCCTGAATCATGCTTAATAAACTCTTTGTTCAACATGAATTAAGTCTTTGTTCATGGTTTATTTAGGTTAAATAAGGTGTAGTTATTATAAAGTGATACCAGTGGTTGTAATGATCATGATTTGACAGCAGAAAAGCTCAGTGTGACAATGATTTATGAACTTTAAACAGCCGAAGATTCTTGGAGCCACAACACACATCAAGAAAATGTTACACATCAGAGAAATGGAGAGTTTTTGACGCTCAGAGGGGGAGGACTTTCTAACCAGGATTCATCAAACTAGTGTGAATAAAGCTAAATGCAACTCCAGGTATGTTTTTGATGATGGAACAATGTTGAAACGGGGTTAAAAGCTCAAAAAAGTCAATTTGGCATAATCGGGATATCGGCAACAGTAGCAAGACAAAAATCGTACAACGGTATCAGCTCAAGAAAACCCCCTTAGCTCATCCCTATCCAGGAGCATGGGCATTGAGAAAAGATTGCAGATGGGCTGACTCAAGAACAACAAGCATTTCACGTTTTAGAGGTCAAAACAGGGTTAGCAGGTTTTATTTAAGACCCCAAAGAGACAGGATACTTAATTCTCCGCAGAAGACGATATTACCTAAATAAAAGTGCCAATTGAGATTTGTGACCATTCAAAGTGGCTTTGGGGCCCGTGATAACATACATCTCTTACATCAGGAAAGAGATTGGGTTGGTTTATTGTAATGGTTGTAAAAAACAAAACAAAAAACAATCCCATTAGTTTGAAGAAGATACAGCAATGGTGATATTGTAAAAAGGTTATTTAAAGAAATGATGTATGTTTCCATTAATCAAAATGAGTGAAAAGAGGGACACAACAGGCAACAGAGAAAAAAGGAAAGAAAACACACTGCAATTTTTATCATGTATTGAAAGCCTGCCGTCATTTAGCTTATATTGCATACCATACATTTAATTAAACTGCCATGCAATCAGATCACTGCCAACCAATCCAATACCTAAAGAAATTGCTTCATTTTACAAGGTGTCCGTGCGTATTTCCCTAAAGAACTACCGCTTCTATCAAATCGATCCTGGTTTGATTGGTTTCCATTTTCCCCAGTATCAATTTGGCTTGGCAGGCGCTACAGCAGATGAATAAACAGACATTGTGGCGCATATGGCAGGAAGGAGCCCATATTTGGACAGTCAGTAAACATCACGATCACCGAAGCCAACATCGACAAATGAGACAAGGATATCTTGGAAACTGGACAGGGTTTTGAAACAACAAACGCTGGTGATCTCGGGCTCACGCTGGATTCCTTTCCTTGTTCTGTGGACGAAAAGCTGTAGACACAATACTTTGATGCTGTGCTGTGTCTTGGCGGGAGAGAAAAGAGGATAAATCCGAGAATTAAAGCCTCTAGTTTGACATGTTGAGAGTCTGACGCACGCCTCATTCACATTCCGCTGCGTCGGTGGTACAATCCCAACACTGAGTTTCTGATGCTACTTTATATTCTCGGTGAGGCTCTCCCTGTTGTAAGGTGAGTTGTCTCGTGTCTATTTTGGGGGGAAAGCCTTAGTAAGTTGCCAGCTCCTCCTCCTTTCTGTTTGGATGCATGCAGGTCAAGAACACAGGCGTTTATTTGTAGCACAGGTCTCTCAAATACGATATCTCCTCTTGAATATCTTGTATCATTCAGAACAAAATGTACGACTTGTTTTAATGAAGATAAGTCGGCTGCACCTGATTTTTACCGTCTTAAAAACGGGGAAAACAGAACTAGTTCATATAAAACAGTTTGCAGCGGTTCAAATGTATTGCTCACTTGCATCCCGAGCATCGTAATTATTCACCGCGATCAAAACCCAGAGCGGTAAAGCTGAGAAATATTAGCATGCAAACAACACACTTCCTGCTTCTCGTAGAATAAAATGCTCTGTAAATAGATGCAGATATAGCACAGTGGTCTCATTTTCACCCAAATAACTACTGGGGCAAAACAAATTTTCCTTTATTGCATGAAAAACATCAGATACAGACGCTTTAAGTTTGGGAGTGGGAAAACGAATTAAATCCTTTTTCAGCGGCTGGACCATTTAATCTTCCAGACCAAACCCAGAGAGACAGCAGCCTTCATTCTTTGTTTATGTTCCTTTTGTGTTCTCAAATCGTAGTTTTGCTGCTTTGTTCTGAAGTTGGGGCCCTTGCTAGTGACTCTCAGTTTAACAGGGTTTAGACCAGAGCTTCACACATTGATTCTGCAGAAGTTTGTAGCACTGCTTTTTATTATTATTATTATTATTATTATTATTATTATTATTATTTTATTTTTATTTTTATTTTTATTTTTATTTTTATTTTTATTTTTATTTTTTATTTTTTTATAGCCATTAGCCGCAATATAAGGCCAGCTCTGCATTGAGGTCTTAATTTGGGTATTGAATGTAAACTAACTGAAAAAAAACATCTACAGTAATCCCACAAATGTCAAGAGATAAGGAAGAATAAACTGTATTTTATGTCAGAAATTCAATTTGAATCATGAACCTTTGGATCCGAGGACGAGCACTATCTATCACTATCACTACGAGCTGCTGTCTTACTTTAGTTTTTAGAGTGACTGTTTTGCCAAAATATAGTTATTCTAAAAACTCCAGTTGATCAAATTCAACCTTCTTTTGCTATTAACAGTACGGGTAATTTCAAACCTGAAATGATCACATGACGGTGAAAAGGTGTAAAGACCTAAAAACATGGAGGAGCCTCACATGATGACATATACCAGTGGTGGTGAGTGTTTTTGTACTTAATATGCAGCGATGCATGAAAGAAACAAAACATTGCAGGTTTTAGATGACGGAACAACTATATAATAAAACAATGCATAGGAATTTTACATTCAAACCCATTAAAATGAACTTTTTCTTTACGACACACTTACACAAAATATTACATAAATCTATACAAAATTTCTCAGCAATTAAATTGCTGATCCTCCTTTCTACAGCCAGCGTCCCACAGCCTCTGCCCCTCTGGGAGACAGGCTTGTATAATCCATAATAATATGATCCAGTCCATTCATCTTTCAACTACAGCCCATTTATGTCCCTCGGAGTGCTCCAAAGGTGATAAATCTTTGCCATATTGACCTTTTATGAGCTCGCATTGCCTCAACCTGCAACCCTTAACAAGGCGCCTCTGCCAAATAATGCACAGTCAATTTCCTTGAGGCCAGAAGTCACATTTATGAAAGACAAGGGGTCAAAAACTGATAATGTGTGCTTCACCGGTGGCACAGTGGATAAGGGCAGTGTTCTTGTGTGGTTGCTGCCACCACAGCATCGTGGGGTTGAGTCCAGCCCTCAATGTTTGCAGAATATCCATACCCTCTCCCCCCCTTTCATGTAACCGTCCTAACGTCTCAGGGCTAGAAAATACTTACTACTACAAGTGATTACTTGTCATTTACTAGTTTGTATTCAGATGCTGAAGATTTTTCCACAAACATCCAGTTACAATACCCCTTTTCCTGTAAGTGCCACACAAATACCTTACAAACCCCTGAGAACGCACAGGGTTTGTGGGTTAAAACCAAGGATCAGCTCGAGCTGTTATTGACAACTGAAAAGTGTTTAGCTTCTCCTGCACAGACGTTTACAAGCTCCAGATTTTGTACGACCTGAGAGATTCGAACAAGCAAATTGTTTGTGGGATTGTGATCATATTGCTTTAGATTGTCTATCGCTTATAAATACCAGATTCTGGGCACTAACTGTTGGAGGGTCCACCCTCTACTTGTCTCATTGGAAATTTTCCACAGTATGGCATTAAACGTACATCTGGAGACAGTGACACCACTCAGTTACAAGTCAGATCAGTGGAGAGACAAGCCCAGATAAAGAAGGCATGTTTTTCCATGTATTTTTAAAGCGACAAAAAACATATTTGAAGAAATGCAGGTAAAGTTTGTTCTGTGGAACATTTCAGGCAAATAATATTTCCATAAAAAGAAGCAGATCCTCCTGCCGAAAAGTTACATAGTGTGCCTTCAATGTTCGTTGGATTACAGATATTATGTCCAAACAGTTCCTCAAATTACTCCTCTGTTGAGTTTGCCCATTTATTTGAGAAATTCCTTGAACCCTCTATGTTCTTTTCAAGTAATAATTTTACTTTTTAAATGTAACTGGCTACTCTACCCTAACACAATGCATTTATATCAGACTTAAACACTATATTCAGACTGAGCCACAGAAAGCAGTTGTTACCTAATTCCTATAAGTCCAATGTTATCAAGGTGTCAGTGCCCAGAGCTTAATTCAAAGAGATTGCTTTCGAGATAAAGCTGGATCAACTCTGCCTCAACCCAATGTCACTGAGGTCACACAGAGTACGGAGCACAGTCATCAGAGGACAATTATTTTGGTAGTAGTTTAAAGCTTTATTGAAAAAGAAGACCATTTCCAAAAGCCAGATTTTGATTCATTGGCATAAAGTTGTACAAGCCATCTGTGAGAATGGCTGAAAAAGACCAATAAACACTGATATTTTCAAATTACAATTTTATGAAGTATGATTGTTTTGTTTTTTTAGACAACAATCTGTGTTCTGCTCATTATCTTCCTGGAAATAACAAATGCAATATGTGCTAAACATGTACTACAATTTCTTGAAAAAATAAATACACGTCCCACTAAATTACTTCGACAGTCGGGCGTTCCCTCGTCAGGATTTGGTGTTAGCACTCAATCTAATGGAAGAAGAGGGGATTACCTTGGAAACAAGTTTGCAGTTGTAATGATTTGGGGCCGAAATGCTCAAAAGTGATGATGGACGTAAAGTTTATATGAAAGGTTTTCATGTTTTTGTAAGCTTTTGTGTACACTGCCTACAGTTCGGTGTGGTGAATATGTATTATAGTTTTACATCTGTGAAGTTGCAGTTTATGTAGAAAATCTTTAAAATAAAAGTTTAAAATTACCGAAAGTAGTGTTGAGTTCTAAAACGGAATCCCTCCATGTCAATATGTGACATGCCATGGAAAACACCAGGATAATTTACAGACAACTGACACAATTTTCTGACGGTTTACACTATCATTTAACAAAATAAAGCTCTTAATAGGTATTACTTGTCAAATCATAACACAATATTAATTTAAATGGATTTTGGCCCTTATTTACACTATGGTTGTTAAGTAACAGTTGTGGAATCACCTCTAATTAGGTCATATTTGCTGTCCTGGTCCATCAAAGTAAATGTCTGGGGCAATATAGGCCAAATGTTTAGTAAAATCTTAAATATAATCATGTTCACTATGTTTTAGTCAAATGTGTGGTCTAACCTGTCATGGATTTTAAAAACAGAGCAGGAGACCCCTGAAGCACAAGAGTGTTTTTGTGAGACTCAGAGAAGGAGCAGAGAAGATGATCTCGAAAACAAGATAAATTAAACAATCGTGACTTTGACGAGGTTCAGCACTCACATGGGGGTGTGTTTAACTCACAATTAGACTGTTACTTATTTATTTAACTTCAACCATATCTTCTAAGAGTTATAGTATTTCACTGCTAAAATGTGAGTGACTGTCACTCACAGGATTGTGTCTGTGTTTAAGTGGCTGACTGCACATTTTTTATAATTCTTTTATAACCTTGCCCTGTTCCACAAACTCCCACAGGATTTGGTTAGCATTGCCAGGTTCTTGTAGATTCTGCTCTTGCTTCACTTTTTACATACCCAGCCCGAGGTAGTGCTTCATCTGCTGCCTTTCCTACATTTGATGACACTTTTCAGATATTACCTGGAGTCACTATTTATCAGTGAAGTTCATCCGTTTCTCCAACAGGCACCAGCTACTACGAGATGAGGAAAATAATTGAAATCTGACTCCGTTTTGGTAAAACCGACCTCGGGCAAAGTGTAGTCATGTCCATCAAACTATAAGCTCCGTGCTGTATCTCTGTCTAATCCATTTGCACCATTTTGAAACACTCTGGTTTATGTTGTTCAAGTATTACCATTGTTGAATCAATATGGTGTTGTTTTCCATTTGTGAAATCATCTTGGATATTGCGGTGCATCCTGTTTCAGTCTGTTGAATCATCTTTGAGTTTATTTTGAAAAGAGTGATATAAAACCAATGAGTTATTATCATTTGCCGACATTTAACAAAAGCAAAAAACAATCAAAACTTATTGGTGTTGAACTCCTGACTTGTTAAAATCAGATCATCCTCATCTAAATGCTACAAATCACTCGTTTGAAGACAGCGGTGTAAACATTTGAAGCAGCAGGGATGGTTTGAAAGAAAAGTGACGTGAATTTTTTGTCAAGAAAGAAAACTTTAACGAGACAAGCAGCGACAGTGAAAGTGACAGAGTGGTAAACCAGATGAGAGAAAAGTATAAATGCTGCTGCTCAAACTGTTTCCATCAGATTGAAAGGTGCTGTACCTGATTTTTACTGTTTTGAAACACAAAAAATAGAACTAGTATATTTTAAAGTCTTTATCGCAGTTACACTTACCTAATGCACATCAATGACAGCATCCTAAATATTCACCACATTGAGTTTATTGTAGGCACTTTTCACCAGTCTCTGAGTCCAGGGTGACAAAGCTAACAAACTATTAGCATGCTAACACCGCACTTCCTGCTTCTCGTAGAATAAAACGCTCTATAAATAGATGCAGAAAAAGTGCTGTGGTCTCAGTTTATCTGTATTGTGTCTAAACAGATTTTACTTTATTATATGCAAAAAAAAAAAAACACAAACATAAATTTGTTTTGTTTTTCATGTTTGAAAAAAACTTAAGAATCAGGTACAGTGCCTTTAAAATGACTTTTAGGTAGAGGTTGAAATGTCTTGATTTGTGTCCAGATGAATTTGAAACCTTTTCGACTCCTGGACTTTCTGTTTTTGGGTGTGCATTCAACTCAATGCATCGCTGTCTCCCATCTCCCAGAGTGTGATTAATATTTCAAAAAAAATGTAAACTTTTTTTTTTCAATTTCATTTTTCAGTTACAGAAAAAGTGCATTGCTTGGTATTGCTTGCTTCAATATTAATCACTTGTCAAAGGTTAAAAGGGGAGAGGTTGATACATTTCTATTAAAGTCCACAATACACAATTTAGAACACTAGCACAGCATTTCAATTCAATATAAATAACAAACCCATTGATAAATATTGCATATGACCCCTTCACTGAACTCCTTTGTGTAAAGAACAAACCCGTGTTTTTGAATTTGTCCATTTTAACATAGCCTCTCTATCATATCTCATTCTCTTTTTGAATAATATGCACCACAAAATGCCATGAATAATAAAACAACACTGCCATTTTCTTCCTCTTGAGTTGAAATCTTGGTGCAAAATACAGTAAGGCTGAGTGTGCTGCCTTTCTGATGTAAGTATAAGTTTCTCCCTGGATTAAAATGCATAGGAGAGCACAAATATAACTTCACAGACATGTTAATATGCCATATGTTCTCATACGCTTCAGTTCTTTTCAATTGATGTTTTGATGAGCCAAGATTTACAGCAACAGCAAGAATCAATCAAATGTATTTCTATCCTTTTTTCTATCTATCAGAAGCTCAGTCATAAAATTAAATGATTTCAAGCTCAATGATCCAGTGGTCTTTGGAGGTTGTGCTGGTGAAAAAAGGTGCTTTGGAAACGATATAGTGCTGTGGTTCTCGCACAAGATCTGTAGACTTTTGCAGTTCACATTTAGTTTACGATTGATTTAGTTTTGGGCCTAATCATGTCCTACCATCATATACATTCTTACTAAAAGTCTGAATGCTGGTGAACGTGAAGGTTTTAGTAAAGTCGTGGTTTAGTTCCTATAGAGTTGATTCGGTTTCATTGTTTGGTTTAATCACAGGTGTTCCAAGGTTCAAGGTTACTTTATTTGTAACCTTTTAAAAAAAGTAAAGTGCTCACATGGCAGTCAGAGCGCACCAGGCAGGACAAAAGAATGTACACAAGTATTAGAAGTATTACCCGAGTCAATATTGGAAAAAAAAGATTCAATCAAATTTATTTTTGTAGTGCCTAAAATCACAGCAGTTGCCTCGGTGAGCGACAACATTGGTCATTGGTCAATAATAGAAAAGCAGTTTAAATACATAATGTTCAAAGGAATTTAGCAAATGTAGCAGCGATAACTGTCCCAGAGCATCCTCTGTTCTTGACCCTCCTTCTCGGTAAGGAAAAAGTAGAAACCTCAGAGAGAACCACAGTGAAGGAGAGATCCTACTCCCACGGACGGATAGACTGCAGACTGCACTCAGGAGGAAGGAAGGTGGCTCATCTAGTGACAGAGAGTTCCTCCAGACAGATGAGGAACAGTTCATCTAGTGTAGAGAGAGTTCCTGCAGGCAGATGAGGAACAGTTCGTCTAGTGTAGAGAGAGTTCATGCAGGCAGATGAGGAACAGTTCATCTAGTGTAGAGAGAGTTCATGCAGGCAGACGAGGAGCAACTGGGTCGACAGGTCAGGGAAAAAGATGAGGTGTAATCTCACGACCCTGACCTGTAGACCCAGCTGGCTGGACGCTCTGGATGACCTCTCTTTAGCCGATATGAGCCTCCCTCCACACTTCTTGAGTGGTTCTGGCTCCACAGGATCTCTCCTTCACTGTGGTTCTCCCCAAAGTTTATACTTTTTCCAACAGGATGTTTTTGAAAAATTTCCTTCACAGACGGCGGGTCAAGGACGGAGGATGCTCTGGACAGTTATCCATTTGTTAAATTCTGTAAACATTGGTTAATCTGCTCCTCTATATTTGGCTCAATGACTGTTTCATTGTTCACTGCTGGTAAAATCAATCATGGAAGGCCCTGCGGGACGACAGCTGTTTTACTTCACAAAAATGAATTTAATTTAACTAATCTAAAGTGTGTTCATTAAAGCAACAGCAGCGGTAACAAAACAATTTTCATACTGCTGAATTTAATTTCTGGGTTAGTTCTTGTTTAGTCTTTGTTTTAGCTTTAGTTCTCTTTCCATTCTGGTTTGATTGAATGCTCTGATGGAAAGCACTTTGGGTCTGTTGTTGAAATTGTAATGCAATGTACAAATACGTCTGATTATTCATTGCTTGTTAGGGGCCAAATTAAAAAGAAAACTGCATTTGAAACAGTAATTCAACTGGCCACTTTTGATGTCTTAACAAAGAATTAAGAGGAAGATCCTTTTGTTTGCGTGGTCTGCCTGTCTCATGTGTAATTGCTTACGGTTTCCCACATCAATTAAAAGATGCTGCATATACTGCTCAAGATCTGGAGAAAGATCCTCTGGTCCCACATATGGTTGTACACTGCTCTTGACAGGTTTCCCCTGCGACGTTGAAGGATACATTAAATAAGCGGCAAAATAAAAGACCTTAAGCGTTTAATAATGAAAGCCATGCATTACCAAGACGCCCTTGTGACTGCATCTCCAAGAGTGTCAAACAAATGTACGACAAAATCTTCATAATATTCCATCTCCAAACATCTGCCATAAACCTTTTACGAATAACAGATGAGTTTGAATAAGTTAATTCATATTTAATGCATCTTTGTACTGACTCATGCCTCTGGTCTGGAGTTTCAAGGTGGCTCAGTATTGTTGTTGTGTGTAATTCTGACAAAAGACACGCTTATTTTTCCTTCCACGTTTTTCTTAGCTTTTGTCCTACTCCCAAAGCTCAAAGTCAGTGCTCATAGTCTTTGCTTTTAACAGGAAATTTGGCAACACTTCTTTACATCAGAAAAAGCCAGCCAAGGCCATAAACTCCACAAGAAATCTCACAATCTACCTTACACTTTTTGCGGATTTCAGACTAAAATATGATCATGTTGTTATCAAACTGGAAACATGAACTGTAAGATAACATAACAGAAATATTCACAAAGACTCATTTTGGACCAGATTAGTAACGCAATCCAAAAGCTCCATCTTCCAGTTATCAACCACAATAAAGTAGACATATTTTACTGTGAAATGTAACTATTACATATAAGGGATCATGATTAAAGTTGTGTTTATTGTACAGCACAATATTGATCAAAAATGACTTAACAGCAGAAAAGCGGCCATTGTTGTCCTGCAGAACTGAGAAGGAATGTTTAATTTATTTATGCATAACTTTATAAACATTTGCTTATGACCCAGAGTCTGAAATCAGAATAAAGCAAAGGGCTGTGGCTGACACCTTAAATGCAGGACAATATGGATTTCTCAAACATGCATAATTCAATAAAAAAAACTCTTATTAATAACTTCCAATCCACATTTTTTTGTTTAATGTGCTTTATTTTGAAACTGCATTATACAAAGAAAAGCCATTTCCAAAGTGCTGCACATGGAGAAATAAAATCAGCCGCCTCTAAAACTTAAAATGTAAAAGGCTTAAAAGGTTTAAAAATGTGATTTGCATAATATGTCTCCTTTAAAGGGGACATATTATGCTAAATCGACTTGTATGAGCTTTTAACCTTGTTGCAACAGTGTTTTCTCATCATTCGTTTATTCCAAGTTAGATTTTGATTGCTTAATGTATGTTTGAGTAATCCTATTGTCCTGCAACTGAGGCTCGAGCGCTCAGAAAAGTCCTGTTTTCCTGTTTCCCGCCCACATCCCTGTTCTTTATTCCTATTGTAAGACTCTGAGTGACACATGTGGTGTTATAAAATGTTATGTCACTTTTCAAAAATAAAAAAATGCCAATGAGGTGCTTGTTACAGTGAAATGTCACTCTGAAGATGTAGAATGGGCTCTGTGCACTGAATTTCAGTCAGCTATTTCTTTCTAAAATGACTAGCTCACTGTTCCTCTGGTTACTTACTGTCCAATTCTATTTCTGTGGGTTTTTTGCAGAGTCACACTAAAGTTAACTAATGGAGGTGTGTGTGGGTCAGTGCTAACGCTAATTTTTAAGTAAAATAAAGATGAAAAAAATAAAACTAATGAAAATAAAGTAATGTAATCTATAAATAGAAAGAATCAGGTAGTCTTTACTTTGCATTTTAAATGTTTGTTTCTTTATATTTTATGCTTTAATAGAACTCGGGATAGAACATCAAAAAGCAGCCGTTACCATGGAAATCGACCACGTTTGTTGTTGGTGTGCTAAACTTACATAGAAAAACATTACCCAAAACACTGTAAAAAAGTGAACAAAAAATCCATGGAAGAACCTGATAAACTGCTGGGTCACTTCTGGTAAATACATTTATCAATATATAGTGTTAGAATACTTTTGAATTAACGTTAAGTGTAGTATTTAGTGTCTTAAAATCTCCATTGAGTTAACATCGAGCCAGCTGAAAATTCTGTTGTGTGTGACGTCACGATCCCGAGCTCAATAAAAGTTAGCATTAGCTGTGAGAAACGGGCAGCTTAGCCAACTGCTGCTGTGCACGGAGCCCATTTGTTCAGCCGTTTTAGATCAATATTTTGGTTTACAATGAACAAAATGTAAAATTATGATCTACTTATATTTATAGTTCAATAAAAAGCATAATATGTCTCCTTTAAAATGAGCATAACTTTAACAGTGATACCTGCCCCTGCTCAAATCAACAATTAACACAATCAAAAACTCGGATTTCTTGTTTTTTTCTGTCATTTCCGTGGTCTTACCTGCTGAAGAGGAGGATGGTGAGGACGGTTCCCCCGGAGAGAAACAGTGCCATGGCTGAGGACCAGGACGAAACAGCAGCAGAGGAGATTTATCTGCCGAGAGACGCACAGAGGACAATAAAGTGTCATTTACAAGTGATTGATTCGCCCTGACAACAGCGCTTCATGCATCTCAATGAGCAACAACAACAACTCACGCAGATGCTGGCTTCCTCAAATAACAAGACTGAGAATATTAGTTCAAATATAAGCCAAATGATACTTTTGTAATCACACTTTCATTATGTTTGGTTTGATTGTGTGGCGTCTAATTCGTTTGATGGACAGGAACAAGCAGAAGTTCTGAATTAGGCTTATCATATTTCAGTAAGGTACTTGTTGCTGCTTTCAATGAAGTTATCATACTTTAACTAATCTTAAATAAGGAGAATATGTAACAGGAAAGTAAGCTATGGCAATAAGAACATTAATAGAAAAGAGCAAAGTGAAGCTTTTGAAGGTTATGTCATGTTCCAGTCTGATGTATTTTACAATGATTTACTGTTGTTTAATGTTTAATTACATGAACAAAATGTGGCAGATGGTAATTAACCGTGTTTCTGAAAGTGACCTTCAATTCAGAGGCGTTTTTAGCCGAGCAGGTCCACGCAAAAGCAAACACAGATAATTGAGGAGTGCAGATAATAGGGCAGCAATGATTGATCGTGACTAGTCGACAATACAAAGAACCAGAGTCATATTTTGATCATTGTAAGCGTTATCTGGACTGTACAGACTCACATACGCACACACAATAAGACCTTTAGAACAAAGACACTGGCAAACATGTGAAAGACAGATTGAGAAATACACTTCATCTGGAATTATGCTCTATCCAGAAGGCTTTTTTCAAATTAAGAATGAGAATTTATACTTTCAAAGCACAATATAATCTTTTGACAAGTCGACTAAACCAGGACTAAACCAGGACTAAACCAGGACCAAACCAGGATTAAACCAGGATCAAACCAGGACTAAACCTGGACTAAGCCAAGGTGTAATGGAGGACTAATCCTTCATTCAGCATTTACTCCGAATACTTCTGGTTTAGTCCTGGTTTAGTCCTGGTTTGGTCCTGGTTTAGTCCTGGTTTAGTCCTGGTTTAGTCCTGGTTTGGTCCTGGTTTGGTCCTGGTTTGGTCCTTGTTTGGTCCTTGTTTGGTCCTGGTTTGGTCCTGGTTTGGTCCTGGTTTGGTCCTGGTTTGGTCCTGGTTTGGTCCTGGTTTAGTCCTGGTTTGGTCCTGGTTTGGTCCTGGTTTGGTCCTGGTTTAGTCCTGGTTTGGTCCTGGTTTAGTCCTGGTTTGGTCCTGGTTTGGTCCTGGTTTAGTCCTGGTTTAGTCCTGGTTTGGTCCTGGTTTGGTCCTGGTTTGGTCCTGGTTTGGTCCTGGTTTAGTCCTGGTTTAGTCCTGGTTTGGTCCTGGTTTGGTCCTGGTTTGGTCCTGGTTTGGTCCTGGTTTGGTCCTGGTTTGGTCCTGGTTTGGTCCTGGTTTGGTCCTTGTTTGGTCCTGGTTTGGTCCTGGTTTGGTCCTGGTTTGGTCCTGGTTTGGTCCTGGTTTGGTCCTGGTTTAGTCCTGGTTTAGTCCTGGTTTAGTCCTGGTTTAGTCCTGGTTTAGTCCTGGTTTGGTCCTGGTTTGGTCCTTGTTTGGTCCTAGTTTGGTCCTGGGTTGGTCCTGGTTTGGTCCTGGTTTAGTCCTGGTTTGGTCCTGGTTTAGTCCTGGTTTAGTCCTGGTTTGGTCCTGGTTTAGTCCTGGTTTGGTCCTGGTTTAGTCCTGGTTTAGTCCTGGTTTAGTCCTGGTTTGGTCCTGGTTTGGTCCTGGTTTAGTCCTGGTTTAGTCCTGGTTTGGTCCTGGTTTAGTCCTGGTTTAGTCCTGGTTTAGTCCTGGTTTGGTCCTGGTTTGGTCCTGGTTTAGTCCTGGTTTAGTCCTGGTTTGGTCCTGGTTTAGTCTCACCTGTAACATCGATTCTGATCGGTTCAGAGCTGTTTCAGTCTCTCTCACACCAGTACAGACCAGAGTCTCTATCTAATTGAAACAACAATCGCCGACTAGTTGATATATATAGTAGATATACACTTAAATGTAGTTAATATGTTTACTGAGGTTTGTGAGCAGGACCACGCCTCCACCAGCGTCTCTGGGCCACAGCTCTATTTCCCAGAAGCCTTCTTATACTAGTCACCGGTTGACTCTTGAGCCCCCATAGTCTCTGGGTGGAGTCTCACAAAAAAAAAGGATGACACAAACTGCAACAACAATTGGGGTGCACGGTGGCAGAGCGGTTAGAGCTTCTGCCTCCCAATAAGGAGATCGTGGGTTCGAATCCCGGACCACCCCAACATCGTGGGTTCGAATCACCTCACACAATCTCTCTGGGTGGAGTCTGCATGTCCTCCCCGTGTTACCGTGGGTTCTCTCCGGGTTCTCCGGCTTCCTCCCACCGTCCAAAGACATGACTGTGTAGGTTAATTGACAACTCTAAATTGTCCATAGTGTATGAATGTGAGAGTGAATGGTTGTTTGTCCTTGTCTGTCTGTGTGTGAATGAATGAGAGTGAATGTGGGACAACAGATGGAAATTAGCCCAAGGCTACAATCTGGTGTGTTTACAGCATGTATATCATGTATGTTCATTAACATGCACTGTCCCAACCAAAAAAAAAAAAAAAAAAAAAAATCAAGGACTGGACCGATATAATTGTGGAAAATGGAAAAAAATCACATTCAAACTTAATTTGAAAATGGACAAGTTTGGCAGACTTAAGACCAATTGGAGCGTTTACTTGTGACTAAATGTGCCTTCATTTTCTTTGGAGCTCTTCTGTTATAATTTTCTGTTTTATCCTCTGTGGTCGATGTTCGTTTTTTTAAATTGAAAATTAAAAAAAGAAAGTTTAAGTAAAAGAAAAGTTTTATAATTCTTTTTTTTATTTTGCTGCAGAAGTTTTATCGACAAAGGTGAAGCGTTTATGTGACTTTAATTGTGAATGGGACGGACAGGAAGTCAGATATTCTTGCTTAAACTGATTTGAACTGTTGTGTTTTCTTGGAAGTTGAGAAGTTGAGAAACTCTGACCCTTTTCTTGTCTTTTTTGGCTCACTTCCACACCGATGACCCTCACGTCTACAACATGTCGATACAGAGCACCTCCACTGCCCTTTCACTCCTGCACCTGCAGTTTTGTGCCTACTTTTATACTCAACTCAAGCCAACTTTTGGAAACAAGATCTGGAGCCTTGGTTTCATCATATTGTAGCCCATATTCAGCATTTTTGAATCATACCATTGATGTTTGACAAACAGGGGACACCAACCAGCATTTTGCATGTACGGCCTGACAAAGCTAAATTGCCTTCTCTAAATATTGCATTTTTGTTTTAGGTTACCCAAGAAATATTCAGAATCGACGCAATATAAAATGATTGTATAAATACCAGGCATTGCTTGGTAAAAACATGGATAAATTCATAGGAAGATCAATGATGGTAGAATATAAAACACAGAACATCACACGTTTTATTTTGGAGTCTAAATCCAGACAGGGTTTTGGTGGCTAAATTGTTCCATTTTTAGAGGCGAGTCAGACAGTCGACGCTCGCGGGCTTCACAGATGGTCTCCTCTATCTATTTTTAATCTTTACAGTTTGTGTTTCAGCTGCAGCGATAATATCTAACACAGGTAACAGTGTTCCTGCCCCAGTCCATTAAAGAGCTCTGCTGAAAACCAGTGTGGTGTTTTTATTTTATTTTTTTCGTTAACAAAAAATGTTTACTTTCTCGAATAGAAAGAGGCAAAGTGAGTATGGTCTAGGAAGCACTATTAACTTGTTATAACAGCCCTCAGTGTTAGCACCAGTGTTAGCAAATATTCACCTTATTCCGGAAGTTGCCGTATGCGCCGCCGTCTTGTTTCTGTTGTAGTTTACACGGAGCAGACAAGCTCAACAGAAAATAAGTTCTACTCGACTAAAAACCTGTTTTCAGGCCGCCCAGGAAATCGGTGCGTTGTGACTTGTTGTTGCTCGTGTTCATTAAACATTTTACACAAATCAATCTACTTTATGTAACATTTTAGCGGCGAGACTTTTCCCTCGTTCGTCATTAGCTTTAACGGAGTTCTCGTCAAACGGAAGTGTGTTTACAATGAAAGTGCGCATCTGTGGCAAAAAATGGCAAAAGTGGTAGGGGCAGAATAAGGTGAATAAGCAGTAGTAGGACTTTTCCCACCTATGGCCAATTCACCCTGGACTCCTCTGCACTTGTTCCTCAGAGTATTGTGAGTTTGAGTGCTGTGCCAGGGGGACTTGTGAGTGGGATAATGACCTCTCGTTAATGACTCCGCTGCCTGTCCGTCTCACATTAAGCTTCAGAATGAGCAGAAACTAATAAAAAAGTATTGAGTTTCTCTCGTTGCTGTACGGTCTGCCTTCACAAGTCACTCCTCAGTCCGTGTGTGCATGAAATGGAGATTAAAGTCCACAGAAAACCCTCGGAGACCAGAGACTTAACTAGCGAAACGCAAGCTGTGGACCGCTGGCTGGTGATGCAAATGCAGAGTTGAAAGTAAGATTTGACTACTGTCCCATAAAAAGTACAGAAGATTAAGATTATATTCAGCTGTAAACTTCAGGGCCGTGTTTTTACATGTGGCTCAGGCCAGATTCACATGTGTAGCGCTCTGAATGGAGTTCTAAACATCAATCTAGAAAGGCTCTCGCTGAAAATGATCGGGATGTTGACGACGATTGTGGAACAAGAAATCTGATGTTTGAGAATGTTTGAGATGAGAGAAAAGTACAGACATCTTTCCCTCCTCAAACGCACAAAGCGCTTCCCTTCGCTTATTTTTTAAAAAGCAAAATAGTAATTCTGCAAAAATAGGCTGAAGTGCACCGCCATGCTTGTTGCGGCGCTTTTTCTTTGGTTTCCGCCCAAACCACAATTGTGCCCTGTGATTGGTCCGTGTGTGTGTGTGTGTGTGTGTGTGTGTGTGTGTGTGTGTGTTTTCCCAATTGTATTTTTTAATTGTGGATGTTTTATATGAGTGAAAAACATGTGCCCTTATTGTGAGCAGACTTGCATCGCCACAAACCTGAATAACTGAATAACCAATGACTGTAAAACCAAAGTGTCATTTTCAAACACCATCATTTTCCTTCTGTTTTTGTATTTGAGGTTTTTAGTCATTACATTCAGCTGTATCTTTAAATATATTTTCAAATTTGACTTCAAATACTGAAGCCAGTCAGCTGAAGTGACTCCAAATACATGTCTCTCAAACAGTCTTTTCAAAACAAGATGACTCATGTAGCTATTAATGAAAAGATGTCGAACGTCAAAGAAAATCTCAAAGGCACTAGACCAAAATATACACTCTCCAGGTTTACAAGAAATGAGGAAATTGAAATCAAACCAATGTCTCAAATGTAAACTTTCTGGTGAAACTAAAAACATCCACTTTGTTCATGTGCAAATACAGAAATAAACACAGCGACCTGGTAATGATGCTGTGCAGGATTCACCTGCAAGTCTTAATAAAGGCATGGCATGTTGGTTCACAAATATTACACATCCGGGTGGATTCATCTACTCCCCAAAAGATAATTTAAGTCAGAAAAGTGTGTCTTTATTCCTTTGGTGGGCTAAATAAAAAGTATATGTCCAAAACTTTATTTTTTAATTTTGGGGATCAATCAACAATCCTCCAGGAAGGTTAGTCCTGTCCAAGATCCTAGCTCAAGGCCAGGAAATGGATCCTTGGGGTCAGCCATTGTTTACCTCAAGGCATTATGGGTCAAATGCACAGACAGCCTTTGCAATAAAAGCCCTATTCAGACGGGATTAGTTTTACCTGGGACATTGAGTAAATTGTGACAAGTATAATTATGAACGCCGTCTGTGTTTCAAGTCCCATGCGAACGATCAATTCCTTTGAAAATGTTTGTAAAAATAACTCCACATTTCACCCGTATTTCAGGAAAATCAAAGGTCCTCAGGTGATTTTAGTCCCGTACGAATGCTCATGTCAGTGATTTGGTTTGCGTTTAGTCCAAATGTCAGTTCAAAATGTTTCCACGTCCATTTAAAGTCTCTATAACAGATTCTCATGACATTCTTGTGGGAGGGCACTTGTGGTAAATATTGATCATAGTTCTGAGTTCTAAAATGGAATCCCTCTGTAATGTCATGAAAAAGTGACGTGCCATTGAAAATACAGAGACAATTTCCACACATCTGACACATTTTTCTGACAGTCAGACATTCAACAAAATATAGGTATTATTATTTGTCAAATCATAACTGTTATGTCATTTGTAATTTATGTTGCATAACGGTTGCTTGGTAACAGTTGTGGAATTACCTCTTCCTATGTCATATTTGCTGGCCAACCAGGAAGTAACATTAAAACATTATGAAAACTGTCAAACTGGGGACAAATAGGCAAAATGTTTAGTAAAATCTTAAATATAATCATGTCTCAATGTTTTAGTGAAATGTGCTGTCAAACATGTCATATAGACCAGTGTTTCTCAAGCAGGGGTACGGGGACCCCAAGGGGTACGTGAGGAATTACCAGGGGGTACTTGGAATGGGTTCAGGTTTTTAAAAAAGATGAAATGTACTTTTATCTGAATAAAAATGTGTCATTTGTTGTAACTTTAGCATCTATTGGAGCATCTTGGACCATAAATATAATTAAAATAAAAAATATAATAGTAATAATTGACAATATTCGACTAGTAAACTCATTTATTTGCCCGAAACTCAAGTTGAGGGGTACTCTGAGGGTGAGACAAAGCTTAGGGGGTACTCGAGACAAAAAAGGTTGGGAACCACTGATATAGACCTTAACTTGATCAATATTATTTATTTGTCATGGAACCTTCACAAATTCAGTTATTGTTTCTTCCTACAATTAACAAACTGCAATAAAGACATTGGGCATCAAGGAGGCTCTTCTGGGAAAGTTTAGGTGCAAAGATTTGATTGAGGGGCTGCGTCAGCGTGAATGGATTTGAGAGAAGCTACAGATGTTTCATAAGAAATCTGATCACTTGGATGTCATTTTGATAATAGGAACAACTGGGTAAAAAGGGCTACGTCTCACGCTACAGCACAAGTAATAACAGATAACGATAAAAACGTGACAATACAGGGACAATTTACACACAGCTGATGCATTTTTTGACAGTTTAAACGATCATTCAACAAAATAAAGATGTTATCAGGTATTATTTATTGTCAATTCCTCACTATTGTGTAATGTATATGGATTTTGGCCCTTGTTTGCAGTACGGTTGCTAGGTAACAGTTGTGGAATTACCTCTGTGGCTGCGTCCGATTGTCCTCCCTAGTCCCTAAGCCCTCATAGCCCTGCACTCTTGAGCAGACTAAACAGTGCACTCAATTTGCGATTCGGAAACGCAGCTCGGCGCTGAACACGTGACTCTGGCGTCTGGGAGAAAAAAAAGCCGGCAAAACTTAGATAAAAAGTGATTTCTGTTATGAATGTGGGTCAAATCTGCCCGACATGCAAATATTTATGGAGTAGCAATCACCATACAAGTTTCATTCATCACGGATCACACATGAAACATCAAACAGACTGAATTATTCAACTTTTTGCCTGAGATTTGTGATCTATTCACAGCTCAAGCTAAGGTAAGTGCTTCCGCTGCGTAACTGTTGTGTTTAGTTTATAATCCCGGCTCAGCACTGCTTTTAAACATCTGCTTCATTCAGTCAGTTGTGTCACTGTTCACTGTGACTCTCTCAGTGCATTGCGGTCAATATTGATAGTGACCATAGTTTTCAGGGTGCATCGTGGGAAATTTTGAGTGCACTATTTTTTCACCTGCTGGACATTCGGACAGCACTAAAAATGGCTTGACCACTATTCATGTGAGGAATAGTGTGGACATTCAGATGCAGCCTATGTCATCTGTGCTGCTCATTTACAACCAGGAAGTAACAAAATAAACTGTCCAACTAGGGACAAATTTGTAAAATGTTCAGTAAAATGTTAAATATAATAGTTTGGTAACGTTTTAGATTAAGTTTCCTTAGTTTACTATTTATAAGATGTTAATAAGCACTAATAGTTTGTTTATGCACTTACACTTAAACATGTATAAGGCGTTATGCCTTATACATGTTTATAATCCATCAGCCAAATGATGTTTGAGTGAATAAACCACATGTACAGAGCATCAATGAGCTGTGTATTACATTATTTTCAATTATCACGCTAATAAATGCTCGTAAATGCCTTATAAGTGCTTCTAAACACATAACAAGTGCTTATTAATGCATTTATAAATAGTTTACTAAGGAACCTTAATCTAAAGCATTACCAATAGTTTTAGTGAAATGTGTGTCTACCCTATTCATATGCACTTTAAAGGTCCCATATTCTGCTATTTCCTCCTTTACACAGTCTATTCTAAGGGCTTTGTTGATACATTTTTGTGTTGTGTAATATCCATAACATAACAGTTTCCAAAAAACACCCATTTCTTGGACTGGCCCCCCTCCTTGCAAAAGCAAACGGCTCACTCTGAGATCTGACCCCCCCCGAACAGAGAGCAGGCTGCCTCCCCCGCCCAACCCGCGCGCCTCCCCCACCCAACCCATGACGAAGCCTAGAGCGGAGATGGTGTGCATGCGCCGTGTGCTCCGGTAAACAGCGATACACAAACACTGAATAAACCTTTTATCCGTCCTGACGGTGCGTCGTGCTGAGTCCTACGTCCTGGATCTGACCTGGAGTTTGATGTGCTCCAGTACCTCGACGATGGACGTTGCTGTTTGGTAAATAACAAGCTAACTCTTCGATCTGTCGTATCCATCGTGTAATTACTGTGTAACATTAGCATTAGCTGTTTTTATTCTGCGGCTGCGCGCTTCCTGGAGGCGTGGCTTAAACACCGCGTCATCCATGTGAGGAGCGTCATCCTTGTGAGGAGCCCCCGTCTGCTGCTCAGCCGAGGGGGACGGAAAAGACAGTTCTCTAGCGAAAGCATGTGGGAATTTGCATGTTATGGGACCTTTAACTATTCCCCCTACAGTACACTATAGTAAGTACAAAATCTATTCCATTAAATGACATGGAAACAAGATCTGGTTTAGTGCATAGATTGAGTTGTTAAAGCTGCATATTGTGCCAGCAGATAAAGCACAACACTTGAGAACTATCGCAGCTGGATTGGGGCCCAAAGACGTTTGTCACTGTGCGTTGACATTCACTTAATCGTATAGTGTTGAAGCCAGGACTTGTGCTTGTGCCCAGACACTTCACTGACTTTGATCTCGACGTTCCTCCTCTGAGACCACTGCTTATTTACTCCCGTTTGTGCCAAATTTAACACGCAGCCAAATTGTCTGGAATCGAGTGTTATGTAACGGCACGGAGCGGAGCCAACGGTTAAAGCCGTCGTACACTTTTGATTCTCTTCCCAGGAATTACGCCTGTATTTTGTATTTATCGGAAAAGCATTTAGTGAAAGGATATGTTTCAAAGCCGGAGTCAACAGCAAATAGACAGATGGATAGTGCAATTTATATTATATTGTTGCAATTAATTAATAATACGTTCTTTTTAATTGCATGTTCCGTCTTTTTCCAGTGCATTTTCCAAAATAGCAAAATTATAAAACTGGATCTTTCTCAGCTTTATTTCCACAGTGACTGGAGAGTGGTTGAAATGTCTTATACTTTCGCTTCAACTGCAGAATTTGAATGGGAGTTGAACTGGCGACCTTCTGGTTCTTAGACGGATGCCTTGTATTGTACTGTATTGTATTTTGGAGCATGAAAGTTGAGTTTGTGCCATTGTTTTTCTCTCACAAAGACATTTTATCATTGTGAATAAATTGGAATAATATAGTCAGTCCAAGATAAAAGACATGTGGGCCAATAGAATAAAAAACAAGTTTTGTAGATAAGCTGAAATGAAATATCAGCATATCAAAACAGTGTCTAATAAAAATAATGATAAAAATTAAATTAGCATATTCTTGATGTCTGATCTTTCAGAAAAAGAAATCAGTGATGGTTTGGTTTCTTTTCAGTTTAATTGTACAGTCCTGTAGCATTTTATTCAATGCTCAAACCTTCAACCATCACTTAAACAAGCACGTTTTAGCACATTCCAATCCACTTTATTTATGAGACACAATTAGTAAACAAATAAACAGTACTGCAGCACAACACATAAAATACACTACAAATATAAAATAAAGCTCTATCATCCACATTTACAGCAACGCAACAAGTAAAAGAAGAGCAAATGTATCAATAAATAAAGAAGTGAAACCATTAAAACTTATTTGTGAAGGATTGCTATATACAGTATATCTAAACATCAGATTTTTATCATTTTGACAATCACAATAAATCCAATTTGAGATGTAATTGCTTTGTCAATATCCCCCTCCACCATTTCCAAAATCCATATTACACCATAGTTAGGAAGTGACAATAAGTAATACCTGATAACACCTTTGTTTTGTTGAATGATAGTTTAAAGGAAAAATGTTATGAATTTTTGTTTTGTTTTTGGCCATTAAACCTGCTTTTGAGTGTATTCAGTTTGATATCTAATGTTTTAGAACTACAAATTAAATACTTTTACATAAATAAACATAACTTCTGGGAAATGCCATTTTGACTTAGCTGTGGCTCCATCTACTGGCTGTAGAGGCAATTACACACATGTAAATATATACCCTCAATGCTTTGTGATACGCAATGCATCTGACAAAGTTGTAGTTATCGTGATTAGATGAAAGAAATGCTTAGAGCGAGTCTGGCGATGATTTAAGGAAAACAGCAAAAGATTGTGGGATAAATGACGTCAGCATCGTCTGCGTCACATCGAAGGATCAGAACACAGTGTGGGAGAGAGAGGATTTACAAACCAGCATCATCAAACAAACATGAATCAAACTAAATGCTACTCCAGGTATGTTTTTGATGACGGAACAATGTTAGAACATGACTAAAAGCTCAACATAGTCAATTCTGCACAATATTTGTCCTTTAAACTGTCAGAAAAATGTGTCAGTATATTGTCCAACTTTCAATTTTACATCATAAAGGAATACTGTTAAAGAACTCAGCAATACTTCCTGTCATTTTAAACTTTTATTTTTCAAATTTTCTGCAAAAACTGCAACTTTATGATGTAAAACTATGATAAGTATTTACCCGCCAAAGCTAAGTCATAATTAGAAAAACATGAGAGCCTGCCATATACACTTCGGATTCAGAGGCATTCAAATGACTAAAGCCTGAAATATAGTTGCTAACTTTATCATATTGTTATGGCTTATATAACACAGCTGCATGTTTAATTCGTCAGCTGCAAATCATCAAAACAGGACAGGAACAATACGGTACGCGCATGTTCCCATTCTTTGTCATCCACAAGATTACAAATGTAGAAAAAGAATAGACTTACACCATCACATATCAAATGCACTAAGGCTCAGCATCCTGAATAATACAAGAAAGATTAATAAGCAGTCGTGCTCGATGCAAACCCACGGAAGAATGTGTTAAATGACTTTTAATGTACAGTAATTATACCACGTTGTTTAATCTAAGTCCCATGTTATGTAACTGGTAACGTCCAACAAAGGGCCGTGATTGGCTGTGCATTCAAAGCCACCAGCCTCAATGGGAATAACTGCCACGGCATTGTGTGTAAGAATAATGAGCCGAGGTTTTAAATATGCAGCGGAAAGTCCATAATGCTATTACGTGCAGTAGGTAGCAACTAAAGAGAATTAGAGCAGCGAGTTGGATTATTTATTTTTTATTCATGAGTGTTTCCCAGCTGACTGTAAGTGTGTCAGAGGCATGAGCGACAGCATGGTTAAGTCAGCATAAGCAGCAGAAGTGACATATATGCAAATGTTTGACCGTGTTTAATGCAATATATAAAGCCCCATGGAGCAATTCAACCATAACATTCATTTTTTACTTTGTGAAATGTAGTCAGCGAAAGGGAAATGCTGGAAGAGCTGTGGTTGCCAGGTGGTCTGTCGTTATCGCGTGTTTTGGGATTGTCATCTAAAGCGGTGGTTCCCAAACTTTTCTGGCCAGGACCTCCAAAATAGCCATGCAACCAACTCGGGACCCCAAAAGTCAAATGAAAAATAATTCTAAGTGTCAAATCAGGTTTAATCAGGTTTAATGTTGGTTATTTGAATAGGTTATTGTCTTATTAGACCCTATTTCACTAAATGATACTGTATTTAATTAGAAAATTAGAGCAAATACAGTCTCATATTTCTTCAAATTAGATCTTGAAATCATCTCGCGACCCCCAGCTCACCCCTCGCGACCGCCCGGGGGGTCCCGAGCCCCACTTTGGGAACCACTGGTCTAGAACGGTGGTTCCCGATCGTCTCGAGTACCCCCTAAGCGATGACTCTCACACAGAGTACCCCTTAACTTGAATTTCAGGCAAATAAATGGGTTTACTTGTCACATATTCTCAATTATTACAATTATATTATTTGTTTGAATTATATTTATGGTCCAAGATACTCCAAAAGAAGGTTATCTTAAAACCTGAAACCATTCCAAGTACCATCTGGTAATTTCTCACGTACCCCTAAAGGTCCCTGTACCCCTGGTTGGGAAAAACTGGTCTAGAGCAGTGTTTTTCAAGCTTTTTTGAGTCACGGCGCACTTTATTGGTTGAAAATATTCCACGGCACACCAAACAATTAGTTGGTTTAATCCCCCGCTGCTTTTGAAATCAGGATGTTTTGTATAAATGGATACCTTTGGAGCATGTCGTCTTAGCAGCAGGAAAGAAGGCCATCACAAAGAAATGGATGACACGAACTGACCCAACGATCGAGCGTTGGACTGAAATGAACATTCGCAAAATGGAAAAGATCCCAGTCGGACTTTGATAATGGACAGTTTTGGGCCAAATGGGACGGTTAATAACCTTTTTGTACGAACTCACACTTTATAAATGAGGCCCCAGACCTTTTGAATCTGCCGGTTTCAAAGATCTGTTCAAAAGACTGGCTGTATTTTATAGTTATTTTTATGACAAAAGCCAGTGAGATGACTAATTTTATCCGGAAATTAATCACAGATATGAATAAGCAAGATTAGATTAAAACGGATCAAACTGAAAGTGAGAATGTGTGTTCCCTTTTTAAGCAATAAAACAGTAAATAAAACCATGCACTACAATAAAAAATATACTGTTATTAGAATGATATGATTTTTTCATGCAAAGGTCCTTTCTGTTTCTTGTGTCGGTTCAACATAAATCAGTGTAAAAATGCATGAAAATTAAAGGAAAAAGACATTTCAAAAATGACATCCAGTTTAAACCACAGCTCAAACTAGAAACGTCATTACTTTCTGCCAGTTTGTATCATAAACAACAAACTGAACTAAACATAGTATTTTTTTTTCCACAATTTGACTCACAATTGTGCATTTCAGTGTTCAAATTTTAAAGTCTGAGTTGTATGTGTTGTATTAGAACCAATAGTCCGACAGGAAATCCAGTGCATCTCTGAAACTACATTAAATCAATAAGAATATATTAAGTTAATGTAGTGTACTGCCCTTTTAAGCACTGCTACTCTCTGCCAAAGTGGGCTGTGAGACAAATGTACTGCGCTGAGCTCGGGGAGAGAGCTCTGGAGCACTTGGAGCATCTTGAAGTCATAAATTTAGCTCATCCCTTCCAGAAGAGTATTATTAGTGATTATCGTTGCATGCTGCTTGGAAACACATTAAAAAGACTAAGTTGAGTCATAAACAGCGACACTGCGCTTCACTGGGATCATTCAAGCAATCAGAAACAAGCTCGAGTGACCAACGGGACTTATTTTATAACTGTTTATATTATATTATATTATATTATATTATAGTTAGCATTAGAAGTAAACACAGCAGACGACAGGACAACTGCAATTTTGATTAAGTCTTCAATAAACACTGCTGCTGTTATGGACCTAAATCAATCATAAAATGTTGAATTGTTATTATCGGTCGGTATCATAAATCAATACAAAGTTAGGTCAAAGTCAAGAACCTGGTGAGTGCTATAATCATTACATTTAAGGTGTGTAATGTTGTTATTTTGCCTGAATTGACAAACAGGTAATACCATTAAACCAACTAAAGATGGGCTTACACTGTCCAATTTCTGGGCAGATTTTGGCTTGAATTTTAGTTCATGACAAATGTAAAATGATGCCACTTCTTCTCCTCCGTGGATCTGTGTCGTGCGGTGAACGGAGGGTTACGGCTGCAATCACCTGCTCACAATGAGCACACCACTGCTGATTGTACAATCACAGGGATTTCACACATGTTTGACATTTGTCATGAGTCGTTAGGTCCGAGCGCTGCTGAAGCCGAGTGAAAGTCACGGAGGTGACTGGGACCACAAGCCTCTGACGCGCCAAAGCACCGCACACGAAAGCCTCTGACTTTAAACAAAGCACTGCTTAACAGTGATAACACTGATGACAGTTTCTACTATGTTTGTGGTGTTTAAATGCACTGAATGAACGAATGGTGGGAGCACAAACGTGTCCACGGAGCACGACTCAAGTCCCTCGTCCAGTGTGAGCAGAGAGCGTATCCATACAGCCCCGTCATGAGCTCGGACTGTATCCATACAGCCCCGTCATGAGCTCGTGTAGCCCATGTGGTCTTACTGGTTGTCAATTTCACCAAAAATCCAGTTTTCTTTGTAAATGACAATTAGATTGTACATAAGTTAATATTTTAGACTGTTTTAGTCAGAGGCTTTTATTTTGGCGATGCCACTCCTTCCTGGGGATTGGCGCGGTTCCCCTCAGTGCCATGAGGAAAGCAGAGGGGAGGTAAGCTGCAGGTTTTGCTCCCGTGATTTGAGTATAAAATATTTGATACAGAATTCATGTTAACGATATTCATACATTGTTCGTGATTTATAAGGCCTTTAGTATTGTTCCTGTTGGTAGTAAATGTGTGAAATAGCGTTTTATGTACAAATACAGCACTTTGGAAAAAGCTGGTATTAGCATGTGAGCTTGGACTAGCAAGTGTGGTCTCACATGTGTCTGTGGTGCTTTATTTTTCTACAGACTTGTGTTTGAAGTGAGAGACCTGGAGTGGCTGTATAGTAATATTTTAGTGTTTCACACAGGTATGTGGTTTTATTGTACACCAACACACACTGTAATTTATTTTGTTCATTTACTGTAATTCATAACATGTACCTTTTGTACATGATTTATTGTTCATAAGAAAATATAAAATTGCCATGATTAGAGGGATTTACTTGTTAAAAATGTACACTATACGATCATACTGTTAAAAAGTTTATAAATATCATTGTAATTAGTAAAATTGTAATAACACAAGAGTGCCATGAGGAAAGCAGAGGGGAGACTTGTGTTTGAAGTGAGAGACCTGGAGTGGCTGTATACTAATATTTTTGTGTTTCACACAGTAAATCTCCTCCTGAATGGCAACCCCTGTGTGTGTCTCCGTCCTTCATCTACACAACACAACGCAGACGGTTTTTTAGTCGGTCAGCACAGACACGCCGGCTACACTCGGACTGTCATCAGACAGTAAATGCTCCAAAATCTTCCAAGAAGATATTGACAGTTGACCAAGTTACAGATCAGATCTGTGGAAAGATGAGACCACGCACAGGTATTTATGAGCAATAAAAACACACTCAGTGATACATTCAGATTTGGTTTAAAGCCATACTATGGAACATTCCAGGCAAAACAAGAATCTGTTTTAAGAAGTAAAGAAGGCAGAAGCTGATGGTGACACATTTTCTTCTGTAATTGACAGTTTTAACGACGTACCAGATCCAGGTTATTTTTTCTTCACTATATTTTCATTTCCAACTTTTCTCTTTCTGGTTCACACTTCTGAGACTGTTTTTGGATGCACGAGCACGCGTCTTGGCTCAGATTATCCTCACATTTAAAAGCAAACAGCACACAAGTCCAAGCACGAAAACCAGGCATCTGAACGTTTGCCTTCAAATATTTACAAAAAGCTAAGACAGAGAAAATGAAAACTTTACGGCACAAAACACTCTATGCTGCTGTTCGGTCTGCATTTGTGTCGCCATTTGCCCGAGTCGTTGTGTAAATAAATGTTAAGCAAACAACAGTCATTTGAGTCAGACGGATTGTGTGGTAGAGCTCTGTTAAAATGAATAATTTAGATTATAACTAACTAATCACAGAAGCCGCCACGGAACAGGAAACGGCAGCAAATGTTTAATATCTATTCTCGGTTTGTTCAGATGTGTGCATAGTTGTTGCATGAAAAGCCAAATGTGATGTGTTCTATTCTGAAGAGGCTGCATCGTAAAAATAGCTAAAGTAATTTGAAACACAGCAATAGCAATACAATCCAATCTTTGTGTTTGAATTGATGTTTGAATTGTTACTTTGAAACTCGGATACAGTTTTGGGCTGACACATTCTTAAGACATTTTTTAGCACTTCACACCACAAGTTGTAAGGAATTTAAAGTCTTAAAACAGCAGACATTCCCACTGTGCGATGGTTCATATAATCAGCCGTGACTGCGACCAAAGTTTCTCTGTGCTACAAATTGTTCTACACACGCCAGAGCTGTTTTTGTGTGTTTGTGAAAGTAAACGGAGAGAGAAATGGGGGATAAGCTCTTCTGCTGTTACTTCGAGGAGTTGTGTTTACAGTTGGTCACATGTTTGACAGAGATTAATGTCAAATCATTTCTATGGATTTTGGCTCTTTTACTGTATGGTTGCTAGGTAACAGTTGTGGAAACACCTGTCACATCTGCTGCCCGTGTGTCCGACCAGGAAGTGACACTGTAAACCTCACCAGAACTGTCAAACTGTGGAAAAATATGTAGAATAAAAAGTTTAAATATGATTGTATTATTCGTTTTCGTGAAATGTGTAGTATAAACGTCCTGCATTACCACTTTTTGACGTCACAAATAGGATTATTTTGCCTCTACAAACAACACTTTTTGGGTCAGTTTGCTCTCTCAACATATCGGCTTTCATGTGGAAAAAACAAACTTATTACTTCATAAAATCCACTTCATCCATAGATCTCTCCAGGATATTGTAACTTCAAAGGCCGTTTTCTTAAAATGCATTTTTCTCCCACAAAAAGATCAGCCTTAAAATAGCTCCTACACCAAACTGTACAATCTTATACTTAACAAGATTTTGATGGAGCATTTAACTCTAAACCTGATTTATTAAAGTTTAAAGTAAAAAAAATTAGGCAAAATTTGGATTGATATTGCATTTTCAGTCAGATCTGATTGACTCAAAATAAATAAGATATCAAAAAGTAAAGGTTTTTGTAAGTAATATGTGTACAAATCCATTTTTCAGATTTAAATCTCCCAAATGTGTGCAATTTTGGCCGTTTTTACACATTAAATTTCTTATTTCTGTATGAAAACATGACATGATGAAAAACTCGTAAATTTTTTCTTACATTTATGTAAGTAAACAACAGGAAAAGTTAAAAATGTATATCTTTAAATTGAAGATTGTTTTACTGATTCACCTGCAGTGCCTCACCTTAAATCTACATTTCTCATTCAAACGTGTGTATTTGCCTTAAAACACAACTCTCTTTTGTTGTTTGTTTCAGGACACATAAATTAACATGACTAAAACATCATAAAACATCAAATTTATCGATCTATCAAAAGACACATCCAGGAAAATGTAACCTTTACACAACAAATTCACCAAAGAGCATCGGTTATTCTTATACATTCTCTCTAGACCCTTTCCCTCACTCTACAGCAGTGGTTCCCATCCTTTTTTGTCTCGAGTACCCCCTAAATTTTGTCTCACACACAAAGTACCCCTTAATTTCAGTTTAAGACAAATAAATGGGTTTACTAGTCACATATTGTCAATTATTACCATTCTATTTTTATTTTAATCATACTTTTGGTTCAAGATACTCCAAAAAGATGCAAAATGTACAACTAATAACATGTTTTTGTTCAGATAAAAGTGCATTTCATTTTCTTTTAAAACCTGAAACAATTCTAAGTACCCCCTGGTAACTGCCCATGTACCCCCAAGGGTCCCTGTACCCCTGGTTGGGAAACACTGCTCTACAGCACGCACTTTTCACCCACAAAACACCGTATATTGATTTTGGTCCAAGCGCGATTTATCACGACCATCCGTTACGCGCGTCTGGCTCGTCTCCTCGCACCTCGCTCCGTGTTTCTTTATTAACTCCTTCCTGGCGTCGGCTGGCTGTCCATCAGCGCTCGGCCTGCCTTTCATGTGTCTCTGGGCCCGCGTCGCCGCCGTTCGACTCTTGACGCTAAGCCGACTTGAAAAGGGCATTCACAAATATAAAGAGAACCGTCAGATGTGAATCACAGGGTTCGCTCTCCGTTTGTGCCACTCGGAGGTATTTATTCTGGGCATATGGAGTGAGTCAGAGCAGTGACGGCCAGCTGCTTATCCATACCCACTTCTCCGGGTTTTCTCTGCCATTTATCATGAAAAAGGTCAAGCTTCGATGTGTTTTTATGAAGGGAAACTATGGATTCAGTGCACAGTATAGTTTTCTTTGCCTCCCACCATTTGAAGTACTACTAAGCGGCTGTGGTTCAAGGGTAAAGTTGAGCAATGCATCCAATTTTAAAGTGCGTATGACAGGTTTTTACGATTTTCTAATTTTGATTTATTACGCGTAAACATAAATTATAGTTTTACACCAATCAGGCAGATATTTGTGGACAAAAGTGTCAAAATATGTTGCAGGAAGTAGACAAATTGATGACGTCACACTAGGTTATGCATAATTTACACAAAATAAACTATTTTTTTTGACCCTTTAAACATTGATTTAACAAAATAAAGGTGTTCACCTGTAATTTTTTTTTGTCTAATGAAAAAATCTGTGACATTAGATGAGTTTTGGTGCACTGTACAGGGTGGTTTCTTGGTAATTTCCTACTGTGATGTCATCATTTACAACCAGGAAGTAAAATTAAAAACCTAAAAACACACTAGCAGAATTTGAAATATATGTATCTTAACTGCAAATAAATAATAATAATATTGTGCATGTAGCTTTTTTTTTTTTTTGTTTCCTGGTATTATATTAATGCTACAAAAACATGTCTTTTAACATATTTGTTCAGGTCTGATTGTCAGACAAATGCAAAATGTGTCTAAAATGTATCTTTAAAGCGCAAAAATATCACTTTATGCTTTTATTTGAAAGTTTACAACATAACTTGATTAATTTATATTTTTAATCAGCTCTTTTTGTTGCATTTTTCTCTATAAATGATAAACTCAATATTTAAATTTAGAATCACTTCATTAACGATATTATCTAAATTTTGATAAATCCCGCCACTGTTTTGAAATTATGCTAAATTTGAATATCAGACCTGCCGTTTAAACTAAAAAAGAAAAAACTCTAGTTTTCCCTTGCCGAGAAGGAGGGTGAAGGACAGGGGGCGCTCTGGGACAGTTATCCATTTACTAATTCTCTTGAAGATTGTTAATTTCAACTGCTTTCCACCTGTGGCCCATCGAGGCAACTGTTGATGTGATTTTAGGCGCTACAAAAATAAATTGATTTGAATTTCATTTCAATTTTTTTTTTACTCCAAACCTCCAAACCACATGTTGTGTTGGTTTTGTTGAAAAATTCCAAACTGTCACTGACAATTAGACATTTGATTATTTGCCCAGCCCTGGTACAATGCAAGAAATCTTGAAATGTGTTGGAAAAATCTGAGACATTTTTAAAAATAAGTTTATCCTTCCTTTGTCCCATCCTTTAATGCCAATAGTAGCTACAGTTCAGCCCTAGAGGAGCCAAATGGGGAGCTAGATTCATGATCAGAAACTAAACCACACACAGAGAGAACATGCAAACTCTATGGCCCAGTGTATTCCACAGAACAGGGTCTTTTCTGTCCTGAACTCTCTAAAGTTACAATAAAACGACTGAATGGCTTAGGCTGGAGTTGGAGTAAGAGTTGGGACGATGGAGGATGGATTTTTCACGCTGACTGTCGATTCCTGCGAAGGTTATACTTAGTTTTCTGCTCCTGAGGGCAGTTACATCACCGCGGCGCAGTTTGTTTGGACATGTTTTTGGACTGTGGCACAGTGGCCTCCGTCTTACCCTTGGCTCCTGCCGCTTTGGGACTGCAGGGGTCAAAGGTCGTGCCAAGTGTGTACAGTCGGCAAAGGTGAAAGAAGGGACATCCCGAATCTGTAACGCAGCGCTGCTCTCCACACGACGACGGGAAATATGGCAGTAAAAATAGTTGCTGTGTTTTTTCTTACACTGACACTATTTGTATGAAATGAACTGAATGATGTTGTAGTACTGGTGTTGGTTGTTTCTCAGTTTTATAGATATTTTCTTTAGTAATAACTGTAACATAAGTAGATCGTCATTTACGTTTAGTTCATTTTAAACAGCAATAGTGATTTAAAACAATTTAATAATAGAAATTAATCTTAAAGCTTAACACACTGTTCAAAACTTCAGAACTGAGGAGCCCCACATTAGGGTTCAACGATTTTGGCAAAATAATGAATTGCAATTTTTCTGAGGTCCCGGAGCATTAAAATGTGGGAAAAGACTGAAATCTGAACTGATAAAATAGAAGAATCTGATGCATTTCAGTTTGTAGAGCTCAAAACTGTAAGGTTTGTAGTTTTTATAGATAATAGGGTGTCCTGTTGTTGTTTGCAAAGGACTTCGATAATTGCTGTCTTTGGCATTATGTCAATTCAAATTGTGATTTAATTTCGTTTGCGATATTTCTTACAGCTGCAGCCCTGCCAGACTTCTTTGGAGGGGGATTTCACAGCAGCAAGCAGCTCATTTTATTTACATACTTTTATTAGTTTTTTTGTTTGTTTTTTTTTGTATCTAAGAAACATCTTTTTTTTTTTTTTACTTACTAATGGCAACTAAGTACAGAGGTGTGAGTGGAATGTTGGCGGTCTGTGGGGGCAGGGCTAGGGGGTAGGTGAAAACAGATCTTTTCTGAGCCCTAAAGCCTCAAATGCTGGACAAATTACTCAAACATTCTCCTAATGAGATTTTGCATCATAATGTTTTTCACGTTAACTAAACTGATCTATATCGGCTCGTAGTTGTAATACATTTATTAGAAGTGTACACGCATGCTTAATAAATTGTACAAATGTGATCCAATCTCTAGTAAATCCCACATCACATGCAGAGGACATGTTCCACTCCAAGGTCATGGGCCAGAGATGACAGCCTGACGTGACGTGGTTTAGGTTTGTGTAGGAAATTTCACAGATGAAATATAATTGACTTGACATTAAGGGCAGACTGCATACCATTTAAGATAATGGCTCCTTTTAAAGCAAGTATCAGCTGTAATATTGTGGTGATTATGAACCAATCAGCAGAGTAGATTGTGTTTTATGCATATTTTCACAGAAAGGTAACCTTTAAATGCAAATGATAAGAAATATAATTCTTGGTTTGGCCAGCGGCAAATCAACCAGCTGTGAAAATGATTGGACCAGTATGTGCAATTACTGCTCAATCAATGAATCCAACCATCGCTTATGACAAAAGGTAACCTGCTGTAATGGGATATTTCAGCCAGAAAAAAAGACAATTACATTTTACACGGAAAGGATTATTAATGTACTACTGTAGATGCACTTCCAATAAAACAATCAATGAAGCTTTGGGATTTTAAGGCTTATTAAATATTTTGTTCAAATCAAATCAAAAACAATGTTGAAATTCTATCTCATATCCAGTTTACAACATAAAAATTAGAAAATGTTTTTAATAACCATAACCATTTTAACCACCAATGTAAAGAAGCATTGTATAATTTCTCATAAACTCCTTCATAATCTTCTTGCTTTGCCAGGAATATTCCACAGTATGGCATTAAAGTGCATATGACAGGTTTTTACAATTTTCTAGTTTTTACTTGATTTGACGGGATGAAGACCTGTTGTTAAGACGTATGATAGTTTTACACCAATCAAGTGGAAAAATCTGAAAACAAAAATGTCAGGAAGTAGAGCAGAGGTCCAAAACATGATGACATCACTGGGCAGACTTCATCCACAAGTACGGGACAATTTACATACAACAGACATATTTTCCTGGTCCTTTAAACGTTAATTCAACAAAAAATACATGTTCTTGTGTGTTTTAATTTGTCACATAATAATTTCTGAGGAGTTTTGGCCCTGTGTGATTTCAACATTTACAACCAGGAAGTAAATTTTAAACCTTAACTGTGTTTTTTTTTTTTTTTTTAAACTTTAAAGCTGTCCAATATCGATTGCATGTATTCAGTTTCAATTAGAGCCCCTTGAAAACACCTTAAAAAAACTGCATTCTGAGTGGGATTTCTCCTCCACAGACCTGACCTGAAAGTTGGTCTGGTGACGTCGCTTTTCTTCCATGGAGAGGTTTAATGCCATACTGTGGAACAATGTCATGTCATTAATGATTGGAATGGTCACTTTTGTCACAGTTTACTAACATTCTGGCTAATCTTAACGGCCTAAAAGTTGCATCCTCTGGGCTAATCTTTCTGATAGTCTTCATCTCCTGGATCTTGTGCTGTTTTTCTGTAAACTGAGCTAGTTATAAATGGTCTGAAAGCGTTAAGGATGTGTTTCATTCTCTTTTTTTCCTCTCTTTTTTTAAATCATGGAGGGAGAGATGATTTTTATTTGCGTACATGAGACAGAGCTTCATCTCAGTTCTTTATTTTTCATTGTGTGTTAAGGAAATCCACCACACATTCCAGGCAAAACAATGACATACTTTCTAGAGACAAGCACCAGGAAAAGTTCTAGTGTCTTTAAAGTTTGCTGAATGCACTGGCAAAAAGTTCAACAAAGGGATAAAAAAGTAGTAGCTGCCACATTAAATTATTCAAGTTTAATCACTCGATGCAAATTGAATGCACAAAGGAATAGTTTTGATACCAATAACCAATTAATATTTGTGCTCTTTTGCTGTTTCTGGAATATAAAGTAGAAATTGGCTTGTTTCAAAAAGAAAACAGAGACTTTGTTCTCATCAAAAATCTTGTGTTTCAAAGTTTCAAAGGTTTAACCAACATTTCCAAAACACCATCAAATCCTCCACTTTGCATCAGAATCACCAGATATTCCAGACTCTCGATGTTCATCCTGATTTTGAAAGTGTCACCTGCAGCCGGAGCAGCAGGATGAAGCCGTCAGCCTCGATTAGCACCTCAAAAGTTCTAAAATATTCAAACTAGCAGAACCCAGCGTGAATTTCAAGCAGCGAGATGAAAACGCTTTTGTGGAGAGATCTGTGAACCCTCTGACTGAAAATGACAAAAAGGACAGAAGGTAAGAGCCAGGTTTAATGAAGAAAGGACGACGCCATTAGATGAAGAGCTGTTTCAGAATCACCGCCAAACTGTAAAGACTGTAGGACTTCTCATATTCAGAAGAGCATGAAAATTATACTCAAATACAGAACAGCTACTTCACAATTTCAAACTTAATTCGCAAAGGAAAAGGCGATTTGGATTTCAATACTTCGATAGTAGGACTGCAATTAATAATCATTTTGTTAATTGATTAGTTGTTTATAATGCAGAAGTCACGTGATGAAGAGATTTTTACTAAATTTGACTCAAATGAAGCCGTTAAGTAAAAGTAAAAGTGCTGTATTTAAGTAAAATGTTGGGTATCTGAACTTTACTTTGTTACATTTTACAGTGGATACTTTTTTACTTTCACTTCACTACATTTTAGAGCAGATATTTCAACTCCACTACATTTAAAAAGTACTTTCCGGCTTGAGCGATTATACTATAGCACGTTCATCCTGCCTAAAGATTTTTAATTCAAGTCTTGGCTTTGAGCAAACAATTGAGACACTGATTGAATGAATTATCAGTACAATTCTTTCTTTATAAAGATCACCATATTTCACTATCAAAAACTCCTAATACTTTACTTTTAACTTTAAAAACAACATTAAACGTGTACTTCTATATACTTTTACTTTGGCAGATTTTCATATATGATACTTTTACTTTGTCCTTTTACTTAAGTCACAAAATTGGATACTTCATCCCACTGGAGGACATTTATGGACAAATGAACACTTCTTTTCTCAGAATCACGGCATGTTTTGAAACTTATGTACGGACTGGTCACCATTATTCGATTATCAAATTAGCTGACAATAATTTCAATGATCAAATATTTGTGATTAATCAATTAACTTGTTGCAGCCCCAGACAATAAACCGAACTCGAAAAGATAAATGTATTTGCTGGGGGACAGTGTAATTTCAAGTATTTGGGGAAACTGTTACTCAAGTTAGAGCGACAGTAGAACTTACAATTTATAATTGTATTAAGTTAATCGAATTGGAAGGACAAAAACCATAAACAAACTAGTATTTTCAAAAGATAGACCAAAATTAGAAAAAACAAATCATGTCTGAAGGAGCAGTGCAAGAAAAACAAATAATTTAATATTGTCCACGCTTTGGTCACTTAGACTTAATCAAAGAAAAGTAGTTTAGTCACACTTTAAAGTACACTGTTCACGTAGGAGTCTCTGCAAACTTTTATTAAAACGTACTAAAACATAGTAATAAAACCTACATTTCAGTAAACGTAACCCTCCGTTTTTGCAGCTCATATAACACTGATTTATCTCAAACTTTAATCAGACTAATGTGAGATGGTTATGGAGGCGTCCTGGTTAGAAACGCTCAAGCTAACGCCCACTAAAGCGAGGCATGTAAACTATAGGGCCATCATTCTGAGCCGGAAGACAAGGGCCATTACCTCTCTCATACTATTACTGCAAATTGAAATATGCACAATGTAATTTTTCACAAGGTCGGCCAAGAAACGGAAGAACTTTTTGGTTCAATACTCTTAAAATGTCATTGTGTCCTTGGGAAAGACATTTTCAGACTTTTTTTAGTGGCTGTTTTGAGTATATGCCTTAAAAGATTCTTTTAATTTAGGTTTTTAGGCATTTCAACCTTATTTTTACATCTAATTTCAGCACAAATTTGTATTATTAACCTTTAAGATCTTTATGTTTTATTGTTTTATTCTTTACTTCTTAATCAGGGCTTCATAAAGGGACAATGGCAGGTTGTTTGTCTGTTGCTAATTGTTTGTGCTGCTGTTTAAATGTACTTAAATTTGATATAAATTGACTGATCTATACATGAATGAATGTTGAGGCCTACTTTTGAAGCATTTATTATGCCATATTGTCTTTTAATTACCTCCATACAACCAGACTGTGTATTTTATGTAAATATACACCTTCACTACATTTATTTTGATAACTTGCATGAATTACAAAAATACTGCATCTATTATTGAGCTTTTTTTTTAGCTTAGCTTTTGATTAATATTTAATTGTGTATTTATTTATGCTTCATTTATTATGTTCACTTATTTTAGGCTCACTATTTTAGATTAATTTATGTCCTAGTTTTACTCTCTTCTACCCAATTCTCTATTTATTTCTTCATATTTATTTATTCTTTTATTCATTTTAGACTCCAGTGTTTCCTCTGAGGGGCCCTCTGTACCAGGAGCGGTGTTCGGCTGTGGCTGCTGGGCCCTGGCTCATGGGCCCCTGGTGGAGGTTTGGTGTTTGCCTGGTCTCTCCCCTGGGCCCTGGGCCCTGAGTCTGTGTCCTGCAGCTGCAGATGACTCTCTGCTCCTGGTGCAGACGGCTCCTCTGATGGTGCTTCGTAAACTGGTGTATCTGTACTCAGCCTCTTGTACCTCAGGGAGAGTGTGCGTGTGTGTGCGTGTGTGTGTGTGCGTGCGAATGTACGGGTATGTATTGGTGAATATCTGTCGGGGGTTTGGTTGTGTGGGGTCTGGTGGTTGTGGGGGAGGTTGGGAGGGAAACGACATGTGGGAATGTTTTTAATGCACTGTAAAGCACTTTGTGTTACATTTTATATATGAAAAGCGCTATATAAATACAATTTGATTGATTGATTGAGCTAATGTGGATAAAAACAATTCTTCTGACTCCCTCTTAGTCCAGAAATACATTCTATGCATCATTTTAAAATTCAGGTGCTCTACAAAGACGTAAAATGTGACATAAAATTTAAAAGATTAAAAATACTCTTCAATGCTGTAATGTAGAGAATCTGAGACACGATTGAGCAACAGACGATGTTTTACAACTCCCAGGCATCAGTAGAAGGTTAGAGACTGTAATCCAAGTGTTCTCACTGCAATGACAGGACCAAATACAAAAAAACCAACAACAAAAAGAAAAACTTACAATGATAATAGCATTTGTTGGATTTCAGGTCTAAGATTTGCATATTTGTCCTCTTACACAAACAGACAGCATCCGAGGAAACTCCTACTCCGCGGGGGAAACAATCCATTCATTTAAATGTGTCAGAGCGACTTTTTCACCCACTGCTCAATAACTACAAGAGTAAATACAGAGTTTAGGAGTTATATTGTGCCAAATATAAACACAAAGACAGAGAGAAGAAAAAAGTGGTTGAACGACCTGAATTTGTTGTAAATGCTACTGCCACCTGCTGCATTTTAACATCTACGGAGCAGCCAGGTTTTTTTTTGTTTTTTTTTTGAGGAAACACCAGGTCAGTAACATCTATCAAGACCCGGTTGTGACTTAATTTGAATAGGTTGTGCTTAAATTAGACAATACTTTCCAGGAAATGTATCTGAAGAGGGAAAATAATTGTGTTTCCTATTAAATCAACAGAGAGTTTCCCCTGAGATTCCCACACAACAGTTTTGATTTGCAATTTTGATTAATGCGTTATTGTTCTTGACTACCTTCTGAAGTATATCAAGATTTTTGATACATGATGCTTTTGATCCATTTTTTGTTGGATGTTCTTTCAAAACAATGGAACAAGATCTCGCGCCACAAGATTAAATTATCCGATAATTATCCTTTCTTTCTTTTTCTTTCTGCGTGCTTACATTTAGATCGAACAACAAAAGGGTTAAACAGTGAGTTAAAAAGGCACTGCTACAATAACAGCAAAAAAATAAATAAATAAAAGATTGTAATGCCAGAATTAAACCACACAATCCCATTTTGTCTCGTTCTTGTGTCTGGGTTTGTGGAAATTCTGTCTAATCCCATTCCTACTCATTTCTTTTTTTGCTTTATGAGTGGTAAAGATGTAATTTCTCAAAACGCAGGAGAATGTACATGGATATGTATTATTCTAAAGTGATTAAAGTCCAAAAACAAGCATGTTTTCATATCTGTATAAATTCTACATAAATTCTACATTACATTTCCATTTTTACACTGTAGCTGTTCTCGTCCCGGTCACATTAACACAGTCTCCCCCACTCACTGTCTTTCTTTCATTTCACACAAATGTAGGGCAGAGTAATGAGCTGATGGCTATTGTGGCTCTGATGCTTTGGGCCAGTACTTTACTCTGGTTCAAGGGTCAAGCTGTGACATAAACTCTATGTGACTTCTGCATATTACTGCTGTATTGGCAATGCAGGACAAAGCTCTACCAATGCAAAAATGTCAGTTTCTTGTGGCTTGCTTACAAAAATGTTTCAGACTGGTATTGTGCTTTGCTTATAATGCATTTTTTTCCAAGCAATTATGCAAAGACAAAGCAAAAAACATCATAGACAGGCAGAACATTCCTCCAGAAAAGTTTAAATGGACAGGTTTGATCAAATGGAGCCCTACGTTTCTCCCTTTTTTCTCAGATTGGCAGATTAATCTGGATTTCTCCCAAAACAAAGAAAAAACAAGGAGGGACTTATCTTTTTCTTTCTGTTTCTGGCTCAAATCTCTGGAATGAGCTTCTTAAATGCGTACCTTTTCTCTTTGGTTATTTAACACATTTTGAAATAAATTGTGTAATCCCTCTTTTGTTCAGGAGTGTTCTATCGTGGAAAGGGTTTCAAAGATGTGGACAGTGTTTTGAAGATCAAGACATTTTGACTTCCATCTGATTGAGAATGATTTTGAAATGAAGTTGAAACATCTTGATTTCCAAAAGTGTCCTGATGAAACCTTTCATCTGGACATCTTTCATCTGGTTGAAACTTTTTCTACGACACATTTTGAAATATTTACTTCAGTGTGCACATGCAGACACTAGAAGGAGGAAAGCGAGGAAGAGGTAAACCGACAGAAACCTGGAAAATAACAGTTTTGAAGGATCTGACACTGAAAAGGTGGAGTAGAGCTGCAAGATTAATCGCAATTGAATCAAAATGGCAATTTGAATGGGCGCAATTAACAAATAGCAAGGGCTGCAATTAATTTCGGCCACAAAGAACAAAATATACTGTTTAGATCCGCACTAACAGGTTTATTCTTTTATCAGTTTGTCTTTTCGTCAGTTCTCCTGTATGTGCTCAATGCTCAATGTGAACTTTGAGCAGAATGCCATTTCCAGCACAATAATCTAATCAATCTAATCGCAATACTTGTCCAAAAAAATGTTTTTTTTAATTTTTCCAAAGGTGGAGTAAACGTGTGACCCAATGAGCAGGATGGATAAGTAAGAACGTAATTGCTAAAGGACAGATACAGTAGATAGCATTAATGCCATACTGTGGAAACTTCCTGACTAAGTAATACCATTTCTATAGAAACAAGCAAAAGGCGGACCTCTCCACGAAAAAAACAACATATAGAATACTTTTAATTGTGTCGTGTGTTATTTTGGGGTCATAGAGCTGCAATTTAAACTGTTAAATTATCAAATAGTGAAGTCCTTTGCAAACAGCTGTCTTATAAAACTTGCTAACCTTGTAGTTTAGACTTCTACAAACATGTTCTAATTCATGTGTTTGTTGAGATTGGTATTAGCAGTTTATATTTCAGTCTTCTCTCAAATGTTAATGCTCCTAGACGTGTTTAAAATGTGAAATTGGACTGAATCCAGCTTTTAAAACATATATTTAACCCGAATCAGCTATTTACCCCAAACCACCAAATAAATACACTCACCGCTGTTCAATTTTATAATAATACGACTTCTAACAGACAAGGAAATAAACGGAGCAAGTCATGTGAAAAGAAGCAGTCTGTTGGGTTTTATTGACTGTTGGAGTTCCTCGGGGTTAATGCTGTAAGTGGTGACCAAAGCCCCTAAGATCGAGGGAGTTATGAACCATTTCACGTTTGGAAATAAATGCCCATTACTTGACTATTTATCCACTCAATAAAAGCACATTCTTGCATGCACTTCCGTTTCCCTCTGAGATCGTGAAGTTCATAGAGTAAAAATAGCTCCAACAGAATCACTAATGCCAAAGATACGGTTTGTGTGTTGTCTGGAGATTTACGTAACATTTGAACAATATTTTTACTGATGAATTTTGGAAAGTAATTTCTCTTCCATTCATGTAAAACGGAGCATTGAACACTGCCTTTAGAAGCTAAGCAGGTCAAGGCCCGGTCAGGTCTTGGATGGGAGATCGCTGGAACACCAGGTGCCACAAGGGGGCGCTGGAGGAAACTGTCATTGTAACCTCAGGCAAGACACTTCACCCACATTGCCTAAAGTGGTGAGTGCGTGATTAGTTGGTAGTGGCTGGAGTGGCCGATGTCGAGTCCAGTGATTAATTAATTCATTAAATAGTAGAGTGATTAGCTATCCACAACCAGAAGAAGTCATTTTTTTTTTTTATTACTTTTTTTTTTGGTCTGTAGCCTTTTCTTGACAGGACAGTTCAGCGTGAAATGTGAATGAGACTTTGACATAAAGTAAATGGTTGGAATCGGATTTGAATTCACGATCCTGAGGCCTGACCTTTACAGCAAGTATGTGCTATCCACTCAACCAGAAGCAGCACCAGAAGACTCCATTTGAAACTTTTTCTGTGATGGATCACTCCTGGACGAATGAGGGATTACACCAACTATATTAGTTATTACACTTCATATCATTTGAGGGAGAATTATCAAAATCTGCCCAATCTATCAGCTGCAGAATACCTCATATATAGTTTAGCAGGCTTTGGCTGCTCTAGATTCAAAAACCTTGGTCACACTCTAATGCTAACACCAAAAACGTAACTTCCCACAAACCAGAGGATTAAATCTAAGACCATCTTGTTGTGAGTGTGGAGTACTATCCACACAGCCACCAGTTCATTTGTGTTAAGGGTACGTTCACACTTGTACTTCTTTGATCCCTGTTTGAGCTCAGTTTAATTCTGACGTTGACTTGATTTGGTCCTGGCCTTTGCTTAGTTCCAGGTCATAGTTAAGTTTTGATGTTTCTCTGGTTTCATTGATACATGTGGTGTGTAGAAACATTTCATCCAAACAGCAAAGAAACAGTAACGACACTCCCCTTTAAGAAATGATGCAGTTATTTCCCAAAGCTATAGGCAGTCTACGGCTCACATCTGCCTCTGACCTGCATGATTCCAGCGCTCGCTCTCCACAGGCAGCAGAGTCTGAGGGCCATATTCTCCTCTTCCTCGCCGCTCTTCATCTCCTGCCTTACAACCCGACTTCTCATTATCCTGGACTGCTCTCTGGGGTCCATCACGCTGGCATTATTATTGGTGTTGAGCTCTGAACATGCTGCCTGTGCCTCGCTCTTTTTCCCATGTACAGTTCACAAATCTAAAGGCAATGATTGGGTGATAATGATATCCGAGCGAGAGGTCTTAAAAGTAGACGTATAAAGGAGGAGTGTAAAGAACAACAGGCATTTCCATTAAAAATAAATCAATCATTGCACCCAAGGGAGCACTGGCTAAGTCCAAAGCTAAGGCCAACCACGGTAGTAGGTGATTGAAGGTGCTCACTGCTCTCTGTGTGAGTTTTATTGTTCATTCTCTATGTCGTAGCAACAGGAATATGTAGAATGTATGTTTCAAATTTCATTAAAAAATACCTATCTTTGCCCCAAGATCCGAGATAAACAAATCAAATATACCTTTTACTGATATACTTACCTTTTCCAATCAGAAAGCTGAACACACCTCACATAAGTCTCTCATTTGGGTTGCCAGTTTCAAAGGTGAAATCCAGTGTGTTTGAAGTCTATATGAAGGTTCTCATGATTTTCTAATTATGACTTAGTTGAGAGGGCACCTGTGGTAAATATTTATCATAGTTTTACATCCGTGAAGTTGCAGTTTGTGAAGAAAGTTTGAAAAATAAAAGTTTAATATGACAGGAAGTAGTGATGAGTTCTAAAATGGAATCCCTCTGATGTCATCAAAAAGCGACAGTTAAAAGCTGATCCTTTAAACGGTCATTGAACAAAATACAGTTTTTATCAGGTATAATTATTTGGCAAAACTCTTAAATCAACTATTTTGTATTTTATATTGATTTTGGCCCTTGTTTTCAAAATGGTTGTTAGGTTACAGTGGAATTACCTCTAACTATGATCAAGCACAGAGGGGGGCAAACTAAGGCCCGGGGGCCACATGCGGCCCTTTTGGCATTTTGATCCGGCCCGCAAAGCATTCAATAATAAATTGTATGAGTTAGGTGTGGTGCATTTGTCATTTTATAGTTTCCTGAGCAGCTGCTTGTTCATTAAAAATCAGTTTTGAGAACAGCCACCACTAGAATAACACCAAACTTTGATGCATTGGATAAAAGGAGTGATCAACTGCACTGTTCCCACTAAATAAAGGTAATGATTTTTGCTATTCTGTAGTAATTTTTTGTATATTTTAGGCATTAAGTCCATGCGTAGTAGTATGTGTGTAAAATGGTCCGGCCCCCAGGTAAGTGTAAAAATCTAATGTGGCCCTTGCATCAAAATAATTGCCCACCCCTGATCAAGCAGGAAGTAACAGTTTAAACATTTGTCGATGTAATCTCTCATTCGTTCAGGTGTGTTTTATTGTAGAAAAGGTTACAGGGGTTGTCATCTGGACGCTGTTGTCATTGTCAATCAGTGAGCTGGTGTGAGAACTCTTTACCCTGGCAGGGCAAACTATTAACCTAACAAAGACAGGCCATTATCAGTGACTCCTCCCTGTGGGCAGGGCTCTCACTACTCAGAGTAGCATATAAGCCAGAGTTCTCAAATCAGCTCTATGATTGACAATGACTTCTGGACTGAAGCCGATAGGTCTCGATCTTCAAACAGTGTCCGGATGACAACCCCTGTAACCTTTTCTACGATTACAAAAAGTGTCAAACAAAAACAAAAAGTGTCAAACAAAAAGTGTCAAACAGTAAAAAGTGTCAAACAGTAAAATCTAAAATATAATCGTGTTCACTCGGTTTTAGTGAAATATATCCTCTAACCTGTCATTAAGACTTTAAATCTGACTCTGAATTATCACCATAAAGTCCGGCACCTGCACCAATCATGAATAAGTGCTAATGCAGCCTCAATTCTGGAGAAGGAGCTGAACATGAGTTATGGCCTGAACACAAAGTGAGAAGGACAAACCCTTGCGTGTGTCTCTATCTGCAGGCTCTGGCCACACAGGCTCTGATTGTAGTTCATTACATAAAAATGTAAGAGCACAGGCAACATACCTTCCAATTAAGACAGTCACTCATCATGAGTTTCAGTCACAAGACGTTTCCTGTTATAGATGCCATTTTGAGACCTTGACCATTATATTCATGGGTCTGAAATGACACGATACAGTCATTGCTACTGCCTGTTATGGATGCCATTTTGAGGACAGAAGTCTCAAAAGAAAGGATTATTCTTCTGTAACATGCCCCAAAGACCCTGTTTATTGCTAGAAATTGATTAATACCAGTAGGATGAACCATTGGGCTTAAAGACTCCAGACTGTGAAGTGAGCACAGGTTGTTAACAGCTGGCTAAGTTTACACATTACACTATCACTTGCATACGATCTTTAGCCTAACCTAATTTCCAACTGTGCCGGTGTTATATTTTAGGATCAGACAGTCACACCTGGACACAAAACCCGTGCTCTTGAATGCACTAAAGGCTTCTCCAGTGTGCAGTGCGGCTGTGGACAAATGAACTTAAATGTAGCTGAAGCTAAATGTCTGCAAAAGTTTGTTGAACGTTTTTGTAACTATTAAGTGCTACTGACTCGCCTGCAATAGGTACGTTTGTGTAAGTGGGACAGCGCAAAAATAGTAGGAACTGAGAAACACAAGTACAAAAGATGGATATGAGAGGTTATTGAAATCAGGAAGTGGGGCACACGGACCATCAACAGAGACGAGGGAGCTTTCACTTTGGCTCACACATGGGACTCACTTCTCCAGAGAGCACCAGGGGGCAGGCGTGGTCAGTTTGATAGATCTGTCAAAGTGATCACTCCTGGGAATGACATCTGATACGAGACACATCCATCAGACGTCACCTCGGACGAAGGTGGAAGTCCTCCCACTAAAACATGTCAGATAAATGAGCTTAGAGCTATTTACAACTGTCTTATTAGAAGAAACTCACAAGTTAATATTTACAAGACGACAGAACAAACTTTCCAAATATAATGCAGTAGCTAAGATCAAAACACACAACTTATGTCTTCTTGAAGTATCGCCCCTTTTCATATTCACTGAGATGCACTATTTTATGACTATCTAACAGCGGAGATAGGCCCACAATGACGTCCTCAAAATGGCAATGACAACAAAAAAGTCACATGACTGAAATCCGTAATTAGACTGTAAATTGCTCTGATAATGGTCCGACAACTTGAATCTAAAGTCCTAAGTATCCAGAAGAAATTTCTATTTAGAGCTGAACAAAAAGTCAGTAAAAATAGTACTGATTAATATTAAAGTCACAACATGGCAACAATTCCGTCACATTGGAAGCAAAAATGTAGTAAGACTGACTGCCACCAGTGCAATATCCATGGACATACTGTGTGTATTAGCATATTCATGGGGAAATGTGTTACAGTCGCTCTTCTCGCTGTCAGTAGTAGTTTTGGATAGTGGTAAAATAATTTGGGGCACGCTGTCAAAATGTTAAACTCTGGTACATAACCCAGAAAACTTTCCAAAATCGACTTTGCAAGAAGCCTGTCTCTTTAATGAAACAATCGGTTGAGAATGAGTCGCAGCCTGAAGACTACAACTGCCTGGAATTTCTGTATATGTTAAAATAAATAACTTGAGTTCAGAATATTACTCCAATACAATGCTTATTATTTCTTATTATTGCTTACATTTGTCAAAGAAGAAAATTGATGTTACCCAATTGGAAGATTCAAAGTGTCCATGACAGGTTGGAAAGGCAGGTAAGATAATTATATTTGTATTTGGCAAAACATGTACAAATTATATGCCAGTTTTTAGTTTTGTAATTTTACCTCCTGGTTGTAAATGATGACATCACACTAGGAAATTACCATAGAAACTACACTGTACACTGGGCTAAGACATTTTTTTTTTTTTTTTGACAAATAAAAATATATGTGAACACCTTTATCTGGTTGAATTTATGTTTAAAGAGTCAAAAAAAAGTTTGTGTAAATTATCTATAACCTTTGAATGGAGTGAGTTTGACTCTTCCTAGTGTGATGTCATCAATTTGTTTCTACTTCCTGTCATTTTCAACAGATTTTGACACTTTGACTCCACAAACGACAACTTGATTGGTGTAAAACTATGATTTATATTTACAACAGGCATTAGTACACCAAATAAAGTCAAAATTAGAAAATCATAAAAACCTGTCATACGGCTCTTTAATTTCGATTTTCAGCCTAATAGAGCTGTAAACGTTTAGTCACTTAATCAGTTAATCAGTTGGTGTTAGTCGACTACACTTTTAAATAGTTGACTGGTTATTAATTGGGATTAGAATGATTTACAACAGTTGAAAAGAGACGACAGGACGATTTAGCTGGAGTTTTTGGGTGACTGAACAGTTTATTCAACGTTTTGTGACATTTCTTGGGACTTTTCTATTTGCAAAGTTGTTACTGAGTCTATTTACAAAATCTAATGATCTTTTGTGTGCATTTTGGGTCAAATATATTGCCAGATTATGGAAATTCTTGATATATTTCAGAACTCTTCTTGCAATACCCCTCACTCCATTTTACTTTACTTTTAATTGATGCATAGGGCGTGTCTTTTGTTGATCAAGACTTTATTTCACCGACTACAGCTCTACTTGAAACCAATAAATAATAGACAAAACAAGCACTCACATCTAACTAAAAAAATCAAGATGACGATGCTTTGAATGCCAGCACTGAAAAAAATGCTTGATATTTCTATTTTGTGTGGTAGTATCTTGGGGTTTGTACTTCAAATGGAGGTAAGTTAAGCCGGTGCGGGAGAGTGGAGTCTCCAAAGTGTCATCTGGACCGCCGCTTGTTCAAAAGGAGGGACCAGGAGGAGAGCTGCCATCAAAGGATATTAACACTGACATGATACAGAGGCACAGAGTCAAAGCCGTTCCCACGTCACGCTGAGCAGGAGCCAGGCACTAACGCTGCTGTGAGGGGCCTGTCGCTCCTGCTCCTGTCACAACCTGCAGCTATTACTATGACAACCTTTCTGAATGAGGCAAAAGGTAATGAAACCAAAAGGCTCGGTGGTGTTTACTGGGAAAACAACTTAAATCAGTTCAAACGGCTTGAATATGGAATGTTGTGTTGGTTTGGGTAGAAGTGGCTGAATTTGAGTGCATTTTAAGTCACTTGCATTGCACTACAGGGTTTTCCTACACACTTTTCCAACAGTGTTCAGGGAGACTGGGCTCTGGTCTTTTCTCTCAGAGTTCTGATGGGTGTGGTTTGAAAGGTCGATCAATCAGAGAAAGGCATCTATATCAAAACAAATATGTTAGATGAATCTCCTGACCATGCTTTGGGTTGAAGGAAGAACCTGGTGGATACATGGAAAATAGTAAAACTCCTCTTTGCAAGGTGTAACAGCTAAAAACTTTTTTTTATTTTTTATTTTTTTAAGGTGAGACACTGCAAGCAAATAGGTAAAAATCATAAATTTAGAGATATACATTTTAAACTTCTTCTGTAGTTTACTTACATGAATGTAAGGGAAAAAAAGTTATTTATCATGTAATGTCTTCATATACAGTATAAACATGTAAAAATGGACAAAAAACAAAAGAATATTTGGATATAATTCTGAAAAATGGGTAGAGCCAAGTAAAGTTTCTTGCTTCATTTTGTTTACATATTGGACACAAAAAGTACAGAGATGATTTTGGAAACCTTATTTAGTATTTGAGTTAACAAGATCCCTCTCAAACTTGATGTAAGTTTTACCTCATTTTATGGAGTTAAAGCTTAAAACAAGCTCAGAGTTAGAGATATCAACAAAAACTCCGGCAAAATCATCGCATTAAAGTGGTGTGTGAAGGTGCTACTTTAACAGGAGATCTATTTATCCAGGCTTGAGGCTGCACAAAAGAATATGTTTGGCTATAATGATGTGCTTTTTCCCCATATTGTTTAATCCAATTGAATATTTGTCCTTATTCCTGTTGATAAATTATGTGCAAGCAGAAAATCAGCAAAGAACTTAAGCACCACAATGTCAAAATTGCTTTTACTTTATGCTAATGTTTAATATCAAGATTGTGGATATGAAAACTGAGCATATCACAGACCAATTTACTGTTTCCCATTTCAGAAAAGCAATAATAAACCCTGAAGGAATCAACTAATTCTGGGCAAGACATATTAAAAAACTAAAACTAGTGCCTCCGCATGTAAAATACTTAATAAAATCCCGATTCCATTTTGTGATAAAGATGAGTCACTGTGATAGCGTTACACATTACAAAAGCCAATTTGGTGTGATCCTACGCATCAATAATAACTGAATTTCACAATCAAACCAAACCTGTCAGAGTGTGTGGCTTGTGGAGTCTATCTATTGTTCTCCTCTCTCGGCACAGACAGAGGAGTTGTATGTTTGTGAGTGGGATGTCTCTGATGAGGAGATTGGGGATTGTGCTTCGTGATGACTGCGTTGGTGAGCTCTGGGTGGTGCACACAGTCTGCTGCTGATGGAGGAGATTTCACTGTTTTAATGCTAACATCTGCTCAAGCACAAGCTCAAATACCGCAGGCTTGAAAGTGAACAGTTTGTGCCCGATGTGCTCCCAGACAATAAGAGAGGAAAAGTCAGCAAAGTCATCACATTAAGAAGTCAATAAAATCTGTTATTTAAATGTGCACTCGTACGTAACTTTTCTGGTGAGGGTCTGCCACTTGCTTGTTTCCATGGAGATGTTATTGCTTTACTGAGAATGTTTCACGTCATTGAACTTATCCAAAAAAATCGATTGAAAAACATTTTTACTGTGAGTGGGTTCGCCTCTCCACAGATCTGACCTATAACTTGACCTAGTGGCGTCTCTTGGCGTTTTGTTTCAGTTAAAGATTGATAGATATGTTTACAGTAATGCCATACTATGGAAAAATCCAATAGCATCTCCATGGAGACAATCCGGTGGCAAACCTTCATCCAGAAACGTCTAGTGCACCTTTAAGTATTACAATTAAACAATGGATTAAAACATAATTAGATTCGTATTGGGATTGAATTAAATTTAAGATTTAAAGTTCCATGAATTGCTCCTGTAGAGCTCTATTATATTCTTTTTCCTTTTAGATATTGTACACACGTTCTCTGAACTAAAACACATTTAAAGGTCCCATAACATGCAAAATCGACTTTTCAGAGGTTTTAACCTTCCTACAGTGCTATTTGGGCCTCGTATGTTGTGCCCAAAGTGTTTTTTTTGATTGATTCCCGCATGTTTTCGCTAGAGAACTGTCTTTTCCGTCCCCCTCGGCTGAGCAGCAGACGGGGGCTCCTCACCAGGATGACACGCTTCACAAGGATGACGCGGTGTTTAAGCCACGCCTCCAGGAAGCGCGCAGCCGCAAGAATAAAAACAGCTAATGCTAATGCTACACAGTAATTACACGATGGATACAACAGATCGAAGAGTTAGCTTGTTATTTACCAAACGGCAACGTCCGTCGTCGAGGTACTGGAGCACGTCAAACTCCAGGTCAGATCCAGGACGTAGGACTCAGCACGACGCACCGTCAGGACGGATAAAAGGTTTATTCCCGTGTTTGTGTATCGCTGTTTACCGGAGCACACGGCGCATGCGCACTATCTCCGCTCTAGGCTTCGGCACGAGTTGGGCGGGGGAGGCGCGCAAGTTGGGCGGGGGAGGCAGCCTGCTCTCTGTTCGGGGGGGTCAGATCTCAGAGTGAGCCGTTTGCTTTTGCAAGGAGGGGGGCCAGTCCAAGAAATGGGTGTTTTTTGGAAACTGTTATGTTATGGATATTGCACAACGCAAAAATGTATCAACAAAGCCCTTAGAATAGACTGTGTAAAGGGGAAAATAGCAGAATATGGGACCTTTAAACATGCACTTTCAGTCACACGTGCTAAGGTTATGAAAAATATGTATCCACCATTGCTCAGAAACATGGCTTCAAACCAGGAATCAAACCAACATCAGTGCACGATGTAATATTTAAATGCATGTCAAGTTTTAAAGGTGCACTGTCTGACGTTTGTGGTGGAGGGTCAGCCTATTGCTTGTTGATTTGCCTGGAATGTTCCATGGTATGACATTAAAATGATCTATGTATTTATTCACGAAGAGGCAAATTTATTGGTATTAAAAAAAAAAAAATCCTTGAAAAACAGGCATTGTTGTGAGTGGAATTGCCTCTCCACAGATCTGACCTGTAACTCTGCCATGGGAGTGTCAGCTGCTAGTCTAGATGGATGTTCAGTGCCTTATTATGGAACATTCACTGCAACGCAACGTCTGCAAAGAGCCGCGCAGATGGCCGACCTTACATTGTGCAGCTTAAATATTGGCAGTAGAAATAATATGACAGAAAATCCAGCATTAAAAACTAATCTAGATCAGTTGTTGCCATTTGCCAGGACCTTTTACAGCAAAAAAAAGTACATTAGTTGGAACAGGTCGTGTCTGCCGTCGTGCAATGGTTCAAGTGTCAATCACCTTTTAATTTTCGGGCTGTTCGGCTGGAGCTTTGTGTGGGTCGTGACTGCTGATGTAACAGTCATGCAGCTAATGTATCCTACCTTTTGTTATGCTAAAACTGCACCGAAATGAGGCCATGTTCTGCTGTCAAACTGTCCAGAGACTGAATATCAAAATGTACGAGACACTAACATTTCTGTTTTAGTAGCAGAGCACAGATGAAGATGAGAAAAATGTGTATGTACAAGTCTCAAAACCATGACTATTTTGAAGTATAAGTATATAAGTAAACACTCAGCCCATGCCTACTTTTTGTATCCCCATCTTCTCTATATTACAGAGGTTTCAAAAAATAGTAATCTAGACAAAGGCGTTTTGTTTCTTATCGACAAGGACTTCTCAATTGTGAGGAAAACACTGGTCTGGGAACTGAATTCAAAGTGAAAACTGCTGAGAGACGATTACTTGTCTAAACCTTTGTTACTTCTTTAGGAACAAATGAGCTTTGACTATATCTGTCCACAAGAAACAAGAAAAATCAGATTAGTGCTGTTTAAATCCATGAATACATTTTGTCCGACACTTATTTGTTGTGATCAATGTCAGGTTTTGCCTTATACAGTTTAAAAGGCACGTAAACGAGACATTTCTCTTAGGTTTCAGGCTGTATGAGCTGTTCAGTGAATCAGACGTCAATAGAAGGCATGACATTGATTTGGCTACAAACACAGACCATAAAGTACATATAGAAGAACTCAAAATGTTGAAGATGATGCAGATCAATGCAGATTACTATGATTAATATGCAAATGTATAATATTGACTATACCTGCCATCTACAAACAAACATCAACAAACGTGCGGCGTAATCTTTTGAACAAGAGTAAAAAATTATATCATTGTTTCTTTTTCAATCCATTTACTCTTTGGGAAAGGTTTGAACCTCAATCACAAAATTTACCGGCAAATTTTATCACATTTATTATAGATTTTCAGCTGAATATCATCACCAAGATCAAGCAGAGAGAAAGAGAATCCCTTTTTAAACAGGTGAGGGCGCTACAACCCGGCAACAGCAGGGCTAACAACAATTAGATTCAGGTAAAACAAGCAGTGTAAACAAAGAGATTATTATCAGGAGCTCCTCCCTGTGGGCAGGGCTTACACGGCTCAGAGGAGCATAAAAATCAGACTTCTCCGACCACTTCCGTAGATTGAAAATGACTCTCGTACGGAAAAACAGTGTCCACATGACGACAGTCCGTGCAAAACACAAAAGCAAAGTGTAAGGAAGTACGTCTGTCATCTTTTACCCCTAACTCCATCATTGCAAGTCTGTTATAACTACAAAAATGAATTGTCTGGTGACGACTCTGTTATTTAAGGGAGCAGCGAGGGTCATAAACCACACACTGTACATTGTGGTGACCAGGAGCAACACAACATTTGACCTCGGCCCTGCACGTCAACTGGAAAAATACCACCCCATAATAACTACACTTTGATCTGTTTTGTTGTTCTGCACTGGAAAAATGACCATAAATAAATCTTAAATAAATGAAAGTAAGGTAAAAGGTGATTGAATGAAGTAGTATTCATCTTGGTTTGAGTTAATTTTGACTTTTAAAATAAGACTTGACAAGTAAGTTTTGCTCTTATTTCAAGTGCAGAAGTATTTTTATCTACTGTCACGAAAATTGAAAATGCTTGTCTTTTACCCATTTTAAGTGAAACAAGACATGCTATGCTGAAGATAAACACTACTTATTTCAAGCACGGTATTACTTTACTGTGTTTTTTTTCCAGTGTGTCAATTTTAAAATCAGAAAGTCCACTACGCAGCTGTAGACCTGTCAAGATGATTAGTAAATCCACTCATTGTTCAGTCAGTACTAGCGGGAAGAACAGTTTTTGGGGCTCAATATTTCTTGTGTTTTGATTTTCTTTGCACAAGCTGGAAATGTTTGTTCATTCAGTGAACAAAATACACAAACTATAGGAACTTTCTTCAGCGACGTGGTGCAACATAAAACAATGAATAATAATAACTGTTTAAATAAAATCGACTTACAAAATAAAGTATGGACAAAACAATAGTGCAAACTAGCAGTGCCAATAACCAATTTGACACTAATTATAGATCGTATTTAAGAACTAAACTGCATTATTCTGCTATTTATTTATTGCATTTTTTTAACAATATTATACAACGATATCCTACTGTATTTGTCAGTAACATTAAGTAGTTTCAACATTCTATCATTGATTGTGACATTTTTCTGCAGCTATATATCACACTTCAAAATGAGTTACTGTGACGCAGCTGTAGTTTTACACATAATAGCTTTTTTTTCTGCACATAAACATGCAAATTCACCCCATCCTCCCATCCTCCCTTGTCACAACTGACCTGCTCCCGTTCTGAAATGCAAAGCAGCGCTCAAAAATCCTCTTGCATCCTTTCAGTCCAACGTAGCTTTAAATATTGATTACTAAATTTATCTTGAGAACGATAAGAAATCCATGGTAGAGGGAAGTTGCCATAAGGCTTCATTTTAATTATGTTTTTATCAGAATGGTTTCATAACATGGCTTGGAGCGTTTTTCTATTGACTTGCCAGTTTCTATCTGATAAGGAAGACTGTCAGCCAAAGAAATGAGGACAAATTTGTAAATGCTGGCTGTATAATCGAAAACTATTTTGGTTTAACACCCTAAAGCTTCCAGTTAATAGCCTCAGCCTTCTTTCTGTCACTTGCCACAGCGCTCACTTCCAATTAAGCAGCAGTTTTTGCAAAAGGTGACAAGTCTGCAATTATCTTGAAAGGAAAATCGATAAGATATTGAGAGGCTGTGCAGGTTAAGCCAAACTTGTTAGCCTCCTAACCTTGTTTTTCAAACCATGAAAAGAATGAAACTGAACTACGCACCACTGCACACAGAGAGAGCTATACGGGCAGAATTAATTGAAAGCATGAATTTAGAAAGAAAAAAATGGGGGAGAAACACATGGGGAGGCAGTGTGCGTGATGTAACAGCTGAAATATGATTTGGAAATGTGTGGCATGGCTCTTAATTCAACCATGATAGTTTTTCATATTTCTCTCTGGAAGTCATCTCCATTTTCTTACATAAGATGCCATTGTTATGCCGACGCTCTAGACTTCTGCTAAAGTGCTTTGAGTGGGTGATATTGTGTCTGAGTGTGCCATGCCACTAAATGAATCCCCTTCATTCTCTGTCACACGGTGAAGAATCGAATACTGTCTCAAATTAAATTACCAAAATGAGCAGCTCACATCCAGATGGTGTGAAAAGCTGACGAATGACACGGACACGATCCAGATAACTCAATCCAAAGACGTCACGCTCTGGTTTGAATATGAAGCTCAATATGCAGAGAAAGCGAATTGCCCCCATTGTGCATGCGATGTTTAGCAGAGTTAAGTTATGCCAGATATAGCATGAAACAGGTAAAAGGTTTCATGCCATGGATGTTCTTTTTTTAGAGAAAGATCGACGCGCAGCCACTTCAAAGTTTGCTCAGCGCGCGCTTCTGCTTTGTGCAGAAAGAGCGCACGACAAACGCTGGTAAAACCTGATGCGCAGCTCACAAAAGCAGCTTGTGTTGACCAAAACCAGCTGCAGACAGAAGTTAAACGTGGTTTTACCTGTGGCAGGCGGCGTGGAGCATGTCCTAGGCGTCAGCGCACTCCGAAGGAAACAGTCCGTAAAACGCGCTGCTTTCCGCTCGAGAGCGACACTTCCATGCGATTTGGTTTGAAAAGACACAGGCACCTGCCGATCCGCGCGCGCACACGCCCGCACCAACCAGTGGTTGTGCTCCGTCAGCGGATTTTCTATGGACCTCTATGGGCTGGACGCGCCGCTGCGCAATGACGCACGCCATGGACTCGCAGCTGATTTGGAGTCTCCAAAGCTGTCCAAAGACGAGTGCCCACAGTATCAGTCACCATAACGTCCCCTGCGCGCGAGAGACTGAGCGGGAGGGGGCACGAGGTGACAAAACATCTGTGCTGTGAGTTTAACGCGTTCATGTAAAAGAGACAGTGATGCACTCAACCGCAAAGTCTCATCCACTGAACTAAATCAGGACTGTCAAGAGAATACTCCACCAAAAACAGTTCCAGTTCCTAAAGGACATACAGTGGACACAACAGTGTGAAGCAACAACATGCCAACAAGTTACTCAAAAGCATAATGAAACATTACTAAAAATAAATGTATAAAAAGCAGGAAAGAACAACCATTTTGTAACAGAGGCATCCATGAGGATACATGTGAACGCACCACTGAAGGATTATAAAAGCTGGATCCAAATATGTACAAATCATTTCATTACAATTATAGTCCTAGATTTGTAAGTATAACATACACAGATAATCATACAAAGGTAAAGGATGTTCAAGATGGGGCTGAGGCATGTCCACATAGTGTTCACATGAAATTATAGATGATTATGCACATGCTATGGTATTGTCTATTGGGAAACCTTATTGTACTTGGCACTGAGGTAAATAAAGCACCTGAATTGTTAACTGCTTCAAAGAAAACTTGTGGAAACTGGACATTTACGTTTTATCTCACAATTTAGGAGCTTCTTGTTGGAACATTTTATCTCAGTATCTGCATACTTAAAAAAACAGTGAACTGAATTCTGCTCCTTTTGGTCCCTGCTATCAATAACTTAAACGAAGGCTGAGGGACAAAGGACACTGTGGGACTGAATTATTATTAATGACAGAGGATCAATATGTTTACATTAAACAGATAAACAGCAAAACCCCATAATCCCTGCCTGTGCTGGACGCCAAATCCCATCATTCAAGATCAAGTGCATGGAGTCAGGCATGAAGGAGAGCTGAGGAGCTGTCCGTGGTGCTGACGTGCTTCTCTGTCTGCTCGCCTGGGATCCAGAATATACACTCCAATACTTTACAAACAGAACTGCAATCAGACTTGTTTATTTCAGTGATGCATGTGAAACAGGAGCTCAGCGGTCATCTATCATTTAGAATAAAACCAGGCTTAAATCAATGATTGTGCAGAATTCTGCGATGATTTTCAGTCCTTGAGATTTTTTGCCCCTTTCTTTTTACCTCGTAAGTAGCCATATTTACTTCGATACGGGTGGACCATGCGTGTCATGTCCCTGATTGACTAATCCACCTGTCAATCATCATCTGAACACCATCTGAACTTGAGAAGATTCAAATGGTGACCAAACTGATATGATCTGTACAAAAACACAGAGATGGCTGCCCTCAGACAGTGGAATCCATGTGTCATGATTGCACCTTATCACTTCACTATGGGACACTCATTCTACCACAATCTAGACTCAAAAGATATCTCTAAAGCTCTTTGAAGTAAAGTGCACCATTGTCCTCACTCAAACTGATAATATCCACACATGCCTTGTTTCATTGACCCGGCTTGATCTCTTGTTTATTAAATAAGTAAAGACTTATATTATATTAAAGTCTATATATTTTATTAAAAATCTCAATTTTTTTTATAATGCCATCGATTTGGCTTCCCTCTGTATCATCCAAACATATTTAAAGCACCAAAACACCAAACCACTGAATGCTATGTTTGCCAATATCAGTAAGTGCTGTTTATTAATGTCAAAAAATATTATTTGTCAAACTGTTGTCCAATAATGTTTTTGTTCTTGACATTTTTCTAACATAAAAAAGAAAAACATATTAAGGATGATAAAAGCTACATCACACATTAAGTTACCCATAACTAAACCAGAGCTAAAACTACATCACAACAATTGAGTGATGACATTGTTGACCATAGAACTAATGTGAAACAACCATTTGAGGAATATCAGGCACTGCATTAATACAAATTTTACACACAATAAACACCACAATAATGCTAAGTGTAAACTGCAAAATATTAAGATCATTCTTGTATTTCTTGTGATTAAACCAAGAGCCACTGTAAATCCACCAGGACAGTGAAAAGCCTGGACTAAACCTTTGACATTGTTGTGATTCGTCTGCTTCTTGTGTCTGTTTGAAGAACCCGAGTGGCAGTAATGTTGTCAGCGCGTGTTTGCCGCTCCACCTCCTTCATACTGTACTTTAGATCTGCAGACGGAGAAATGGCTTCACTGTACATGACCACAACACTGCAGTGAAACACAAGAGACAGATCAAAGGAAAAAGGAAAAATAGCTGGAATTCTGAGTGGCAGTCTTGATTTACAAGATTTTGACTTTATCCATTTTATCCAGGTAGATTAAGTTCTTGTTTGTACCCATTTTTGTACAAATTTAGTCTCAGTTTAGCCCATGCATAAATTTATTATTTTTCGTTCTGATGGAAAATTGTGACTACATTTCTTTCTCTCTGTGCAGCATAAAAACTATAAGAACAAACATATACAAACGTTCACAATAAGTAAATGAATCTAAACTCAACTGTTGTGGATTTCAGGTGCTTTCAGAACTCAACTATTATAGGCAAAATGACACAACAAATTCAGTTTCAGAAAGACAGACCACATTCAGTCTTTTTGGACTGTGTGTTTGGATGAATGGGATGGATTTTCTGATTAAAAAAAACTCAGTAGTCACAACAAGAATGAAGCTTAACAGTGACAATCAACTTCATGGTTCTGGAAGTACATTTATCATTTATTTTTCCCTCATATGTTTCAAAATGTATATTCAAAGTTTCTAAAAGTATGTCGGGGGCTAATCAGATGGAAATGAATGATCTCAAGACCTAGCATTCATTTAAAATCAGTTTCTGAAACGTAATAAACCACTGTTCTTATATCATTACGTTTTACATGTGTTTTTAGACGTAAAACAACCACATGCTACAGTCAGCCAAGTGTTATATGTGTGGGTTGAATCAATGGGAAACTGAACTTTTTCCCTCTTAAAAGGCGCTTCCTGGCAAAGTAAGCACAACTAACTTAGGTTGAACCACAACAGAGTCTTAACAGATGTTGTTGATGCCTCAGAAAAGTAAACAAATTGTTCCGTAGATGTTAAAACACAGCAGGCGGTGCTACTATCACGGGAGCATTCAGCCCGCAGCTGCCATTAGGATTCTGGGATATTTATACACATTTGTGCTGTAGGACGACTTTATTCTCCTCTTTGTCGTCATATCTGTATTTGGTGCATTATTACACCTAAAGGTAGCTCTTGTAGCTGTAGCAGTAGTGGAGCAGTTCTTCCACATCCTTGATTTTGAGGGAACAGTAGTGTGTTGCCTGGAGGTGTTGCCAGGTGTGTTAACAGATCTACTCTTTTGAACCATTTGCCATTTTGGAGTGTCCTGAAGATATTTCAGTTCCAAAAGAAATCAAAACAATCACTGTTGCCAAATTTTATGAACCAGACAGTGGGCACAGACCTTCTTAATCACATCATATACCACCTTTTTTTAAGGTGTTTTTTTAAGGTTCGGTTTGGGATTGTTTGAGTGGGTGGTGTGCCATGGGATATTTTCAACCAGTTTGCTGTGACTCAAAAAAGCTTGAATACATTGCTCTAAATTTAAACACCAGTGCCAGGGGAGTAAACAGGGGCGGACAAAGGGGTCTGTTGTCCTGGGCCTCAGGGTCTTAGAGCCCCAGAATTGGACCCTGTTCCTATTCATTTATATTAGAGGGGGGCTCATGTGAGGCTTCTTGTCCCGGACGCCCAAATTTCTGTCAACGGGCCAAACACCACATAGGTCTGTAATAGTGGACATTCTCTTGGATGCAGTCTGTATCGATATTATCAAAAAGCTAGTTAGCCTACTACCAACTCTCATTATTTACATTTTTCAAAAGTCTGCGGAAAAAAAGGAAAATATACATCTGGAACCTTGGTCTTTAAGTGTTGAGCTCATACTGGCTCCGGCCGCATCTGGAGTGTGACATCACTGCATTGAACTGAAAACAAGCCATCTTCCGTGTTCGTGTGCATGTGTAAGACGGACAGATCTGCAGTGACAGTGTTTGCTCTGTGAGTGGGCCGCTCACTGGACGCCCTCCAAACTGAGAGTGGCTGCAGGGGCCGAAACTCAGGTCAGTGAGGCACGAGCTGATCCCATCTGATCTCACATGTGTGCCATAAGAGACCAGCACTCGAGCGAGATGTGGTCCTTCACTGGCACACGGTCTGCACGTCTCCACGGTGACAGGGGAAACACATCTCCACGGCGACAGGAGGACATGAAGGGGACACCTCTTCATGGTGAAAAGGGGAAACATGTCTCTCCAGGGACAGAGGAGAGTCCGGGAGGAAACAGAGGAGTGATGTGAGCTTCAGGGAGGATGTAACTGCTGAGTGCACTCTGACCTTCACCAGTTAAAGGTTTCTGCTCATGAAACATTAAGACAACAGATGTTAAGTGTAACGTTATGTGTCCAACTGCTTCCACTGGCACAAACAGCAGAAGAAGGGAATTTGTTTGAATCTAAATAAAATCATAAAATATAAAATATGATTTGGCTAAAAAAGAGTAATTTAGGTCTGAAGTTCATTTCTTTGGCAAAACCAAATAATGATTATACCGGAATCTCTGTTAAACACAGAATGATAAGCCACAGAATGTTGTGACATCACCTGAAGACTGCAGGTGCATATGTGCCAATGCCTCATTAAAGTTCTGAAATCATTTCATATAGGATATGTATTATTCAAAAATAATTAACAGTGCTCCAGGCGCTACTTCCGGGTTTGTGATCGATAAAAAATGCTCAATAATTACATGCTGACCATCACAGCGGTCTGATTTACTGCACTGCCTTAAGCCCCTTTAAAGTTTCAAGAAAGTCGACTTCACTTTTCAACTTCAAACGTTTCACACCATGAACACCTCATACATATTCAGCTTTCATCTACCACCAGGTCTTAATAAAGACTAAAATCTAGTCTGAGCCAAAACAAGTTACAGCTGTAAGCCTGGTCTAAACCAGCAGCGTCCACATGTTTAACAACTGTCTCATACAATGTGCAGAGCACACATCATGGAGCCCTTGAGGGCTCATTACAAACCGGTTTGACATTCCCCTTTGTGATTGAATACAGACAGGCAATGTTTAATAAATAATTAGAAATCCATACCATGATCAAAGCCTAAAATAAATCGTTTTTGTTTCCTATCTTTGTCCAGTAATACTGAGATGCAGACAGGCCAGAATCATAAAGTTTCCAGTCCAACTTCCAGAGGTAATTGTCTTTTGGCAAAGGTTAAAAGAAAGTACTTGCCTTCAATAAAAATCTTCAAATTGCTTGTTGAATGGAGACTATTACTTTGACAAGCTATTAAAAATAACTAGCTGAACAGAGCCGGGGCACCACCTTGTCATGATAAAATGTATTACTAATGGCCAATATTTCTTCAGATTTACCACCAACATAGAATAATGAACAGATTATACATATACTGTATGTTCATGTTATTGTGATTCGAGTTTATATGGTTTAGCTGGTTTAGTCCTAATTTGTATTGTCTTCAGAAGTAAAGATATTTTTCCTCTACCTGCATCTTTTTGTCAGCACTTTTATTTCTATACTGTCTTGGAGATTTGTGTTGTCAATTGTTTCAATTATTGATGATTAATGCACTACAGTTTATTGTTGCAGCTATACGTTTTATCCCTGATTTTGTTGGTCATTTATTTCATTAAGGTTGTGGTTTGATTTATACTTTGAAACTTAGTGCTACAAATCGTAGTCCGATCTCCTGCCAAGCTCCGGGCCCTGCTCCTTTGTCCTTGTCATGTTACAGCCTTAATCTTTGGTGAATATCCTTGACGTTTCAGTGATGTGATGTTTTTATGCATGTGGGAGCGAGGAGCAGGTGACCAGGAGAAGGCTATCTGTCTCTCACCACACATACCTCCACAGAGCCTCATAAACCCCGACATCTCACGCTCATATCTCCTGCTGCCACATGAGAATCCTGTCCACCACGTCCACCTGTGTCCTCGTTCATCTGCGGCTGCCGTTTTGTTCAGGGTTATACAGGAATGCAGAGGGATGTAATGCATTATTTATGAGTCATGTTGTGGTGGAGTAAAGGGAGTATGTCTTTTGTTTGAGATAAAAGTTAGAAACACCTGATGAGTCCTGCGCTGATTGTGGTGAAGAGGATGGCCCACTTACGGGAGGCTGGGGCTTCAATTTCCATTTGGTTTGTAGGTAAGACACTTCAGCCAAATTGTGGACTCTCACAATTGTTGAACAGAGAGAGCATTCAGCATACAAACCTCAGAAGAAAAAAGCAATACTATACCACTGCTGAGCAAAAGAACATTGAATTCTGTCAGATGCACAGTTCAGTCTATTGAACTACCCTAATTTGCATAAATGCCTATGGGTCATCTAACTTCCTATTAGCATAATCAGATTAGTTTAACTTTGGTTTAGGAAATGTCACTGCTCGTGTCATAAAGAACTGTTAAAAGACCTGAAGTGTGGGGTAAATCAGCAGATTTCCCAAACAACTGATACTCCTGACTGAAAACTAGTTTGTGTTAGTTTCAGTGCAGTTCGCTCCTCCTTCCAGAGGACCCCCAGGCAGGGCCTTGTCACAGGGGTCATGAGACCTGGCTCTCCTGTGTTTGTGTGACCCTGTTGTTTATACGGTTTGAGAAAATGTTTAAGTGTTTACTTTTGAGGATAGCACTTAAAACCTATGTCCAGATGCCAGAAGAATTTTCTTTTGTGATGGAATGAGTGAACACAGACATAACACTGCTCGTACTCGAGCGGCTCAGTGAATATCACCTGAAAGATGGCATGTTGAAGTTGTGTCCTTAGGCAGGACACTTCACAGCGTTCTGAACATGTATGTTGGTGGTCAGAGGGCCATGGCACAGCATCGCCAGGGCAGCTGTGGCTACACTCACCAACACCGAGTGAAATGGCACTTTGAGAGGCTGAATACAAGGCATTATTGTTAGTACAACATTACAGCTATAAACATAAAACAACTACAGCTTGTATTAACCATTAACCATTACTGCCATCTGCACCGTCAACAACAAATATAATTTTTTAAGTTAAACCTTAATAAAATTGTATTGTACTCAATTCGTGGTGGACTCTGCACACCTGACCCATGGCGACAAGTTAATTCTGACATCCAAGTTTAATTTCGTATTTTATCTTTTGACTAAAATTATTTTTGTTTTAGTCTTAGTCATCTTAGATAACTTTTTTAATTTTGATTTAGTTTTATCCAATCCAACTTTATTTGTATAGTACCTTTTATAAACAAGATTCCATAGTGCTACATATAATAGCAACATGAAGCAACATTTAGCTTAGCTCTAAAAGTCAGCAAACAACACCATGTCAGTTTTGCGGCTGAGCCATGATTTTTTCTAGAGTTCAAAAAGAACTCATGACAAAATAAAAGCAATAAATCCAATACAATTAAATAAATAAAATGGTTTACACATTAAATAAATATATAAATAGCTAAATTAAATGAATAAAAGAAATAGAAGACCATACAACTCACATGATTTAAAAAGGAGAAGAATGAAAGCGGGTCTTCAGGTTTTAGTCTGTAAAACTAAAACAGAACATTAGTGAACAAATCTAACGCTGGTAGGAAGAAAAGTACTTAGCAGAAAACTTTAATGGACCCCGTGAGACAGTGTGAGACAGTGTGCAGGAGTCTGCTTAATCTTTAAATGAAAATACTTTGCACAAATCATAAACAGGAAGCCGGGGCAAAAAGCAGCCCACAGTTTTCATGCGGTTGAGACAAGTCAAGTGTGCGATACATAATTCATAAGAGAATTGTGTGTCTAATAAAGGCCTAATCTGTCTTTGTTATGCACATTTGAAGTGCGCTTGACAGTGGGTTAGAGGTCAGACTGGCGCAGGCCACAGGGGGCGCCACATCCGCTCTCATTATTCTACCATTCATGACGGGGACCAGGACTTTAATGAAAGATCTGAAGCTTTGTTTGAACCGCTTTGTTGTTTTCAAGTTCATTAAATGTGACAGGTCTTAAAATGTTTTGTTTTAGGCAAAAGATTCAGGGCGGCCTTAGTTTGACAATAATTATTCAAAGAACCAACCAAGTCTTAAATCCGATAAATACAGATTGGCAACTATAAATAAAAGGGACAAAAATGGTCTTCTTATTTACATTTTAACAGAAAAAGAAGGCTTTAGAGTAGTTAAAGAAGAAGAGAAAAAATCACATTAGGCTCTAAAATTTTTTGCACAATATTTACGATTAAAAAGTGAATAAAAGCAGTCTAAACATGACTGACAACAAACAAACACTGGTCTGATAAAAGAACTATTTTAAATACGACCAAATTAATATCTTTGGAAAGTTACGAACATTGAAATATCAAACTTGGATTACCCTTATAATGTATTTACCAATTAGCAGGGGTGGGATTAAGTCTTTTTACAAGTCTCATTAAGTCTAAAGTCTTTGGGCGCAAGTCTGAGTCAAAACCCAAGTCAATGGGCCATAAGTCCAAGTCCCAAGTTTTATGCGTCAAGGCCTTTTTACTGAATAAAGCTCATGTTTTTGAAATGTCTATGATTTTTGTAAATCATCATGTGTCAAAGCAAATCAACAGTATGGTATTTTTATTTTATTTATCTTTTAGAGAAGCATCAAGTCATCTCAAGTCACAAGGCTCTAGGCGCGTCCCGAGTCAATGGTAAGTCCAAGTCTTAGACCAGGCATGTCCAAACTCAGGCCCGGGGGCACATTTCAGATTTTCTACAATTCCAACCTAAATAACTAACATTTTGGTGCGACACAGACCTGATATTAAGGCAATGAGACTGAATGTAGATGTGGTGGAGCTTAAAACATCAGATAAATGCAGCTTTTTTTAACGTTTCGCGATTGATTTGTGGCCCTCCGCTTGGTCTATATTTCAATATGTGGCCCTCGATGGAAAAAGTTTGGACACCCCTGTCTTAGACCATTTTCTCAAGTCATGTGTCAAGTTATCAAAACACTCAAATCTGACTCGAGTCCAAGTCAAGACCATTAAGTCCACACCTCTGACAAAAAACGAATAAATAAAAATGTAAATAATAATAAATAAATTGAAGGACCAATAATTTCCTGTTTTCATTCTTATCTGCAGTTAAATACAAACCTTTATTCTAAGATAAGGTTTATATTTATATGACTCTCCAGGCTTTTTATTGCACAAAATCCAGAGTTATCCCGCTGCCACTCCTTGTCCTTCATTTGTACGCTCCATAGGAGTTTGTTAACATGCCCACAGCGCACCGCTCGTAAAACAGCCGTCATAAGTATATCTTTTAAGTGTCCCCCGTTCATTTGCTCCGTAAAATGATTCAATTTGATGCCATTGAGTCCAAGGTGACCTCCTCTTCTCCAGCTGCTGACAAATTTCACCGCAAAGCCTTGGAAATCACTTGTGCACGATTTATAACCCTCCATAAGTGTCCGGGCTCCAGCACAGATCAGGAACATACATTTCATGCCCTTGACTCCAAAAGGTTACGATCTATGTCGACACGTTGACATTTCTATGGCCTTTTATAAAATATTGCCTGGAAAATGACAGCAGAAATGTATTGCCCAAGTGTTCATGTTACGACGTGTCATCAGAAGTGGCATTTCACCGGCCCACAGATTTCATGAGAACTCTTTGGGCCGTTGTAATGTTATTGGGTATTTACAGTATGAGCAAGATGAACCTATTAAAAAATAAATACATTTATAAAAACAGAAAAAAGAAAGGGAACACGTTATAATAACTACACTTATTCATGACTTAATAAAGCATGAACAAAGACTTAATTCATTATCAAGAAATAGTTTATTGTTTGTTTGTTTGTTTGTTTGTTTGTTTGTTTGTTTGTTTTATTTATTTGAATGGGACAGCATGTATTAATGAACAAGTTTACGCTGTAAATACACCAGATTTAGCTCAGGGCTAATTTCCATCCGTAGTCCCATAAGACAAACAATAAAAACAAATAAGTGTACAACTGTATACGATGCACACATATAACATTACATAAAATAGAAACAACGCACAGTTAGACAAAGCAATATACATATTAGTTATTAAGAATGATTCAGGCTTAGTAACTATTTAACAAATATTCTAACCCTAATTTCTAACCCAAACCCTAAACTTAACCTTAATTAAGTAGTCACTAAGCCTGAATCATGTTTAATAAAGTATATATTCATTATTAATTAAGTCTTTGTTAATGCTTTATTAAGGCAAAATAAGATGTAGTTATTATAAAGTGGTACCAAAAGAAAAAATTGTGGTTTCTGATGAAGCTATTGTCTTTGAATCAGCAGCACGAGGAATAGGAGAATGTAGGTCTAAGTATTTTATTTCACTGATTCATCCACTTTCACCTCTAGAAGTCATTTCAATCAGACTTTACACTGCACTGAGCAGAATTAGTCGTTTCCTAAAGATGAAACGGCTCTGTCTTTGTTGCTCATGTCAGCTTCTTCATGGGCCGTCCTGACACTATCATGCTCTGCCTTATTCTCCGGATTAGCCAATCAAGTGTTATTCAAACAGGTCTTACATGTTTGACACAAAATGTTAAAATGTTCCCCATGATATATCAGGATACATGAAAAAAGGCTTTAAAAACAGAGGGCCGTAAGGGCTGATATACGAAGAATAGAAAAAGATTATTTTGAAGGAAAAGGTATGTTTCTTATTCAAGATGGATAACATTTCAATGTGTAAGTTTGTATTGTATTGTATTGTATTGTATTGTATTTAAACATTTTCTTCTTTTTTTGTATTATAAAAAACAAAGACCAGAGAGTGAAAAGACAAATTAAAAATGAAACAGAACGTTCCAAAGAATTAAAATGAAACTGAACTGAAATTAAAATGTCAGTCAGGCTTGTGTCCCCCTTGTATTTATCTCATCTGTCCCACTTGTCCACCTTTTTCTATTTTGTAAATGTTCATAGTTATTTTAGTCCAGTTCTTGACAGTTGGTTCCAACCCTCTCATCCATCTCCTTGTTTTTTTTTTTTGTTTGTTTTTTTTGCTGCAGCCAAAAATACATTCCACAGGTATCCATCAATCGCCACCATTGTTGGAGTTTTACAGGCCAGACACGATGGTTTAAAATCAAATGGAATATATATGTTCAGGACCTCTAATTAAATATTTTCAAGACACTATTTCATTCATTCAAGGCAACACCTTTGCAGAAGAACCATGCAATGTTCCACAATATGGCATTAAGGTCAAGTCACAGGAGAGATTTGCGGAGAGGAGCCCATGCTTTAATACATATTTCAATTTAATTTTGAGCAATAAAAACATGAACAATTTAGTAAATGCATGATCATGACGTGTGATGCCATGCTGTGGAACATTCTGACAAAGCAATAACATCTCCATGGAGACAAAGCCCGCCAGAAAAGCTACAAAGTCCACCCTTTTACATTTCTTTAACGACAGAGGTGATTAGGAGAAGGTAATTGTCAAGTACAAGGTTTCCGCCGTGCTGTGGGTTAATTATCACAAGGTTACAGAAGTCAATTACAAACAGAGAGCCGGATGTTCCACTGTTCCTCCGTTTCAATCACACTGCAAAATATTCTGTTAGATCGGGCCGTTAGGCAGTAAGTGATGCCCCATTGTTCATAACAGCACATTATTTGGTATCACTCACGTCGATGGAGGAGACAATTGTGTATTCCACTGGGAGCGGAGCGTAGGCGGTCGACGCTCCACATGGTAATCCTGCTGAAAGGTGTAGAGCAGATATTGACTCTTTTTAATTGAGCAACTTTGCACCTTTTCTCATTAAACTGTCACTCAGAGCGATAGAGTGTTTTCAGCTTTGACACAGCAGTAAGTAAGAGCACTTAATTAAGCTTTAATCTATAACTATTTACATGCAGCGTTTAAGAGGAGGCTAAACAGCAGTGATAAGACAAGGGCTTTGTGTTGGAGTGAATGCAAAACGTGTAATGACTAAACCATTTAAAACAGAATAAGAATCAATCATAGAGCCATGGACATTAGGTAAAATGTGTTCTATTAATTTATTTCTATTTTATGGTTTTATGGCTTGGATTTGATTTTACTGGTTTTACAAGCAGTAAGATCAAATTAAATTGTTATTATGTACTTTTGTTTTGCCGTTTTATGCTTGTTTATGTGCAGCACTTTGGAAACAGTTCTGTTTATAAAATGTGCTATGCAAATAAAGTGGATTTGGATTTGGAAAATATATCTCTTTTAGTAGGTCGGTTGGTAAATGCAGTTTGAGGAACCTGAATATAAAATCAACAGAAGAAGCCCAAATATTAAGAAGAAAATATGAATTATAAACAATTCTCAATCGCTGTCCCTGTTGTCGAGTCTTTCTGTGGTTCACTCATTGCGATTCAGGTATAAGTCCGGTCATAACAGCTCACACTACGAGACTGAGGCAGCTGCAACTGTCTTCAACTGGAGAGGACTGAGAATGACTAGGCACGACAGAGAATCAGTGGAAAATCTGGCCAAAATGGTCCCCTCAGATCTAAATGAGAGAAACTGCTGTTTATGTGTCACCGAGTCTGGTCTGTAGTACCAGCTGGAAGGAGAATTAGCCTATAGTACATGATTTAACTTGAAAGCACCTGAGAAACCCCATAAAAACACAGGAAAAACATGAATTCACAAACAGCACGGTGAGTGGTAGAAGTCTCGCCTCACAACAAGGAGGTTTTGGCTCAGACTCCTGAGCCTCTTTGTGAGTTTGCAAGCTTCTCCTTCGCATCTGGGTTTCTCCATCAACCCAGAACATTCACAAAACAATGCACGTGCAATCCTCCATCCTGACCAACATTAGCTCTGGAAATCGGTCTCCAGGTGTTGTTCTCCTGACAGGTTTTACTCTGAGCGGCATTGAAGGATGAGTCAAATGCAGCAGACAATTAAAGTATACCTCTTTAAACCGGGGAGATTGTTGTGAGGTGAGAGTGCCACGATGCCACCAAACAACAAGTTCACAGAAAACAAGCAAAAACACAACTTGAGTGACACAAATCATGGATCTTATTGTAAAGTATCTCATTGTTGACATTTTGACGAGATTACTTTAGACTATTTCTTTGATGGAACTAGATTATTTTACTTGTTTCAACACATTACGTCTTACTTCAAGCCAAAGTATCTGCCATTGGGTAAAGATCGTTTTACTTATATATAAATTGTGTTCTTATTTTAAGATAAACTACCACATGGTAAGAAATACGTTGAAACCAGAGAAATATTCAACATCACAATAAAATCTCATCCAGTCAAAACTACTCAAATCCAGATAAAAATTATAAATTCAAGTCATTTTAAGATACGTTAGATATACATTTTTGCTGTGCTGGATGAGGTATTTCTAGCTGTCCAAGTAAGAATAATGCAGAAAACAAACAACAACAAACAAACCAACAACTAAAAATCCACTGCAGCCCAGAAAGGATTTTTCCAACGTACGGACAAACTGCTGGTGTTCGGCTGACAGGGACCTACAGCTTTCAAAGAGGTTGAATTTTATGATGACATAGGGAGAGGTATTTCGTTTTAGAGCTCAGAACCACTTCCTGTACTTTTCTACTTTTCATTTCAACTTTTTTTTCCACAAACTGCCACTTGACTGAGTATTTCCACAAACACTATCCCACCAAACCAAGCCATAAAAAAAATAAATTCATAACTCAATTCTCAACTCAATTTTCAAAACTTTAATTAATCATCAAGTTAATTATGTAAGAATTATTTTTAAATGTTTTGAACATATTTGCACTATATTTTACGGAAGCGTAGAACTGTCAATGTTGTGTTTTTTTTTTTTCCGATAGTTATTCTGACTTTTTTTTTTTTTTGGGATAGTTATTCTGACTTTTTTTTTTTTAGATAGTTATTCTGACTTTTTTTTTTTTTGGGATAGTTATTCTGACTTTTTTTTTTTTTTTGGGATAGTTATTCTGACTTTTTTTTTTTTTGGGATAGTTATTCTGACTTTTTCGATAGTTATTCTGACTTTTGTTTTTTGGGATAGTTATTCTGACTTTTTTTTTTTTTTTTGGGGGGATAGTTATTCTGACTTTTTTTTTGGGATAGTTATTTTGACTTTTTTTTTTTTTCGATATTTATTCTGACTTTTTTTTTCGATAGTTATTATTAATTTTTTTTTTTGGGATAGTTATTCTGACTTTTTTTTTTTTCGATAGTTATTCTGAATTTTTTTTTTAGATAGTTATTCTGATTTTTTTTTGGGGGGATAGTTATTCTGACTTTTTTTTTTTCGATAGTTATTCTGACTTTTTTTTTGGATAGTTATTCTGACTTTTTTTCGATAGTTATTCTGACTTTTTTTTTTTTTTTGGATAGTTATTCTGACTTTTTTTTTTTTTTTTTGCAAAGCTTTATCTTAAAGCTTGAACAGGAAATGACAACACCAGGAGGAATCAAGAGGGCGCATGGCGTCGCTGGAAGAGGATCTGATCAAGTTTTACTTCAGCCTTGGTCTCAGACATGGCGAGATATTATTACTGCTGAACACTGTAGACAATATTGTCATGAGTATGAGCACCTTGAGACGTTTTTTGAAACGATTGAGATTATACAGGTGGAAGAATCAGTCTGATCCGTTGGAGGTAGCAGCATTTCTCATTGATCAACTGAATGGACACAAAAACATGTACGGATATAAGTTACATCATCTCAACTGTATCCAAGATGGCTTTGTGGTGACCCAAAATACTGTGAGGCATCTTTTAAGGTTTCTCGATCCAAATGGTGTGGAGCAGAGGCGAAGAAATCGTCTTCAGAGGCGCAGATACATTAACCCAGGCCCCAATTACGTGTGGCACGTGGCACATTCATATGACTCAAACTCAAAACTCAAACCGTATGGTATTTGTATAAATGGTGCTATTGATGGCTTTTCCAGAGTTATAATATGACTTCACGCCTATTCGACAAATAGTGACCCTAGGATTGGACTGATTCTTCCGCCTGTATAATCTCAATCGTTTCAAAAAACGTCTCAAGGTGCTCATACTCATGACAATATTGTCTACAGTGTTCAGCAGTAATAATATCTCGCAATGTCTGAGACCAAGGCTGAAGTAAAACTTGATCAGATCCTCTTCCAGCGACGCCATGCGCCCTCTTGATTCCTCCTGGTGTTGTAAAGTAGTCATTTCCTGTTCAAGCTTTAAGATAAAGCTTTGCAAAAAAAAAAAAAAAAAAAAGTCAGAATAACTATCCCAAAAAAAAAAAAAGTCAGAATAACTAACTAAAAAAAAAAAAAAGTCAAAATAACTATCCCAAAAAAAAAAAAAAGTCAGAATAACTATCGAAAAAGTCAGAATAACTATCCAAAAAAAAGTCAGAATAACTATCGAAAAAAAAGTCAGAATAACTATCGAAAAAAAAAAGTCAGAATAACTATCGAAAAAAAAAGTCAGAATAACTATCCCCCAAAAAAGTCAGAATAACTATCCCAAAAAAGTCAGAATAACTATCCCAAAAAGTCAGAATAACTATCCCAAAAAAAAAAAAAAGTCAGAATAACTATCCCAAAAAAAAAAAGTCAGAATAACTATTGAAAAAAAAAAAAAAAGTCAGAATAACTATCCCAAAAAAAAAAAGTCAGAATAACTATCGAAAAAAAAAAAAAACACAACATTGACAGTTCTACGCTTCCGTAATATTTTAAGGTGATTCAGCTCTAATTCCTGTGCACCATGGACATGTTTTGTAGTGAAAGCAAACTGCGTGTTGAAATTATCAGATGAAGTTTGAAACATTAGAGCAGAGGTTGGCAAACCTTTCAGGCAGGGACCCCCAAAACAACTGTGCAACAGATGCGGGACCCCAGTGCTGAAAGAAATTGTTGCAAATAAGGTTTAGTTGTGTTTATTTGAGTGGCTTATTAAGGAACTTGACCCAATTTCACTAAAATATACTGTTTTCTTTTCTTTTTTCAATTGGTTTTAATTTTATACACACAAAACACAAGAGTAGAGAGCAGAAAACAACAACAAAAAAACAAAATAAAACAGCACATATTCAATACATTCACGGCACAAGCAATTCAACATAAAGGCCCCATTTAGTCAATGTTCTAATTAAATCCAAATTGTACATTTTTCCATTTTCCAGATTTCAGTCACAATTTCAGTCTAGTCCTTGATTGTTGGTCTGGTTTGTTTCTTTGTAATCACCTTCTTTCTTGCCTCCAAGAATACACTCCAAACATGTCCCTTTATTGTGTTCATGACAGGGGTTTTGGAAAAAAATACTGTCTCTCTAAACCTTTAAAGGTTTCTAAACCTTTGAAGAAGATTTCATACTCTACAATTAGAATTAACACTGATTTAATTAAGTCAAGCTGTTGTACAAATGTGTACAAGTTAATAGCCGTTCTAACAAAAGTCTAAATGCAGCGCTGCCAGTCGTCCATGAGATCTGTCTGAGCTTCTACCCCCAATGTTCCTAATAATTCAAAATCAATCTTCCACTTAAGGAATCACTGCATCAGAAAACAATAAGAAGAAATCTACAACGACAAAACACAAGCACAAGAGCACAAACACAGCTCTGTCTCCTTGTTAAAATGTAGTTAATATGTTAACTGAGGTCCGTGAGCAGGACCACGCCCCCATCGTCGTCCCTGGGCACACCTCTAACTCCTAGAAGCTTCATATACCAGCCTATGCCTCAATCACTGTTTGCCGCTGTTCTCTCGACCCACGCCCCTCTCCTTCTATGTCACATGCTTTCTCTTTCAGCGTCCAGTTCCCTAAAGAGGGGGTCCTGAATCGGCTGGGCAGATCACCGAGACGGAGCCCCCACACTGAGTCTCATCACCCAGCCATCGTCTGCTAGCGCGAGCTACTTCGAATCACCCGCTTTCTTTCACTAATAAATGATTGTATTGCACATCTCGTTGTGGCGTGGTCCTTGCTAATGAAATGTATTTTAAATATTCTCGAAAACAAAAACATTGTGGCAATGCTTTTTGAAAAAAAGAAAAGCCCTTAATTACAGCCCTTTGAAATAAAATATGTTTTGGCCCGGTACGACTTTCCACAAGGTGCAACTTCAGGTATGCTTTTGTTGCAGGGAAAATTAAAAAAACAGGAAGAAGAATTTCAACCTCCATCTGAGCCAAGCCAATTTGAACAAAACGGCTCCATGTTTCCAAACCAATTGAATCACTGCTGAGACTACACATCTTGTTGGTATTTAGCCCCACACTGTGTCCTCTACAGCGCCATCCATTCGGGTCTGTTTCCCTCTCTTTATGTCACTGCTTTATGAACCAAACGGAGACTCCACACAGAACAGAGCCTTGTTGTGTCTGCTCCAGCTCAGCTCCAGCGCACCATCGTCACACAGCTGCTGTAGCCAGAGGGGAGAGCTCAAACTGGGGTGAACCTCTCCCGCCGCCCCCCCCAACGTGAACAGATGCCACCGAAGAGCGCCACGTGACATTTCAGTACTTTTTTTCTTTGCTTCCTGAGTTGCGTTGGTGAATTGTCGCCGAGTGTCCCTCGGCACGACGCAGGCGGATGTGGTCACAACAATTAGCTCTCCTGAGTGAATTAATCGAGTCAAATGATGTTGCAATTGTATTATTAAAGTTGTAATGTTGATGTCTTTGACCTTTTACAAGCAAAGAATGGCTGAGCCGTTAAAAAGTCGTCCAATATGGTGGAAAAAAAGAGGGTTTTCCTATATCAGTATTGGTCTGATACTGAATATTTGCAGATATTTGGCACAGATATTTTCTTCTGCACTTCCCCAGTCCTTGTGTGTCATGTGTTATCCCAGTTTGTCCTCAGTGCTTTGATTTTTGTCTGTCTAATGAGTAAAAAATGGAAATAAAAGAGGAATGAGGCTAAAAATATGTCTGAATGTTTACACAGTCACGCAACAAATGCTTTTATGTCCCAGATAAATAGCCTACATATTGTTATTTATGAAAAAGCAAAACATTCATTTGTGATGACAAATCTTAAAGCTGTTTTACCTGAGTTTCACACTGTGGAACCAGAAGTAGTTAATTAAATCTAACTCGTCTCTCGCTCTCACAAACCCTTTGGCACGGTGTTAAAATCCACATGTATTAATTTATGGTCCAGACAAAGTGACACTGGGGAGGATCACCCGAGTGCAGCCAATCAGAGCGCTGCTTTTAGCTTCTACTTCGAGACAAAATGCGTTATTATTAGATGCAGACAGAACGCAGAGGTCTCATTTTTGTCACAAAGTGCTGCTTTTACAAGATACTCTTTGATGGAAAACGCACATCTTCGTAATCTACACCAAAAAATACCCCAGATACCCCAGCTTTAATATCAACTCAAGCACAGGATCTTGAAAAAAATGGGTCAAATGTAGAGAAAAAAAAAATACAATTATTGGATTAATGTGAGGATATGTTGCACAAGGAGAAGGAGAAAGTTAAGAGAAGGTTCCAATAATAGTTATTTTAACAATTGATCTTGCAATTTGTGTTTTCTCTTTGATCCTGTGATAGGGATCAATAGCCAGAGGTGTGTAGAGCACGCTTACTTGAGTAATTTGAAGACATTGTACGTCTCTAAGAAGGGCCCGAGCAGTCTTTACTTTTTAAGGCGGCTTTGTCATCTGCAGGACAATGCTGAGGATGAGTCTAACAGTGGCCAGCAGACTACGGTCATCAAGAAGACCGGACATGTTGTGTGGGAGGAGCTGGACTCTCTGACCGTCGTGTCGGAGGATGTTGTCCAAAATCATGACACGCTGGACCCTTCCACCCGCTCCACAATGTCCTGATCATCAGCAGACTGTCGCTGCCGCTGCTCCACTGAGAAACACAACAAATCACTGTCATGATCTGTGCTGTAAAATGCAATATGTTAACCATTGTGCAATTGTCAGTTCACTTTATTGTGCAATATCAGATCTACTTGTTTTAACTGTACACGATCATGTAAATATCTAAAGGTTTTGAGGGAGATTTTATTTTTAAGTTAAGTACATTTATTTTCATTCTATTGAGATTCAGATTTTTGATTCAGTTTGTTATTTTGAACAAGTTTAGTCTTATTTGTGTCTTAATTTGAACTTCTATTTTCTTCTGCTGGTCGGTTTTATGTTTGTAACAAAAAACTATTTCCTCTTGGGGATGAATAAAAGTAATTCTGATTCTATGAGCCATGAGCCCTATAACATTAACACCAGCATGTTTGTCTGCACCCAATCTCTATTAAACAGTATTAAAGGACGACTGAGAGGTTGTTCTAACAGCACTACCAACCGTGATACGTTGTTCCCGATTGTGTTGATACTTCTTACTGGGAGAAATCACTCACATTTTGAGTCTTCACAAAGATAAAAGTAGCACCTTTTTTACTCCAATTTCCAGTCAGAAAAGTCATGAGGTCAGATCCGCTGTCATTGTTTTGTTACTGACAAGATTTGATTGGCATTTCGCGATTACTGCAAACTGAAAATCCATCAAATCATCAGCGCGCAGTAGAGCAGGGCCATGTAGTTTGACAAAATACACAAATTTCAACATAACCAGAGCAAACTAAACGCTATAAAAAGATGAAGTGTCTGCGAGATGTTGGACTCCACTGACAACGTTTTCTGTCATATATTTATACGAAAACATTTCCTGGGTAAGAGCTTCGACCTTGTGTTTTTAGACTCACTGATAAGATTAAATTGAGAGTCACTTCTTGTGTGTTGATAGCATCACTTTAGAGACACGGAACAAGTGCAATTGCAACACAAGACAAAAGGTTACAAGATACGGACTTCTTTATTTCTGTAAGAAATGTAGTGGGGCAAATATGATTGAAGTGTTTTAATGAATCAGAGTTTCTTTACAAACTTCAGTTCTGTTGACAGAATTCAACCTTCTTTTGCAAATGTAAAGTGAATGTGTTTTATCACTCATCCAAGTAGTTTCTTCAGTTCTGATGGAGTTCTGGTAAGTCACAGCTTTGGAAACATGCTTAAAAACAACACTGAACACTTAAACACTAACCCGAGTTGTTTACTGCACAGATACTCATATAAGTCACGATCAAAAACAAAAACACATTTACAAATGCAATACATTGTTAGAGAAAATATAACAATAAACGTCTGAAAGGTCTTTATGACACTGACACCATAAAATCCCAAAGTCATTCTAAATGTGAAATATCTTGGGCTGTTGTCGACTAAAGACCTGCCTTATCGACCGATTAATCGACTAAAAGGGGGTGTGGCAAAACTATGAAGTATCTCTCAGTATCTGACCCAAACAGCACCAAAAAACACAACTGCACTGGAGTTCATGCAAAAAAAACCCAAAAACAATTTATAAAGAACTGTAAGAACTGTACCAGGAAACCATATATATATATATATATATAGTCACTTGTGCAATGGCAAGCCACTTGCACAAGTGACCATCAGATGTGGCATATACCAAGGAGATGCACTGTCCCCACTGCTGTTCTGTATAGGTCTGAACCCCCTCAGCCAGATAATCAACAAGACTGGCTATGGATACCGACTCAGGAATGGGGCCACCGTCAGTCACCTCCTCTACATGGATGACATCAAGCTGTATGCTAAGAGTGAGCGAGACATCGACTCACTGATCCACACGACCAGGATCTACAGCACTGATATCGGGATGTCATTCGGGCTGGAAAAGTGCAGTCGGATGGTAACAAAGAGAGGGAAGGTAGTCCACACAGAAGGGGTCTCACTCCCAGAGGGAACAATAGCAGACATTGAGGATGGGTACAAATACCTTGGAATACCACAGGCAAATGGCAACCTCGAAGGGGCAACGAGGAAAGCAGCAACTGCCAAATACCTCCAGCGAGTAAGGCAAGTCCTAAGAAGCCAGCTCAATGGCAAGAACAAGTCCCGGGCGATAAACAGCTACGCCCTGCCAGTGATCAGATACCCTGCAGGCATAATAAGATGGCCAAAGGAAGAGATACAGACCACAGACGTTAAGACACAGCTCCTGACCATGCATGGAGGGTTCCATCCCAAATCCAGCACCCTGAGACTGTACACTAGCCGTAGGGAAGGAGGCCGTGGACTAGTGAGCGTGAGAGCCACTATCCAGGATGAAACATCCAAGATCCACAAGTACATCAAGGATAAAGCCCCAGATGATGATGTGCTCAGTGAATGTCTCAGGCAATGGGAACAGAAGGTGAGGTGCCGGAGGAGGGACCATCATGGGAGGACAAGCCCCTACATGGGATGTACCACCGGAACATAACTGAAGTGGCTGATATCAAGAAATCCTACCAGTGGCTAGAAGCGGGCCGGACTAAAGGACAGCACAGAGGCACTCATCATGGCTGCACAGGAACAGGCCCTGAGCACCAGGCGATAGAGGCCCAGATCTACCACACCAGACAAGACCCACGGCGTAGGCTGTGCAAAGAAGCTCCTGAGACAGTCCAACACATAACTGCAGGGTGTAAGATGCTGGCAGGGAAAGCATACATGGAACGCCACAACCAAGTGGCTGGTATAGTGTACAGAAACATCTGTGCGGAGTACGGACTGGAAACCCCAAGGTCAAAGTGGAAACACCTCCAAAGGTGGTAGAGAATGACCGAGCGAAGATCCTGTGGGACTTCCAGATACAGACTGACAGAATGGTAATGGCAAACCAACCAGACATCGTGGTGGTGGATAAAGAGCAGAGGAAGGCCGTTGTGGTTGATGTGGCGATACCAAGTGATGGCAACATCAGGAGAAAGGAACATGAGAAACTGGAGAAATACCAAGGGCTCAGAGAAGAGCTGGAGAAGGCTTGGAAGGTGAAGGCCAAGGTGGTGCCCGTGGTGATCGGAGCACTTGGGGCAGTGACCCCCAAACTGGAGGAGTGGTTACAACAGATCCCTGGAGGAACATCAGACATCTCAGTCCAGAAGAGCGCAGTGCTAGGAACAGCTAAGATACTGCGCCGAACCCTCAAGCTCCCTGGCCTCTGGTAGAGGACCCGAGCTCAGAGATGGATGTGACCACCCGCGGAGGGTGAGCAGGGAATTTATATATATATATATGTTGCTATATATATATGTTTTTATTGTTCCAAATGACATATGTGTGGGAGAAGTCCTGATAGTGCATTCATAGCCAACATGAAAGAGATTGTTTGTGGAAATCTGAGCGATAAATAGGGATTTTGTCAACATTAAATTCCACCAACTTGGTAAAAAAACAAAAACAAGTACCATCTTTTGCATTTGTTTTTTTAATGAAATGTTTTATTCAATTTAACTTTAAAAAACAAAAACAGTCTATTATGTTTAAGCCTCCGTTTTCATAACAATTTAATAGAATGTGTCTGTTCAAATAATGCGGCTTTCCTTTCCAAATTAAGTTAAATAAAGACGACTCAAAAACATATATAACTTTGTGACGACCATCTGAAACATACTTCTCTTTCTCGTGTGTTTACAAATTTGACTGATGACATCACTAGAGTTCCGAAGATGACACGGGAATTAGAGAATATCCACTGCACACAGGCAGAAAGCTCATAATGTTTCTGACTCTCTACAAGACCAGAAGCATTACCACGAGCTCTGACTCTTTATCAGACGCACAGTTTAATTGTGATTTAAAAGCAATTTAAAGCGATGGAAGTCCAGAAGAACTCCGCGTACGACCTGGTCCTGCAAGGTTTGTGAAGGACATTTTGAGCATTTTTCAAACTTGCACTGATGCTTAAAGTGGCCAAAAAGTTGTACTGTCCCTAAATAAGACTCGCGTTGCTTTCTAACAATGTAACTCCAGTGAAAGTGAAAGTACTGGTCCAAAAGTGCACAAGAAAGAGTGAAAAAGTGTTGTGGGTAAAACTTGTTGCCGAGGACTGAATGTAACGTCTGACTCTCCACACGTTTTTGTGTTGCTCTAAACAGGCAGACCCAACTGATTCATGTATACCTCTTAGCATTTTTAGATTTTAAATAATAACAGTGTTATTTAGTGTTAGGAAGAGAGTACAGTGAGAAAAAGTGCTCCAAGAAGCACAATTTGTTCAAGTTACTCAATTAAAAAGTACTTTCTACTACTACTTATCATCATAATTAAACCTCAGTGTAATTTTCCACACGTTTGTGATATATTTGGTTGAAAAGTTATGTGTTACATCAGTGTTTCCCAACCAGGGGTACAGGGACCCCAAGGGGTACGTGAGGAATTACCAGGGGGCACTTACAATGGTTTCAGGTTTTAAATAAAGAGTAAATTTACTTTTATCTGAATAAAAAAGTAAATTTTGCATCTTTTTAGAAGATCTTGGACCATAAATATGATTAAAACAAAAAATATAATAATAATAATTTACTATATTCAGCTATACTATGCTATATTATTTGCCCGAAACTCAAATTAAGGGGCACTCAGAGTGTGAAAGCTTGGCAACAGGTTTATGGTATTGGTTTAGATTAGCAAAAGTGTTAGGTTTAGAAACATACTAGGTTTTGGTTATGGTTAGGAAACAGTTTAGGTTAGTTGACGCATCTGCTTTAAAATGACACAGTTAGTAAACAAGACTAAAAAGACCCGCTCGATATTGCAGGTTTTTCTTGCGTTACCATGACAACCAGCAGGGACAGCAAAATAGCAAAAAGAGTTAGTAGCCGTGGGACCATTCTAGACACTGTCAATATATTTTTGTTGAAAAGTTATGTATTATATGATTGGAAACCTGTTAACCTATTTGTTAGAGGATGTTACTCAGTTTTGCGAACCACTAAACCGTTGTAAATTGAAATAAACTGTCCAAAAATGTTATAACAGCAAATCGACGTGTTGTATCTATGTATTAACGACAAAATGTGTTCACAGGGTCCTCAGGGTCAGTCCTAGAAGAACCGAGGATTGCTCCGGTTTCTAAAAAGAGAAAGGCCAGCGACGAGGCGACGGCTAAAAGCCCGGCCAAGAAACCTCGTCCGGACGAGACTCTGCAGAGGCCAAAGAGGAACCGGGATCAGGCAAAAGGTACGGCCGAAAATACGTTGTAAACATTAAGTAAACCAGGACTAAACCGTAAAGTGAATCAGCGCTCATGAAGAAATCCGTTTGTGTTTAGGTCCTATCCTCAGCGCCGACGACAAACCGAGCGAGCGCAGAGGGAAGAGATCAGCGAGTGACGCAGAGTTGAAAAATGAAAGAGAGGCCAAAAAACGTCGCTCTGAAGACTCAACCGAGATTTCATCCAAGCTCGAGGATGAAGTCCATGAACGGAAAGACGAGGAGCAACTTATAAGGGCTGCGCTGAAGCGAGCAGCTACAGCAGGAGGTAAGATGAATATATACTTTAAAGGTCCCATAACATGCAAAATCGACTCTTCAGAGGTTTTAACCTTCCTACAGTGCTATTTGGGCCTCGTATGTGTGCCCAAAGTGGTTTTTTGATTGATTCCCGTATGCTTTCGCTAGAGAACTGTCTTTTCCGTCCCCCTCGGCTGAGCAGCAGACGGGGGCTCCTCACCAGGATGACGCGCTTCACAAGGATGACGCGGCGCTCAAGCCATGCCTCCGGGAAGCGCGCAGCCGCAGAATAAAAACAGCTAATGCTAATGCTACACAGTAATTACACGATGGATACGATAGATCGAAGAGTTAGCTTGTTATTTACCAAACGGCAACGTCTGTCGTCGAGGTACTGGAGCACGTCAAACTCCAGGTCAGATCCAGGACGTAGGACTCAGCACGACGCACCGTCAGGACGGATAAAATGTTTATTCCCGTGTTTGTGTATCGCTGTTTACCGGAGCACACGGCGCATGCGCACTATCTCCGCTCTAGGCTTCGGCACGAGTTGGGCGGGGGAGGTGCATGGGTTGGGCGGGGGAGGCAGCCTGCTCTCTGTTCGGGGGGGTCAGATCTCAGAGTGAGCCGTTTGCTTTTGCAAGGAGGGGGGCCAGTCCAAGAAATGGGTGTTTTTTGGAAACTGTTATGTTATGGATATTGCACAACGCAAAATTTTATCAACAAAGCCCTTAGAATAGACTGTGTAAAGGAGAAAATAGCAGAATATGGGACCTTTAAACAAAAAAAAAAAAAAGTGTTTTCATTAGAGGATGCTCATTTCTATGTATATTTTTTTACTCAGATGTGAAGGACTTCGAGCTCAAATATGAGAAGAACACGAAGCTCGGAGAAGGCGGGTTTGGGGCCGTGTACGCCGGAGTACGGATCTCCGACCAACAACCTGTAAGTAATTCAGCTAAAACCACTTAAAGGTGCACTTTGTCCTTTTTATATCACTCTGCTTTGGTTTTTTTTTAGTTGCAGCTGTATTTAGAGCTCAAAAAAACCTTGAAAAACATGCATTCTACACAGATCTGACCTGTAACTGGGAAAAGGTTAATGCCATACAGTGGAACATTAAAAGTAAAGCAGTCCGTGGGTTTAAAGAATGACGAGAAACGAGGACAGTTGACAGTGATCAATTATCTAAAACAAAATAGTTACATAGTGCACCTTTAAAGTCAGAATATGTCACTTGTTTTAAGAAGATCGGTGGATTTATTAGTTTAGTTAGACATTTTGTACTAGACAATTTAAATTAGTCAAATGAATAATGAATTAATTAGAGTATTTTTTACTTTTTTAAAATTGTATCAGACTGTTTCATATATTCAGCTTTTTTTCTTGAATTAAATTAAATCCATTAAAACAGTCTTGCTTGCTTCAAACAATACAAAACAAACAAACAAACCAATTATATAATTTTATCATTTATATGCCCATAAAAGTAAATTTTCCATGGCACTGAATGATGTTCTTCTTTTCTTTTCAGGTGGCCATTAAGTACATTCCAAGAAATGTCGTGAAGTTTGTTCCAGTGGTACGTAACCTTTTTCTATTTGATCTATTTTTATTTGTTTATTTTTTGCAATTGTGAGAACATTTGCTAAACATATCTTATAAAATCGACCCTCATTTATTAAATTTAAACACGTCCAGGAGCAATGAAACATGAACTGTTGAAATGAATACAAGAATCTCCTGCAGATTTCAGAACATGTTTGTGGAAGTCAAAGTTTTAGCGTTAGCAGGTTTTTACATTTAACAAGACGCCATGGAAACGCAGAGACGTTTTAGTGTTTTTCGGAGACAATTGTAGACTTTTAAAAGTTTTGATGCATTTATATTCTTGCTGCTCTACTTTGAACTACATTTAGCACTGATTGTGTAATAATGTCCTTTTCTTACGTTTTAGAACATTGAGAACAAGGTGTACGAAATCCCCCTGGAGGTCCTGCTCCTCATTAAAGCCGCCCCGGATCCAGAGAAGATGGGTCTGTACCCTGCCGTCTGCTTCCTGGACTGGTACATCCTCCATGACCAGAACAAGATCGTTCTGGTCATGGAAAGACCAACGCCGGCACAAAACCTGTTCACATACCCCATGAAGAACACACCACCGCTGGAGGAACAGGCAAAGGTACGCACACATGCACAAACATATTGAACTTAAAGAGGCAATATGTAACTTTTCTGGAGGGCAATGGAGATGTTAGTACTTTTCCCAGAATGCTCCACAGTATGGCATATAACTTATCAATTGAATTACAAAAGTAAGCGTTTTTATGCCTCAAAAACACATAGAAAAATATGGATTCTTACTCTCTCTATGAAGATAGATCATTTGAATGCCATACTGTGGAACATTTCAGGAAACTATTTCAGCAGAGACAAATGTTACAGTGGTTTCCTTTTGAAAATAGTATGTGCACACAACATGCGCTTTATGTATATTGTCTTTAAATTGGTGTCAAACGATGGAAACATTTTGACTATTAAAATTCAATTTTTTATGTTGGCGTATATAATTATTTTTTGTAAATTTTATTTTGTTATTTATTTAAATCTAAATAACCAGTTTAAAAGCACAACTAACTACAGTTTAAGTCTAGACATTGTCTTTCATGTTAAACTGTGCCACATGTTTCAGATAAATCTAGGCCACATGACCAAAAAACAGGTTTAATGTTAGGGACCCTTCATACACTCATAGAACTACAGTTACATGGTGACTGACATGTATAGTTAATAGAACACCAGCAGCTACAAGTGCTCTGTCATAGTCTGGCAATAATAGTTTAAGAATCTAGATAATGCTTCTCAAACTGTGCATAGTACGCATCCTCTGGTAAACGAGGTCCTCTGCAATTCTTGTGTTTGTTTGTTTAATTTTGATTTTATTCTAATGTTCTTTGTCTTTTCTGTTTTTATCCTGTAGGTGTTCCTGAAGCAGATTGTGGATGGACTGCTGGACCTTCAATCCAAAGGGGTTTGCCACCGAGATATCAAACTGGACAATCTCCTGGTCCAGACGACAGACTCCGGCCCCAGGATCCGGCTGATTGACTTTGGCTGTGGCAGAGAAGTCCAACAAAATGGTAATATCCTCAACCAACGTAGTTACTGTAGTAGTAGTTGTAATAGTAGAATTAGTAGTGGTAATAGTTGCAATACTTGTATTTATGGTTGCACTGGTCGTAGTTATGAACAGAGCCCATTGTGTCAATTGTGTCTACTTCGGTCTAATACATTTTTATTCTTTCAGTGTGAACAGTATTTTAATTCTATAAATGCTCACATGCTTATGCTCACCATATTTTTTTTTTTTTTTCCAATCAACCCACCGACTTATTTCTCTGTGTTTCTTCTTTGTTTCAGAGAGCATCACCTTGGCGCCCCCAGAGTTCTCAGTGACCAAGAGTTACTGTTGTGGTGACATCCCCGTGTTTCAGGTGGGGCATGTACTTTATGACCTGCTCTTTGACGGACAAACGGACTTTACAATTGGAGAGTTGATGTGGGAAAACGTCTCTGCCCCGAGCAGCGTGTCAGAAGGTACAAGAAAAACATACATGAACTATTTGGTTGTAAGAGCTAGAAGTGAAAGAAACAAATGTTAAATGGAGGAGAAAAAGTGTAATATTAATATTAGATATGTGCATGTTTTGAGCAGTAAAATCACCTGTCATTCAATAATGCAAGTGAGATAAATTTATTTAATCCAAACTATGGAATATTTCAGGAAAATCTGAATCAGAAAAGTTGTATTACCATTGTGAATTAACTAAACACAAACTTGCTCCATCAGTAAGATGCAGCATAAAACAATCAACAATAATAATAGTTAAAAAATATAGAAACTATTCTAAAATAAGGACATGCAGAGTAAAATGTGTAAGAATCATGTCCTCCGCCTGAAAAGACACAGTCCACCTTTAAACAATGCACTATGTCTCATACTGTATTTACAAAGAACAGACCGTAAACATTGGGAAATGTAAAAGTAATGTGAAATGTTTTTATCCCTGATGATATTTATACTCACAGTGGGAAGAGTAGCCATTGTATGAATCTCACTTTTTCTTGTTCTTGTTCTTTTGCAGAATGCTTTGACTTTCTTCTGGCCTGTTTCGCCATGGCCTCAAAGCACAGACGCCAATTGGAGAAGCTGAGCCAGCATACCTGGTTCAAGCTGTAAACTCCCAGCTCCGGGGACAACACTTCCCGTGGTGGGCCATAGGAGAAACCGCAGACACCAGCTCTGAGGACAACACGGCGGGTCCGTGGTGGGCCGTAGGAGAAACCGCAGACACCAACTACGAGGACAACACGGCGGGTCCGTGGTGGGCCGTAGGAGAAACCGCAGACACCAACTACGAGGACAACACGGCGGGTCCGTGGTGGGCCGTAGGAGACCCGCAGACACCAGCTCTGAGGACACTACTGTGGGTCCGTGGTGGGCCGTAGGAGAAACCGCAGACACCAGCTCTGAGGACAACACGGCGGGTCCGTGGTGGGCCGTAGGAGAAACCGCAGACACCAACTACGAGGACAACACGGCGGGTCCGTGGTGGGCCGTAGGAGACCCGCAGACACAAGCTCCAAGGACATCACAGTGGGTCCGTGGCGGGCCAGTGGTGGGCCGTCCCTCCAGGATTTTATGAAGTTGCAATCGTAACACAAACAACGCGAGATCATGGTCCTCTGCAGCTTCAATCAGCCCAACTTTTCTGTAGCTTGTTATCACACCAGGACCGATCCACTGTCCTCACGTACCAGACCGGATCTGTGGAACTTGGAAGGCTTTATTCCACATCAGCACTGTTGGCGTGTTCGTTTATCTGAAGAACGAGAATCAGGCAAAAAAGTAAATTCAATCCAAAAGTTTTGAGCGCTCTGGGTCAGAACCTTATCCCTGGAAGCCTATGTCTAAGCGGGCCTTACATCAGGAGCTCTGAACGCCCACCTATACCTGGAGGTATTTGAAAACATTTATGAATATGCAAATATTAGGTTGTCCCTTCTCCTCTGGGCATACGGGTCTCCGTTTCCATGGTGATGATGGGAAAACTATGAATAAAGCTGTGAATAAAACTATGAACTTGTGTTGTGTTTGCATGTGCATGTAAATTCTAAACCTCCCCATAAAGTATAAAACAAATCATAAATGTGCAGTATAAAGAAGTAGTATATAAAACATATATTTCCCTTCAGCACCAGGCCCACACCGATATTAGAATAAAATTATAATTGGTGTCCTCATTGAGATTTTTATTGTGCAATTTACATAAACATTGTCTTCAATGTAACAATGTGGTTTCTTCTTGGGAATTTGTATTAAATTCAAAGCATAATTATTAGTGTTACGTGCCTTGGTCGAGGTGGGGAGATGGCACACAACGTTGATGTTGAAACCGGGTGTAGAACAGAATCAGAAACGTGGAGAGGTGCTCAATAGGGAAAAAACATATGAAAATGAAGAACGTGCTACAAACCAAAAGTTCCACTAACAAAACGTAACCAACAAAACAATGACGAAGAACAAAAAGGGAAGGCTGCAGCAGGACCCCCTGGCCAGCGTCTGCGTGCAGACTCCAGCCTTATATATCCCCGCTGATTACTGGCGTGGCAGGTGTGGCTGATCAGGTGGGAGGGCCTGAGGGATGCAGGCAAGGCAAACAACCTCCATAACAATTAGGCTCCTAACGACAGAGCCAGAACTAAACCAGGATTAAGACAGGTCTAAACTTGATCCAGGCCTACAGCTCTAAACCAGAATTTAACCAGGATTTCGCACAGATGAGCATTTCTTGCGTGTGTGAAACGTCTGACTTTTTCAAATGTGAGATAAGAGTTCAAAACCAGAGACTAAGCACAATGTAAACAACGTCAATCGTTGAAAGGTCCCTGGGGCGTTACACAGCCAGAACGGGATTTAATTCCATTCAAAGAGCCCAAATGGTATACAAAAGGTGGTTTTGAGTCGATCCGCTTCAGTGACTGGAACTTGATATCTGCTCTCCGCTCACTAGATCCATAGTTGAGAATCAACAAGCGCCTGTCAAACAATCAAGGGACTCCGAAATACGAGAGAGAGGAACAGCGTCCCTCCGTGTTTTAGCATTTAACTGGCGAGAGTCAACGCATAGCCGCAAGCTACCATCCATCTCCACAGATCTGACCCTTAACTAGGCCATGCAAAATGTTTGGCAAAAACCAAAACATCTCCATGGAACAAGCATCTCGGCGGACCTTCCACCAGAAAAGTTACATAGTGTACCTTTAATAAACACAAATAACACAGACTTGGTACTTCACTGGAAACATCTCTCCCAAATGAGTCCTGTATTTAAACAAATGCAAACGAGAACAAACAAAGAGCTGCAACTCCTTTGAGACAAAGACGGGTTGTTTTAGCTTGTTCCCTAAAGCATTTTCATAATCTCATAATCTTCTAAATCTATATGACTCTATATGACCCTGTTGATAAACCAGTGAAGACCTCACGCAGAGACAGAGACAGGAAACTTCAATGTTAAAATAAAAGATACTCTATATAATTTACAGAGCTTTAAGTTTACATGTTTAAAAAGGATTGGTGTAATTTATTGAATTTAATTTTAATTGATATGTTTATTTGGACAGGACAGGACAGTACAAATAATATAGTGTATATAGTCTAAGTCTATTTTATTTTATTCTCCATTTTCTTCATGCATGCCTTTATATATTTTGCAACTATTTAATTCATTTTTATATGTTGCACCTTACGCCAAAGTAATTGCCTGGAAAAATCCAGACTCATCTGCTGAACCAGTGGATGAGTCTGGTCGGCATTTGAGTCAATTCGATTTCTAGGGCGGAGCAAACCCGAGCAAACAGGAATCAGAGTGTATCACTGTTTAGTGGTCACAACACTTTTAGTGCTGTCCGAATGTCCAAAAGGTGAAAAAGTAGTGCACTCAAAATTTCCCACAATGCATCTTGAAAAGTAGTGTCCAGCGCTGATTACTAGACCGATCAATATTGACCACAATGCATTGCAAGAGTTGGAAAAACTACTGCGAACTGAATGAAAGCAGAAAGAGGAGACGTTTAAACGAACTGTTAAAACGAGATTATGAACGAAACACTTTAAACAAACTGTTAGCTGCAGTGTTGCTGGCGTTAGCCACTTAAGCTTGAGCTGAATAGATCGCAAATCTCTGGCAAAAAGTTGAATAATCCAGTCCATATGATGTTTATTAGTTCATAAATATGTGCGTGTCAGGCGGATTTGATCCATATTCATTACAGAAATCTATTTTTATCGGAGTTTTTACGACATTTTTTTTCCCAGACGCCAGAGTCACATGACGTGCTGCCCTCCAGGACTGAGGGCACTATTTAGTCACTGAACAAGGCAGGATTAAAGTGATTGAGGGGTTAGAGAAGAAGAGAGAGTGTGGACATTCGGACACAGCCTTTGAGAATACGTCTATGGTTGTAGCCAACTCTGCTACTTCCGCCGCGCTAGAGTGACGCCCGCAGACAGTGACGCACTGAAATAAACCGATCTGATCGCTTAGTATGTTTTGGAGTTGACTCGAGGCACGGTGGAGGGCAGGGCGACCAGACTGATATATCGTGTATGTCATAGATATATCATTCTCAGTCAAACAAAGGAAGTTCCTTGTTTGTGAATTTTGTTCACTGACAATGGCAATAAAACCTTTTTTTCTGATTCTGTTAATGAACATGCAGCGTCGGAATCAACGTTCACTCTCACAAACACACTCTCATTCACCCACTGTACATGTTTTTAGTGGTAGAGGAAACTGGAGCACCCGGAGGAAACCTACAGGCACAGGGCAAACAGAGTGCTGACCGTGCCGCCATTTAATCCAACTCCCTTTTGTAATTATAACTTAAAATGCTCAGTTTCCTTTTGTGTGTTCATACTGTAATCACTACATTAACAGAGAGCATGTCCAACTTTTCATTATTTTCATAGTCCATAATTATCATTTCTTTTTATTTCTTCTTTCATTTAGGGATTAGGAATGAATGAATATGAATTAAGTCTTTGTCCATGTTTTACTGAGGCTGGAATAAGTGCAGTTATTATAAAGTGTTACCACAAAAACTTGTAAAAACTTCTGACAAAATCTGGATTGGAACACTGTCTAACTTTTCCAACAAATGGATAAGCCTTTCTTTGTGAATGAAACTATTGTTTTTGTTTCATGATTTGGTAGAAAAATTGAAGAGCATCTGGATAAACACAAGGAAATCATGTGTCGCCTGCACCTGCAAACACTCCATCAAAACAACTTCATTCATCACATATCTCACAGTCGGACATTTTGGATATGCAATTATATAGAAAAGGCAAATAATGATATATCTGTAAATGAATCTCAGCTGCAGAGAAACAGTTCTTGACAGGCTGCCTCTGAGCCATTTGGCACAGCACTTGCTTCTAAATGAGTTGTACAAATACAATTGGCCCAGTGCCGTTGAAGGAGGAAATGTGTTAATCAAATTGCCGTCTGTCTCATTCAAACATATCGGACAGTGTCACTTGTTGCCACTTGCTGGTTTTGTGATGTTGATGAAGTGTCACTTAGACTAAACGGGATAACAGCGGGACAGGGAGGAGGGCGATGAAACAGGGATTGGAGGGATTTGAATATGAGGAGAACCTTCCCGTACTGAAGGGGGTGTTTTACAGGGAGCTTGTTTGAGGTCAGGGGTTATGTTGTCAGAGTGTTGGATTTAAGTGAGATGTTACTAAATGATGTAGTTCTTTCTTTCTTCTAAATGATTTAAATGTTCTTTAAATCATTTAGAAGATTGGGGACCCAGCCTTTGACACAGTTGCCTCCCACAATCCATCAGGAACTCATAACAAAACTTCAAATTCACCTGCAAGCTCGCTTTTCCTTCATACTGTTGTCTTCTCTCTCTCTCTCTCTCTCTCTAACTATCTCTCTTACTCTCTATCTAGCTACCTCTATCTATCTTGCTCTCTCTCTTTCTATCTAGCTACCTCTCTATCTATTTATCTAGCTCTCTATTTATCTCTGTCTTTCAATCTGTCTCTCTCTCCCTCTATTTATCTATCTTTCTAGCTCTCCCTCCCTCTATCTCTCTAACGGTCTCTCAATATAACAATCTCTTTCTCGATCTCTCTCTCTTTCTCTCTCCCTCTATCTATCTATCTTGTTCTCTCTCTTTCTACCTAGCTACCTCTTTATCTATTTATCTAGCTCTCTCTCTCTATTTATCTCTGTCTTTCAATCTCTCTCTCTCCCTCTATCTATCTCTCCCTCCCTCCCTCCCTCTGTCACTCAATCTAACTATCTCTCTCTCTCTGTTTATCTCTCTCGCTCTATCTCTCTAGTCTCTATAACTGACTGAATTCCTGTGTAAAATGCTGTGATTTATGCAGAAAGTTGAGAAACAATGAAAACAAATACTAACCGTGTTGATTCTTTTGTTTGCAGACATTGCAAGCTTCAGCCACACAGCGCTCTGACATGTATTAATGATTTCCTGTACAGACTCTTGTTCCGGACATCAAAGTAAAAAGCATGCACGACACATACTTTTAGTTCATTCTTGTCTCTCAAAGCTGTGTTTAATGTTGACGTTATGTCTCCGAAGCAGTGACAAGTTTTGACAGCACTACTTTATGTTTTGGATTAAATTTAAATACATTAGTTTATATTGTAAAATGCATGGATGGCTTGTTATTATTCCATACTCTTGACAGAATAAGAGGCATGATGAGGATTATGTATGCGGCTCACTACAGCGTGTCCAGGAAGCTGTTTGGGAGAGCGGCCAAAGAAAAGCAAAAGCTGTCCACAGACCATCCACCTGCTGCTCCGGAGACACTGGACTCAGGTAAACTATGGCACGAATCCTGCTTCTGCAAACTTAGTATTTTTAGAAAGATTCATGCCATAGTTTACCAAGAGTCCAGTGGAGAACAGCAGCAGATGTACTGTTTTTTGTTATTATTTTCTACACATTTTAAGGACATTTTATTTCATGTTAGACTAGGACTGTGCAATTAATCATATATATAAATCGGGATTTCAATTATTACAAAAATGTTGTAATAGAAAATACACTTACAATTTTCACAACTGTTCGAAATAATTGTGATTTAAATTTTGAGCCATATAATCCTGATTATAATTGTTACATAATCAAACATATACAGTATAATGAATGGAAACGATCAATCAGTCAATTAATAGGGGTGGAAAAATTACATGGAAGATATAATTTTGAAATGATGTCTCTGTATTTCATCTTTTTTTAATCGATAACATAACATGGTTTGAACCCAGTTTAATGTGATGTGGACTTGATTTGATTGTGTTTTAGTCCTGGCTCAGCCCTGGCCTTGTCCATATTTAGTTCTGGTTCTGTTTTTTTAAGTGTTGTTTGTGCAAGTGTGAACGCACCCTACATGTTTTGCAAACTGAAACTTTCATTTTATTTTGCAGTGGTGTGTCCCTGGACCAGTTCCACGGTTACTTTGGGGTTTTCAGCGAAAAATGTTTGAGAATTATCCATCTCAAATCAGTAGACGGCACAGCTTCATGCTTTATTGAGCCAAACAAAAAGACAAGTTCAAGCGTAATACATATCAAGATTGACTATATGGAAGTAGGAATGTCAAGATTATTCAGTTAATTGCGATTGTTCAGGTCACAATATAATCCTAACAACTTAATCGTGAGGCTCATAAGAATTGTAGAAAGTAAAAATAAGTAATTTCAGTTCAATTTACATTCCAGAAAAATAGGTGCTTTATCCGGCTGTTTATGTCATTATACAGTCCTGATCAAACGTTTAAGACCAGTTAAGTGAAAGTCAAAAGTCACATTTTGTATGGTTGGATCTTATGGGTCCAATTAGAGCTTCACTCTGGAGCAAGAAATGAGAGTGAAGTAAGTGACTAAATATTTGAAAACAACAGATAAACTGAAATAGACCGTTCTGCAGTTTGTCAAAAGTTTAGGACCACATGCCTTTAAAAATCTGTGCAAAAATGTAGATTCGTTGTAGATGTAGTATCATTTTCTGTATTCTCATGACGTTCTGATGGCAAAGGCAAACAAAACCCTCTGTTTTTGAACGTGGTCGGGTTCTTGAGCCATCACTGCTGAGGTGGGACGCAGGAAGACAAATCCTGAGGCTTATGGAACAAAGACCATGCAGTTTTGCCATTTATTCAGCTGGTCTTACATTTTTGATTGCGACTGTATCATTACCTCCTGTCTCAAATTGTACAAATAAAATGTATGTTGAGTTGTAGTTAAACTTTGAAACCTCTCCTGTTCTTATTGTCACATTTGCGTCTTAAGATCATAACAGTCCAATACAATAATCCTAAAACACGTCATTGTTTACTGGATGTATTTAGCAGATCTTTGGGGTCCTTTCACCTTTTTAACTGATATTGACTCAGTGCCATGTTGACTTTTCAGGGCAGATCTGGGAGCACAAACAGGTTTCTCATTTCCACCTCTAGGCTGCGTCTCGGTTTGTTTCTGTTTTTTATTTGTTCTTCTTTTTGTTGATCTCGTCCTGCTTCGCTTCACATTCTTTCGACCTGAGTGTTCTCCACCTCTCCTGCAGTCTGAGAGAATAATCACCTCTTATGTCCCACTCGACTGCAGTGTCTATATTTACCCATGAGCAATTAGACCCAATTCTCTCTGTTATTGTTTCTCATAGTGCCTTTTAAGTTTAAACTAAGAATGGAGGCTATTTATTACTTATATAATCCGATAAAGTATAGCTGCCTAAACTACAGCGGAACAATCAGTAAAATCAGATCTTATTGTATTATTTTATTTATATTACATTTTGCTTCTTTGAGAAAAGAAAAAGAGTAAAAAATAATACAAATACTGCAAATTCTAAAACACGGATCAAAAGACTTATCACAAAGACAGTAAAATTATATTAAAAAAGGGAATAGTTGTGATTTTAACATAATACGCATAAATATTCTTCATTTAGTGGTCTTCATTCTGCATATTTAAAACTTGTATTTATAAAATCTCAATGTACTTTAGAAATAATCGTTTGACAAAAAATAATCCAGTAACACAATATTTTGTATATTTAATCAATACTTAAGTTAGTTACAGGCGCTGAACCTGATTTTTACAGTTTTGAAACATGAAAAACAGAACTAGCTCATAATCTTTGCATGAAATAAAGTAAAATCTGTTTTGCCCCAGCACAGATTCAGAGTAAAAGCATCTATTCAGGTGAAAATGAGACAACAACGCTTTCTCTGCGTCTATTTATAAAGTGTTTTATTCTACGAGAAGCAGAAAGTGTGCCATTAGCATGCTAATGTTTGTTAGCTTTACCCGGGACGGCAAAACTGGCTCTGGGCTCAAAGACTCATGAAAAGTGCTTTTTAACTCATGGCGGTCAATATTTATGATGCTGGAACTGCATTAGGAAAGTGGGAGATACATGTGACTGATGTAAAGACTTTAACATGAACTAGTTTTTTCACATTTCAAAACTGTAAAAATTAGGTACAACCCCTTTAAGTAATATTGTCACATAGAACTGACCGATTGTGAAAGTAAAAATTGCTTGCAGAACAAATGGTCACATACATTGACCATCTTTTAGTTCCAACATAAACACCAAGAAATAATTTTATGTTTCTTTTAGTGTTATATAGTCATTTTCATTAAGTAAACAACAGTTAAAGGTGCACTATGTAAGTTTTTTGGTAGATGGGCTGCTTTTTTGTCATGGAGATTGCTTGGAATGTTCCAAAGTATGATATTAAACGTATGTATCATCATGGAGACATCAGCAGGTGACAATTAAAGTGCATGTTTTCAGGTTATTTTATGATCAGTATCTTTATATAGATTTTCACAATTTTCTTTTTTATTTTGCGTTTTTAAATTCCTGATCACTATTTGTCATTGCTATTTTGTCAAATAGTCTAATTATTTTATTTATTTTATGTATTTTATTTATTTATCTCTGTGTCAATACCCATAAGGAAAACATATGGTGATTTACTATAATTTATTGATTTGTAATTATATCTATTTTTATTTAATAATTTATTTTATATATTGATTAATTTCATTTTCTAGTATTATTTTTTTTAATTTTATATTTATTTTATTATTAATGTACTTGTTTCTCTCTGTGTCAATACCCACAGTTAAAACACATGGTGATTTATTATAATTCATTTTATATATTGATTCATTTCATTTTCTTGTATTATTTTTTTTAATTTTATATTTGTTTTATTTTTTGTTTTGACTTATTTCTCTCTGTGTCAGTATCCATAGTTAAACCATATGGTGATTTATTACAAAATCTGTGACCCTGGCATTTAGAGATGACACTGCGTTCTTTGTGTTCAACTTGTCACGAAAACATCTGCTCAATTTAACAAACTAAAGCAATGAAAAGTCAGCCCACATCTGGACAAAAACATGGCGCTCTCGTCGCTTCCTGCTCCCTGAAACTGTTTTGGCACATATTAGTTTTTGATGAACTTGGAAGCGTGAAGAATTGACTTGCAGTTTTTGGCATCTGAGTTTTAATTGTCTGTTATGGAGACATCTGGTAAGTTTGCGTTGAAATATTAGGCAGTGAAAACACATCTGGCGCTGGAAGAACTTCAGTCGTCTGAGCTTCTTTGGATCTCTGGAAATTAGGTTTGGCGCAGTTTCAAATCTGAATGTTTTATAAGATATGATTGAGGTATTGGCTTGGGTGCAAATAAAAATGACTTTAAAATAATTAGTAATAACCGTACTAAATCAAAACATGCATTAGTCTTTGCTTTTCAGTTTATTGTATAGGTCTGTTCACTGACACTGACAATAAAGCTTTTTCGAAGTCTTCAAAATGCTGCCTTTAAAGGAAAAATATTCAGCATTTTTCATATTGCCGTTAGTCTTTAAACATGCTCTTGAGTGCCTTAAATTTGCCATCTCATCTTTTAAAACAACAAAAAAAAGTTTCTTATTCATTCTATGACCTGTGTTATCAGTCACTATGAAATTACACTTACGGAGTGCATCCAGCCAGCAGATGGCGCCAGCGCAATATACAATCTAGTGAAGTTAGCGCTGCAAAGACGTCATTGTGTGGAATTTTCCGCAGCAGTCATCGTGTTTCGAGGCAGAAATGCTCAGAACGAGTCTGGAGATGATTTAAGAACTAAAAACAGTGGAAGATTCTCTCATAAGTGACGTATGAAGTCTGAAAATACGTCAGAAAAGTTCAGCAGGACGTGTGTTTGACGCTCGGAGGGAGGAGGATTTTCTATTCACCTTATTCCGGAAGTTGCCGTACGTACCGCCGTCTTGTTTCCGTTGTATTAGTTTACATGGAGCAGACGAGCTCAACAGAAAATAAGTTCTACATGGACTAAAAAGCCGTTTTCAGACGCCCAGGAAATCGATGCGTTGTTGACTTGTTGTTGCTCGTGTTCATTAAACATTTTACACAAATCAATCTACTTTATGTAACATTTTAGCGGCAAGACTTTTCCCTCGTTCGTAGTTCTCGTCAAACTGAAGTGCGTTTACAACAAAAGTGTGTATCTGTGGCAAAAAACGACAAAAGTGGGCGGGGCAGAATAAGGTGAATAGCATTCCTCAGAGGATGCAACTGAATGATACTTCAGGTATGTTTTTGATGACAGAACATTGTTAGAACATGGTTTAAAGCTCAAAAAAGTCACTATTGCAGAATATGTGTCCTTTAAACAGGAACCTGCTCATCATGTTGGTGGCGAACTCCACAGGGTCCAGAGGCAGAGGTCCACTATGCAACTGACGTCATCCTAAAATAATAAATGTGTTGTTTTTAACCCCTTACACTGAAGGCTTATTTTTTCTAAAACCTGTGACTAAAATGAGCGCCAATTCAAACTGAAGCTGTTTCTGAACATTATGTAGCACAAACAAATGACTGGAGTCTTTGAGAAGCTGAGACTCTGTAGTTTTAGCCTCTGGTGTCTGATTTACTCTAATTACAAGCTCTGCAAAGAAGAAAACCACATTTTGAAGTCTTTAAAGTTGTCTTTGTTAAATATATGAAAAACTAAAGCTGGAGTCTGGAGGTAAACCTCTTTTTTTTTGCCAGTTTGCTCTCTCAACATATAAGCTTTCATGTGGATACAACAAACCTGTCCAATCCTGTTTTATTATTTCATTTAATCCACTTCATCCATGGATTTCTCATGAACATTGTAACTTCAAAAGCCGTTTTCTTAAAATGCATTTTTCTCCCACAGAGACATAGAGATCAACCTTAAAGTAACACACCAAACCGTACTATCTTGAACTGAACAAGATTTTGAAGGAACACACTGAAGTATTTGTAGATATCTAATTCTAAGCCTGATTTATTAAAGTATTACATCCAAAAAATTAGGCTTTTTTTTTTAACTTAATGCCACACAGAAAGGCTCCATCTGCTCCTTGAATCAAACCTGCAGGTGCCTTCTTGCTGTGAGGCAGAAGTGCTCATCTCTATTCCACTGTACTGTGAAATATTGTTGAATTTGTAATATTTTTAAAAATCTTTCTGAGAGAAATACAGCGTTGTAGCAGTATGAAGCCAGCAGAGTAGCAGATGTCAATACATGTAACGATCATAAACACAAAAACAAAGTGCCAATAACATTCCCTTTAGCATCTTGCAGTTTTGTGTGAGACCGAGAAAGTCTGTTCTCAGTTTTAGGCCAGTTTTCTATAAAAGATTCATAAACATTCATTCCAAATTGATATGAACCAGGCTGGTACAGAACAGCTGACAAATATTTACCTAAACGTCCAATTATCCCTGACGCGATTCTGAAGCGAAACTGCTGCCCTGCTCTTACCGCGGTCGCCATGGTTACGCGAGGAATATGTTACTCGTGGGCGTTCGGATGCAAATAAAAAACTGTTTTAAGCGTATAATGAAAGACGAATGTGAAATGAAAATGCGCCAAATCTGGTGTTATTGTAAAAAATAATGATTCTCTTTTTTTAGCATCAACCACCAATCTATACTGGGGTCATGTCGAGTCACACAGAAGGCAAAAGTTATGTCTGCACTTTCGCACAATAGTTTTCAAACTTTTCACACCAAGTGCCACCAGAATAAAAGATTGTTCTCTGAGCGCCACAAGATTTGAAGCAAGTCAACAGCAGGAACCAGGACTAATCTAACCAGAGCTAAACTAAACTTAACCATGGTTCAAGACTAATTTAAAGAAGTCAAATTAAAAACAGAGCGTCCACTGCACAATTGTTTGATTTATGGATGTGACACTGCAAATGATGAATTAAAAGTTGTAACAGAACACAGTCACATTGTGCAATGGTTCACACAATCAAATGTAGCTACGACAAAAGTCCATATTGGGGGTTTAGTTGATTAATAAAGACATTTTGTAAATTAAGTTAAATGGGGTTGATCATTATAGAGCTATTGTATTTTATTCTTATTTTATATATATCTTATTTTGTTTATAATACTTTACTGTCACTACTGGTCGGTTGCACATGTAACAAAAAGAATTTCCCCTTGGAGATAAATAAAAGTAATTCTGATTCTGATTCTGATCTGAGCGAATATCAGGCTCTGATCTCCGTGTGATAAAGTCATCACACTGTACATTTTAGTGGAGGCAAGTGCAACATGCCAGCAGCGTTTTCACGTTTGTAAAGGTTGCTAAATGAAAGAGAAATGGGAAGATGGGTCCTGTATGCGGGGCTCTTCTGCCGTTACTTTGCGGTTTAAATTTTTGACTTGAAGATTGATCATAGACGCAGTGACAGGACAGGATTCCAAAATATCAAACATGTCTGATATAAATCGTAGCTCGTCTTTGGTCGTATGGCGGTTCTAAGATTAACCTCTATCCCTGTCTCACTCTTAGACCTGTGTCCCATGATTTTGAGCATGTTTCACAATTTTCCTCACGATCAGAAATCTTTTATTGCAGACGGCCAAACTTCTGCAGTGGAACCCCAGCTTAAGGCGGCAAGATGGAAACAAATCGCAATTTAAACTTGTTTGTAATTGTTTAAGTCCTTCACAAACAACAAAATATCTGTCTTGTGTTGTGTAAACCCTGCTAACCTTTATAACATGTTTTGAAAAGCGTGGAATTCTACTTTTGAGTTGATTCATATTTCAGTTTTCTTTCAAATGTTGATGCTCCTGGACGTGTTTGAAATGTGCACTTTGGATTCTACTATACTGTATGTACCGAATCTAATTGCAATATTTGTCAGAAAAGTGTTATTAGATATTTTGCAAAAATTGTTCAGTCATACTACACTGCCTGTCAAAAAAATGCCAACTGGATTCAACTAATTCAACGTCTTATTGGATAATTGCTGCTGCTGATTGTCCTTCAGCTGCAACACGTGGGTATTTAAACCCAACCGATGCAGTGAGCGTTCTCTTATTTCTGTAACAACCACGTGGAAAGACAAATCCTGTGGTCATGGAAAGAGGTCAGTGGTCATCTCTCATCTCAAGATCTTGGTGAAAGATTAATGCAGCACTAGAATGACATTGTTTTTTGACAGACAGTGTGCACAGCTTGACCTGCAGAGAAAACACAAGAAAGACCCTGAACCACAGTTTGATAATCAGTGCTTTAGAATATCTGTCACTCGTTGCAACTTTGCAGAGTGTATTGTGTTCATTAATCTATTTCTCTTTTACAAATTACTCCTTGAGAACAAAGGATTCAATCAATACTTAAACTAGAATAGACAGTAGATCTTATTTCTCCCCGAGGTTTCTACTTTTTCCCATGGGGTTTTTTGTAGTTTTTCCTCGCTGCGAAGGAGGGTCAAAGGACAGGGGCATTCTGGGACAGTTATCTGAACTGCTTTTACCTGTGGCCCATCGAGGCAACTGTTGTTGTGATTTTGGGCATTATAAAAATAAATTGATTTGATTTGATTTGATCAAAGGGATACAGGATCCTTTGAACCAGTGGCCCCCAAACACCTCGTACGGACCAGTGGAAAATACACAAAACTTAACCCTAGCTTCTTATAACTCATGTTTGCTGTTTACTGGGTTACTTGGCTCTATTCACCTTATTCCAGAAGTTGCCGTACGCGCCGCCGTCTTGTTTCCGTTGTAGTTTACATGGAGCAGACGAGCTCAACAGAAAATAAGTTCTACATGGACTAAAAAGCAGTTTTCAGACGCCCAGGAAATCGGAGCATTGTTGACTTGTTGTTGCTCGTGTTCATTAAACATTTTACACAAATCAATCTACTTTATGTAACATTTTAGCGGCGAGACTTTTCCCTCGTTCGTCATTAGCTTTAACGGAGTTCTCGTCAAATGGAGGTGCGTTTACAACAAAAGTGCGTATCTGGCAAAAAGTGGGCAGAATAAGGTGAATATAACTGCAGACTAACAGACATGGAATACATTCTAACCCTTTAAGCGCCCTCGTCGCAGTAATGCGACTTACTTTTTTCAAGTGCAAGGAAAATTATGAATAAATAATAAACCACAAAACATTCCAATCGTTGATAACAAGCTTTCATAGTTTTGATACACACGTCACATCCGTTTGAAAACCTATAAATAACGGCCGGCAGGGGGGAAAAAAAAGAGAAAAAAACCCCAAACAAACATGGCTGGAAGAAGTACACACGATTCTCTTGTTCACTACACAGCAGACTCAGATTCTGAGGGAAATTATTTTCCTGAGACTGACAATGATTGCTCAAGTGAAGAAGACACACCGAGTGGTAGAGGCAGAGGCGGAGGCAGGGGCAGGGGCAGGGGCAGGGGCAAGGCCAGGGGCAGGGGCAGAGGTGGTGGACAGCCCCACGACACTAGTGGGGATGAGGGCTGGGAGCAGCTGAGAGAAATTGCGGATTTTCAAGGGTGGATCAAACCATTTGATATGGTTGTTGGCTACACCGGAGACAGAGATTTGAGTGATGCCAGGCCAATAGATATTTTATCACTATTTCTAACAGATGAGTTTCGAAACTGATCGCTGATGAAACAAACAGATATGCAGCACAGGTCATTTCAGCAATGGAGATGAAGCCACATTCCAGGTTTTAGAGTGGTATGATGTATCCATTTCTGAAATGAAAGCTTTCATTGCATTGCATTTGTCTATGGGCCTTGTAGATAAACCTGAAATAGAGGATTATTGGGCAACATTTTGGCTCACACAGACGCCTGGTTTTGGGAGTGTAATGTCTAGAAATAGATTCGAAATTATTCTTTCATGCTTTCATTTGGTCAACAATAACAATTATGTAAGACAAGGTGAACCAGGGCATGATAAACTTTTCAAAGTCCGTCCAATAATACAGTTGATTATTCCCAAATTTGCAGCAGTCTACAGTCCACTCAAGGAACTTTCTTTAGATGAGATGACAATAGCATTCAAGGGGAGGTCAACACTCAAATGTTACAGTCCCAATAAACCAGATAAATATGGCTATAGAGTGTATGTTTTGAGTGAGAGCAGTTCAGGGTATGTTTTGCGTTGGTCCTTGCACACAGGGCAATACACAGATAATGCCAGCGACATCAGTGCAACTCATGCTGTTGTTCGTGAACTTGTCGATCCTTACACTGGAAAAGGCCACGAAATTTACATGGACAGTTACTATACCTCACCAGCAATTGCAAATGAATTAGCTGATTTGGAAACCGGACTATGTGGTACAGTGAGAAGTACAAGGAAAGGCATGCCTAAAAGCCTGGGGAAACCTATCTTGCATCTAAAAAAGGGAGATGACCCTGTTTTTATGCGGAAAGGTAAACTTCTGGCTTGTGCTTGGCAAGACACTAAACGTGTCACTATGCTCTCTACACTGCATGGCAATGCATGTGTTCAGAAAAGAATCAGGTCCAAGACAAATGCAACTGGCTTTCGCGCAATAAACAGACCACTGTGTGTCAACCAGTACAATATGTACATGGGGGGTGTAGACACATCAGACCAGAGGATGAAAACCTATCTGTTTCCCCACCGGTCCAGGAAGTGGTATCACCGCATCTTTAACGCCATCCTCAGTATTTCTGTTGTCAACTCACACATTATTTACACTAAATGCACCCCGGGCCCACACAAAGCCCTGAAGGCCTACATCCAGGACGTTGTTGATGCATTGCTGGCTGGTTACACCAAAAAGGTGGGTAGCAAAGGTGGCCGGCCTTCAAGAGCAGGGAGGGTAATACCACAAAGGCTCACAGAACGTCACTGGCTTTGTGAAGCAGAGGGCCGTCCAGACTGTGTTGTCTGCTCAGACCGTTCTCGTGTAAAAGGCAGGCGCCAGACAAAGTACAGGTGCCGTCAGTGTGGTGTCGGTCTTTGTGCTGTACCCTGCAATGAGAGATACCATACTGTCAAAAACTATAAACTGTGTCATTTAGATATGTGATATTTGAGATAATGGCCCCCAGGACCTCCAGCAGCCCCCGTGAAAATCCCCACTCACACTGGCCCAGGACGGGTTTACTTCTAGACACTTCACTCCCAAAACCAGGCGTCTGTGTAAGACAAATTGTTGCCCAATAATCCTCTATTTCAGGTTTCCAAAACTCATCTGTCAGAAAGGGTGGTAAAATATCTAATGGCCTGGCATCTCTCAAATCTCTGGCCCAGGTTAACGGGTTTACTTCTCCCGAAAGTATCTATCTATCTATCTACTTTCTACTAAATCCCAATTGAGGCTTAAAGTAGAAATAAAAAACTGTGGCGCTTAGAGGGTTAAAAGATGCATACTATTCTCCTCTGAGGCCTGACTGGTGGTTGATTGATTTGAAGTGCGATAAACTGCTACAGAAAAACGTCAATAAACAACAGTATTGAAACTACTGTATCCAACAGGCAGACAGTAACTCTAAAGCAGAAGAATCCCAATAAACCCTTTTCTAACAGTGCAATAAATCAGTGGTTCTCAAACGTTTTCAGTTGCGACCCCAAAAATAAAAATGGTTCACATTTGCGACCCCCAAACACAAAAATAGGCGACACGCAAAGTGATAAATTAGCCTTATATCTAATGTTTGATTTTATTTTGAGAATATAGACCTAGAAAATGACTTTGATTGGCCAAAACACAGGAATCTACATTCACCACTGCATTTGAAGGTGTCCGGCCTTGTTTAACACTATTGTATACATTTTTCCCAACCTCTGGGGACCCCTGGAAATCATTTCGCAACCCACATTGGGGTCCCAACCCCCAGTTTGAGAACCACTAAAATAAATAAATAAATAACAAAAAAAAACGTAAGCACTACTATCGATAAATAGTAATTTATGTAACTTATTTGACTCGCCGTGGAAAAAACAAAACAAAATATCCTCACAAATGCAAAGAAAATGTTCACACGGTAAATATTACTCAATATTTAGACCCAAAACATTCAAAAACAGTTTCACCCCCTCTGACTTAAGGATACTTACTCAAGCTCTGGACAGAAGATACCGTTCTGCTGTGATATTGTGTGTCTTTAATGTTTCGTTGTTGTCGTTTTCTGTTCGCGATGACACAGTTGATGCACGCTTCCTCTTCAATCCTGCACCGAAAGCAAATTAAAAAAATTATTTGCATATAATTTATTGAACGATAAGTCGACATAGTAATTATCATAACAGGCATAAGGCGCTTTAAACTTGCACTTTTTCCTCTTAGATTGGGCTAAGATCTTGAGCCCTTAGACTTTATGAGACAGGACAGTGCAGCGTGAAATGAGGGTGAACGCTAACTGAGCAAACTGTCAGAGCCGGGAATCAACTGGCCAATGTGTGCAGCTTTGACCACTCCACACTTTAGATTTTTATTAGGCCTAATCTTAATCATCTGATAATACAGGTTGCGTGCATTATTGATGGTTGAGGTGCATATAATTTAGTCCTGCCCGAGGTAAACGTCTGACAACAAGCCGACAAATAAATAAAATCATGAGGCAAACTTGTATACCGCGTGGATGAATATTTGAAATCCATTGTAATAAATATTTCAAGTTGAACCGATGATGGACGGCTTGTTTGGAACCTAAATAACTGCATTCTTATTGCGCTGGAAACACTCTTTATAAAGACAGGCTAAATTTATACCATTATTTCTTGTTGTAGACTCAGGAAACATCATCCCGAGGGGTAAAAATTGTGTTTTCTTTCATAGCTATTTTAAATTTACTGGCAAAGGAAGTCGTAGAGTCAGGCTAATGCGTCATACTGAGGCTAATATTGTTATCCTGCCTTTGCTAACAATGCAGAGGTGTCAGAGAAGGTCAAAGTGAGTGGTGTAGAATATGGAAGAAATATAAAAATCCGATCCGTGTAGATTTAAATCAGTTTTTCCTCCATCCTCCAAGAAACTCAGTGATATGTCAAACTTTTATGGTGTAAAGACAATCCTGTATTGATTTTACTGACAAAAATTGCAGTGCTGAACGCATTTTTCCACACATTATACAACTTTTGCCAAGCCAGACAAGAATACACACTTCTCCAATACTTTACAAAGACGTCTAGACTGGAAAACAGGTTTATCTCCCCAGGTTCAGATGGATATGATTGACAGCACGGTCCGTCTGTGTCTAAACAAACATCGAGGCTTAAAAGCAGAGAAGACTGAACAGAAAATAATACACATAAAAGGACTGAAAAGCAAAGTTTCTCTGCAGAATCAATCCAAATCCACTTTATTTATATATCACATTTTATTAAACAATTGTTTCCGAAGTGCTGCGCAGACCCAAACCAATAAAACACAACAAAAGGTATTATAAGTGCCCCGTTTATACGTATAAATCCAAAAAGAATAAAATCCATCAGATCAACTCAAAGCAAAACTATGAGACAGTAAAATACCAATAATTAAGTACAAATAAAATAAATAAAAAAAACACAGAGGACGGGACCACACACCAACCTGTGTGCCACTAAAAGCCAGAGAATAAAAGTGCGTCGTAGAGGACAAATATTATGCATTATTTGTATTGTTATTGGCCTTTAAACATGCTCTTGAGTACCTATAGTTTGCCATAAGTTAAAAAAAAAAAAAAAAACAGAAAAACAAAGGACTTCCATGTCTCTGGATTAAGAGAAAAAAAATATTGGCTTTCTTCTGCCTTGTTGATGAAACTATGCAGCTGCTCAGAACGAGTCTGACGATGATTTATGGACTTAAAATCAGTGTAGAAGATTCCAAGAGCCCTCCAAGAGAGAAAACGTTGCACTTCTAGAAAACGTCACACAGCGGGGAATTCATTCGCGGATTCAAAGTGTTTTTGACGGTCGGAGGGAGGCAGGGTTCCTCAAACTTGCGTGAATGAAGCTAAATACTCCAGTTATGGTTTTGATGGGAGAACAATGCAAGAACAGGGTTAAAAGCTCAATTTAGCATAATATGTGTCCTTTAAGATGAGATTTAATGAGTGAAGCACTAAATTCTGTTAATTTGTGTCAGGAGTTAACCAGAATAGGATCCACAAGCAGACCAGAGACTGTTGCACAATTAAAGAATATTTATTGAAGGTAGGCTGCGAGGGAGCAGGCTGGACCGAGGAGCACAGGTGAGTAAAGGAGTGGCGGAGTAAGAGCAAGCTGGACCGAGGAGCTGAGTCCTTAGTGAGCAAAAAATATCCACAGGGAGAAATAACTAGAGATGTAAAAAGCCTAGGTGTTCGCCACGAAAGTAGACTGAACGATCTGGCAGAGCTGAAGTGGGGGAACCATGCTTTTAACTGCAGCTGATGATGGTGGATGAGGTGCAGGTGTGCCAATCAGCTCTGGACAGGAGTCACACCCAGGAAGCTCCAAACAAGGACAGAACAGGAGGGGAGGGAGAACAAACACAGAAGGGAGCCCAAACAAGCACTGTACTATGACAGTTTGAGGTGTGAGGTGTTTGATTTTGTTCTAAATGAAAGATGACAAATGAACCGTTTCTCATGTCACTGAAATAAACAAACCTGATTGCACAGTTGTGTCTGAGTTTGGCCTCAGACGCAGCGGAGGAGGAGGTGACCACACCGTGAGATCTTTTGTGAGGAATAAGCAGAGAGTTCTGTTACAGTTACTTATTCTATGTCGAATAGACTTTCTACTTCATACTACTTTGCCATTTTTATTTATTTGTCCACTAATACATTTTGATTGATTATTATTTTTTAATTATTTTGGTATTTTTGAGTTTCACGTGATTTTGTCAAGTGAAATGCCCTGAAGCCTTGGATTCTATACACTGCAACATCAAAGGGTATTTCTGCTTTTTTTTTTTACAGAGAGAACCAGTCTGGATCTCAGGCTTACAACAGATGTTAATGTTTACATGTTTCATATTTATTTGCAAGTTAGTTATCCAATCAGAAAGCTGAATGTGCTCTTTTCGCTTTTGGTTGCCAGAATACGGCTAAAACGGACTTCTGTTTGTGTTCTCAGTGTGACATTCATAAATACTGCATCAAACTGTCTATACTTGCACATACATATGTTATAGATTTAGACAGAGGTTGTGGGGTTTGATCCGTTGGGTAGATATTTTCCTGTAAATCGCTTTAAAAATGCATTTTGTTTACATGAAGTGAAAGAAACTTGATTTACTGCCACAGTCCCAGAGCTTCAACCACATGTCAGCATAATGCATTCTACAAGTTTACTTATTAATTCCCTGGATTAATATGATATTTGCCGTCATATTTGTCACAGACTATGTGTTTGGGGACTCCCTTCAGAACTCTGTGTTGACAAGCAGCGCCTAGAGGTATGAACTCAAGTCCCAGCATAATATTAATCTTTCATTTGTTCGCAGCAACTTTGAACTAACGGTAAACCACTATAGACTCACAGGAAAAATCATTCTTACGCTTACAGTAGGCAGCGGGCAATTTATACGAACCTTTCATGTTATTGACAAATGTCTCCACCAAAGAAGCAACTTATGTGTTTTAAAGGAAAAGCTGCAATTTTGTCATTTACAACTTTCATCACTACAGTAACACCAATTTTCTAAACTTTGCTAAACCATTTCTGTTTAAATAATAACATTTACAAGACTATTTTGGTGAGTACATGTTCCAGTGTACTTCCACGGCCCTGTGACCTCTTGTGTGAGGGACATTTTAAACTCTGAGTAAGTTAAAGGGCAGAGTGTGTCTCATCGATGCTTACACAGCACTACGTCTTGGATCCGCTCTCAAATCCACCGCCCGGAGCCAACACAGCAGTCACAGTCAAATATAGACGTAACAACGGGGAGATTTTAATGAGAGCTGTCCAAACTCGGCACGTCCAAGGAGGCATGCTTGTTCTAGATATTTTCATGTAATTAAGTCAAATTTGTTCTGTAACGACATCCTGACACATTCATCCATTTGTACACGGGGATTTGTCATGCATTTCTATGATTTCATGTTATGTTGTCGATTACTTCAGTCATGAATTAAATCATTAATTACTATAATGAATAATATGGAAAACCTGTTTGTTCATCATGATCTTTAGAACTACTGTATATGATGTCAAGCAATTCATCATAGCTTTGAAAACATTTGAACAGAAATGATTAATCGTGATTCTAAAGATGATTCCTAATGAACATCATGAGTCACAGGTTACAGGTCAGATCTGTGGAAAGGTGACCCATGTTTTTACAAGGTATATTTTGAGCTAAGACTGAAGATAAACCTTGACATTCAAAACTGACAGTTAAATATATTTGATCTGTTGTTTTATGAGTCAGTAATTTCACAGTATGACTCTGTGCATTTGCTTTTTTGGTAATAATTGGCTGATTGTAATTGTGCGTGCCAATAAACTCCTTGACACATAGCTCCCAGACCCACACAACCCCCCAGACCCACAACCCACAACCCCAAGATCCACAATCCCCACAGCCCCAAGACCCACAACCCCCAGACCCACAACTCATAGCCCCAAGACCCACAAACCACAGCCCTAATACCCACGACCCAAGACCAACAACCCACAACCAACAACACACAACTCACAGCCTCAGGACCCACAACCCATAGTGTTCTGAAGATTATAATCTTCTCTTATTTTGCTACCTCACATTCTCCTTCCTACTTCACTTACCTCACATCCTGCTCCTCCTCACCATGCCTTTGATTGTTTTTGTTGATGACATTGATTCCCTTCACCTGTTCACCGTGTTATAAGAAGTCTGCACAAATTCAGCTTCTTTCTTGATGATTCTCACATGGGGCGGCTGCTTTCTTGGTCAGACTTTCTGTTCTGTTGTTTACATTTCACATTTAATTAGAAGTTATATAAATGTACAAGAATATTTAAGGTACTACCTTCTTTCTTGTGTGTTTTGTTCCAGACTCATGCGGCTCATGTGTGTCTTTTGCCCCTCATCATCATTGTCATCATTACTGGAAAATAAAATGTTACACTGAATATGGATTCTCAGATTCTTGATTCTTGATTCTCGTTGTCCCATGGGCGTTGTGCTGCTATCCTGAACCACACTCCTAGTCCTTAACACATAGCTCCTAGACCCCCACAACCCCCCAGACCCACGACCCACAACCCACAGCCCCAACACCCACAACTCACAGCTCCCAGACCCCCACAACCCCAAGACCCACAACCCAAAGCCCACAGCCCCAAGACCCACAATCCACACCTCCCAGACCCCCAACCCAAAGCTCCCAGACCGCCCACACACTGAAAAAACGAACTTTTGGGGGTAGTAATATTTAGGATATGGAACTGTTTTTTTGGGGGGCGCTGCTTTTCTTTTGCTTTTGCCCTCTTGGCCGTGTTAATTTCATTTCCGGTTTGCGCCAATAAGAGGAGACAACAGACAGCAAAAAATGAACAGGTAGGAATGGTTAATTATTCCGTGAAAATGTTCAACTAAATATAATGATTCCCTAACAGCTAACATTCAATGTCAAACTTTCCCTCCTTCCTCTGCTTCTGCATACGTGGCTCCAGGTGACCGGCCAAACCGAGCACAGTCTTAGATGACCCAGATATAGCGCATTTGTGCGCGTTTTTTATGAATGTGACCTAAAATGGTTATTTTTCATTCAATCATTGTTTTCTTGTCTTTGCATGTATATTCAGTGAGGGAATATTCCGCAAAGTTGTGAATATTATGAGAGACAATATTCCAGTGATCTATGGGATTAAAATGTTATTTGTTTTTTATGATGTTATGTAATGCCCGTGGGAGGGGCTTGGAGCTTAAGAGGGGCCACTGTGGCCCTCTGGTCAGTCTGTGGCTGGGTGCAGTGAGGGCAACATCACCCTGGGAATTACAGAAAGGAATCCATTCATCCTTAACTGTAAATATTCTTTTTGACACTTTTCTGTAAATATAACTGTTTGCACTGTTGGAATTTGGGACAATAAACACCATGACATGATATTTCTGACTTGGCCATTGTATCCACGATCCCACAAGGAGAACTGACAAAAAGACTGAAATATGAACTGACAAACAAATAAAATATAAAAAGCATTTGACTCTTTTAGTCATGTTTGTGTCACTTTTAGTCGCATTTATGTCACGTTTCATAGAATTTATATCGCTTTTAGTCGCGGTTATGCTGCTTTTAGTCATGTTTTTGAGCCTTTATGGTCACGTTTAGTCTCTTTTTTTGGCACCTTTAGACGTGTTTTTGTGGCTTTTGGTTGTGTTTTGTGTTGCTTTTAGACTTTTGTTGCTTGTTTTAGAAAATATTTTAACAAATATAAACTTCAGGGTTAGCAGTTTGTATTTTTTTAATGCAGAATAAAACCGGATATTGTGTTGTTGGAGGAAATTATAGCCCTTAGAAAAATGCAGCCTTGGAGATTTGTTAATTTCATCCATTCAAATTGCAATTTCAGTTAGATTTTGATTGATTGTAAAACCCTAATCCTTATTCATGTTGTTTTTTTTTTGTTGTTGTATTACTTTACTGTTACAAGGTTATCTCCTCTTATCCCTTATCCCATGGCATGGCTTTATACTTTCTTTGGCTTGGTGGCTTCGGGTTTGCGGCTATAGCTGTAATCAGGTCAGGCTTCTGCATAAGTGCCACAGAAGGGGCAGAATCCGTCACACTGTCAGTGCACTGTCAACACAATGAGAGCCAGAAGGCAAGACACGAGCCTGCACACAGCACACTCATACTCCCACGTGGACAAATGTATAGAAACAAACAGAGCGAAATCACAACATGCTCCGTCCAAGCCTCCGAGACACAGTGTACTGACCAGAAATTCTCACAGCCGCTACCAATCTGCACGTGACTCCATTTGAATCACACAATAACAACATCTCCAGGAGCGCGGCATGGGGTTGTTATTCACACCACAATATTTCCTTTTCCTACAGTTGGGTTTTTGATGTTTCATTTCAAAGAGTCTAAATTTGTTCAAGGTTGCCTAAAATAGTAGATGAAATGGTATTGTTCTCAAAGGAAATGTTAATAATTAGATGATTTGTCCCAAAGTTTGATTTTTGAAATGTGGTAATACATAACAAAGCCTTGTGCTAGAAATTATATTAACTTATAAACAACTATTATGTAACATCACAATAGTGTTACCTATGCATATCAATAATTTAGCCCATGTCGACTTGAAATAGACACAAAAAAATATAGTCTAAATGACAGGTTTTTGTGTTTTTCTAATTATGACTAAGTTTAGTGGGAGGGCACGGCACGTGTAGAATATATTCATCATAGTTTTAAATTTGTGAGGAAATTTAGAAGAATAAAAGTTTATAATTACAGGAAGTAGTGCTAAGTTTGAAACCAGAATCCCTCTGTGACGTCATCATTTGGCGACATACCGTGATGAATACGGGAACAGTTTAAACGGTCATTCAACTAAATAAAGAGTATTATCGGGTATTTATTGTCAATTCCTAACCACTGAGTAATTTGTATGGATTTTGGCTCTTGTTTACAGTCTGGTTGCTAGGTAACAGTTGTGGAATTACCTCTATCTATGTGACGTTTACTGCTCTTGTTCAACCAGGACGTAACATTATAAACTTTACAAAAACTGTCAAACTGAGGACAAATGTTTAGTAAAATATTGTTTAATCAGTCGAACCTGATAAATGCACTTTATATAATGCAGTTACACAAGTCTGCCACAGGGGGACAATGCTCTAGTTGCCTTGCATGAGTATCTAGATTCAACACTAGTTAAGTATCGATTAGCATCTAATTTTTGATACTTTTGACAACATTAGTCCCAACCATTGCATCGTGAAATATATAAAGCTCGGGTACTCTGACTTTGTTAATAATAAATAGGTAAATGTTTGTTGGAACAGCAGCACTTGGTGACAAAATGAGACCACACGGCACTGTCTGTATCTAACAATAGTGTATTTATTATCTGTCGCAAAGCCAGAAATAAGAGCCAAAAGCGCCGCAGCTTCACTTTGTCGTCTTGAAAGGAAAAAAAAAGTTCAGAATATGAATGCGTATGAATATTAACAATAGGCCAAAGAGTTTGTGAGGGCTTAGAACTATAATTAGACAGTTTTAAATACTTACTTTGTCCTTTTGTGCTTTACAGCTATAACAGTTTCTTTTGTAAACTACTGACATCAGCTGTACAACTTCAACCTCGGTGTAAAAGTATTGCATAAAGTCTTCGGCTGTGTTCATGTCCACACTTTGAGCAGGAAGAGGAGGAGGAGGAGGAGGAGATGCATTGTATTTGTGAGAGCGTCTATTTGTGGAACATAATTGTGTGCATGTCTGTTGAGCATGATTAATCGCCTCCCCTCTCCACTGTAACTAAACTCAGACCAGTGTCATTTGTTCAGTTCCTTTTGTGGCTTTGGAGATAATTACCAATGTACAGTGATATCAATGCGAGGTTACAAGCTCCTGTGAAAGGCCTGACACCGACAGGAGCAGACAATTACAGAGGATGATTCATGACTCACTGTATACAGAGACTCAATGCAGGTTCAGTTTGATCTTGGTAAGAAATAAATCCAATTTACATTGTAAAGGGCACATCTATTTAAATCGGCTTTTAACCATGTTATAGCATTGTTTCCCCTACTTTGCTTCATTTTCATTTGTTTCATTAATCCTTGTCTCCCTCTGAGTCCCAGAAAAACACTCAAATTTCCCAGATTCGTAACATAAAAAGTAGAAATCCAGAGATCTTCTGTGCTGTTTTTAAGTTCATAAACCACCACCAAACTGCCGTCAAATCTCAGTCATTACAACTGCATGCTTACTTTAGCCTGTCGGGGCAAGCCAGCTTTTGTTTATTTCCCCATGGTGATTCCTTCTGCTGCCAGTAGATGTGTGCTAATACCAAATCCTGACGAGGGAACGCATCACAACTGCAAAGTCATGGCTTGATTTTCAACCAGTGCCTTGAGGTATTGCAGGTGTCCCTAGAAAAAAATGTTAACAAATTTACACAGTGGATTTAATTGGCTGGTTTATAATTTTGGAGTGTCGTGAGCAAACTGAATCAAAAAAGTAAGTAATACAATCAATATTGCCAAATTTAAAGACATTGTGCCACATTATATACCACTATATACAGGAGCATGTTTAAAGGCAAATTCAAATGTAAAATAAGTGTCCTTTAAACTATTACTGCTACAACCACAGTGCATGACAACAGTATCTTTATCTACACAGCTTGATTTAAAAGGTGTCCCATATTTTGTTACTTTTTATTGCTAAAAAGTAACTTGAAAAATATGCACTTGTTTAATTTATTTTGTTCTATTTACACCTGCATTTACCAAGGAAGTCCCATTGAGATTCAGACCAGATTCAGACCACAGAGACAGGGCCAAGCCAGCAGCCAACAATCAACACAATACAGAAAGCTAAGAAATATGAAAATAATATGTAACTACAACTTTACAAAAATGTAAAGCATTTCTCAGTCACCATACTTTTTCAGATTCAAATTTAAGATTTTGTTTGTACATCATTCAATGTCCCTAACCCAAGGTGCTGAGCAAGAAAAAGCTTATGTTCCCAGTTCTGAAGCATCAAGGAATATTGAAAAGTAATTGGGATTAGCTGACAGAGAGGAGATTACTGAGAAACTCCGGAAGTTTCTCCAGTATTGTTTTGTAAATGATTATGTACCAATGTTGTTTTCTGCGAATTTACAACAATGTCCAACCAACCAAACCATAAAGAGTGCAGTGATCCACTATCAGGACTTGAGACTTGACTTAAAGGCCAGTGACTCTGGACTCGACACTGAGCCTTTTGACGTGAGACGACTTGATGCTTCTCCTCAAAAAAATACTTGGTTTTTTAAAATCCATTCCACTTTTAATAAGAAAAAAAATTAACAAAAATAATAAATTGGAAAAATACATTTGCTGTAATTTGGTGCATTGACTTGGACTTGACTGTGACTTGAGGGCCATTGACTTGGGACTTGACCTGGACTTGCTTGTCTTTGACTTGGAACTTGACGGATTTGAAGCCAAGGACTTGAGACTTACTTGAGACTTGCAAAACAAGGACTTGGTCCCATCTGGAGTAATAAACCGTAAACGAGAAAGTGCATTCTTAGCATGCTAGTTGTTGTTAGCCTTGTCATTAAAAAAAAAAAGACTGTAAAAATCAGGTACAGCTCCTTTAAACTGCACTACGACTGTGACTTTGAGCAGGTTCAGGCCTCAGCAGCAGTGCAAACAGTGCTTCTCCGCTGTTCAAATGATGTATGACGACCTTCTCAAACTAAAACCAAAACTCCAAGAGATAAACATGAGCGATACTTCTATTGTGTGAGCGACTATATTAAGGTTTTCATTTTCTCGTTGGAGACAAGTCCAATTATGGGACGATGAATTTTACCGGCCGTCATTAAGGTAAAGTGATACAAAAGGACATTTAATTAGAGCTATATTTAGTCCCTCAGACGCACTTGTCAGGATATACACTGCTCGCTTTCCTCAAGATGATGAGGCAGAATGGGACTATAGACACCATTTTCTAAGCACTCTAGCTTTGTATAAGGCTTTGGAAAGTGAAGTGCAATGAATCATGGGTAAAATATTTGATGGGAGGAGAGTAGTGTTTAGCAGAGGACAGTGTATCTGTCCATCTTCACTTATTCAGCTAAATCACAGTCACAGCACATCGTTTTTCCTTGCAAAGATTTGCTTGAATAACTTTTTCACATAATTGTACTTTTTCAAACATTTTTACTTCCTACTACTTGAGTGGTATGTTGTACAGTGTAACAGTACGCCTACTGAGTAAACATTTTGGTTACTTTTCCTGTAAGTAAGACAAAAGCTTCATGTTGACATTATTAAATTATTTTGAACATTTGTGTTTCTTGCACTATTTCTACAGATATTATGTAGTTTTTCTGTTTTTGTGGTCTATCCTTTGAAAGTACTCGATTTGGTGCATGCAGTGTTAGTCCTTCAAATTACATTAACTTAAAATCAGTTACATCCATTCTACAATGACTAGTTTCTTTCCTAATTTGATATTCAGACGACGTTTGCATCAGGAATCCCTTTGTGGAGTGCTACTGTTTCAGAGGCCTGGCTGCTGATGCTCCAGGGTAGACCTATGATCCTGATCTGTGAACCTGGACGCTCCGATTTTCACCACCATATCACCAAGCCATGGTTGTGTGCAAAATGTGCAAAAATATGCCAGCAAATGTCTTGAGGTTCAAACATCACACAACATGTGAATAGACCATAAACTGAACCACAAAAGGGCAGAAATATACGATATGATTTATACCTTTGTCTGGAAGATTACATTAGAACATTACATTAGTTTAGATTACATTAAATTACATTAGTCTCATTTTGCTGTAATTTTACATATCAGATAATGATCTATGATAATATACATGTTGTGATGTATCTCCCACCTCTACTTCTTGATTTCCAATTTGTACTCTTATTTTAATATTATTTTGAAGTTACTTTACCCACCTCAGAGCATCTTACATATGTGCCTCTTATGTACTTCCCTATTTGAACAATTGATTTAACAATGACAAGTACAAATGATAAAGAATGCATTCAATCTTTTAGCTGAATGGCACATGCTTTCTTGAACAAATTCCTGTATGGATGGCACTGCAACACACCAGAAATGTGCAAATCCTTCTTGTGTCTGGATTTCCTCTGGACCGATGAGTAACAATAAGTAACATCTGCTGTGAGGAAAAGGGTGAGCAATGTCAGAAATTCGATTTTTTTTGGGACATCATTTGGACCAAAACATATCAAACCACACTCGTGTGCTCTGTTGATGGCAGCTGGTTATTATCTGGTATTGAATTTTGTTTTCTCATGGCACGTTGAGCTTGGGTTCTTAGTCAAAGGATAAAAAACTTTTGACTGAGACTACTTTGAAGTAAAATCCTTGTGGTCCTCCTCTCATACAGACTCTGTGTTGGATCAGCTCCTCTCTGGACTTTAACTTGTAGATTTCCCTCCAATAATCCCCGTTACCACCACGCTCCAGCTCTGGTTCTCTCTCAAAGCTTTGGTTTGCCTGGTTACTATTGATCTTGGAGGACGGTTTCTTCTCCAAACAAAGATGAAAGTCCAATAATGATAGACATCTTTTAAGATACAAACTTTGGGGTTCTCAAACTGTTTTATTTAAGGTGTTTTTATTTAAGTTTATTGTGTTTGTTTAAAGTGTGTATGATTTTCTAATTTCAACTTTATGCAGTGTATTAATACCTCTTGTTAATGTAAATGATAGTTTTAGACAAATAAGGTCACTGTTTGTGAAGAAAAAATGTAAAATTGGTTGAAAATTACATTAATTAAGTACACAAATTGATTACATCACCCTGAGACAAAGATTATGCATAATTTACAGAAAATAAACGACTTTTTTGACCCTTCAAGCAGTGATTCAACAAAATCAAAGTGTTCACATGTATTTTTCTTTGTCAAAAAAAAAAAAAAATCTGTGCCATTAGCTGAGTTTTGGTGCACTGTACAGGATGGTTTCTTGGTAATTTCCTAGTGTGAACAGGAAGTAAATAGCCAAACTGGGGTGAATTTGTAGAATTGAATTAGTAGTCCAACCTGTCAGAGGCACTTTAATTTCAAACCAGTTTTATCCATGTTTTGGTCTTCCTTTGCGTTAGTTAACTTTAAATTTAACTTTGATGTGTGGTCGAGGCACATACAGATAGGCACGGAGGCTTTTGTCCGTGTTACATTGTTCTGTCCATGATTTGGTCCATCTTTTCAGAGCTTGAAAAGTGGATCTGAGTGATAAACCAGCATAAATGATTTAAACATTTGGTACAGGTTAAATTCGACCGTATTCTGTTGTTTGGACAATCATTTAACATTCTTTAACTTCTTTAGTCTTGCCTCTTAAGCATTTGCCATATTGTTAACGTACGAGTGAATTCAGCTGGAACGCTCTGAAGTCGGAACTCGCTGCATTTAAGTGGGAAGTATCCAACCACCGAGTTGTCTGGAATGAACCTCTAGGGGCAGTAGTCAACACAGCAAAACAATACTAGCAGAACTTTTTTTTAAGTGACTAGTAAAAGCTGCAAAACAAATACACATCCTTTTCGCCGTATTCTCTTGAGTCTTTTCCAACAAATAAGATCCAAAACCTGCAGTGTGTGCCTCCATGTTTGTTTTCTTTTTAGGTTATTTCTCCTGTTTTTGTCAACTCTTAAAAATGTTTTTGTTCCCTCTGGTGGTTATTTCACAAAGATAGATTTAACTTTAGAAACTGTAAAAGCTTGGAATGCACAAATCTGTTTAAGTACAAAAAATTGAGCACAAATGAGCATTTAGTCATGGTATTTTGGAGCTGGTTCTACTTCTTTAAACCGGTGTTTGAGTATAACTTGGTTAATCTGGAGTTTAGATGGTACTAGAAAAGTTTTTTCTAGTACCATTTTGTGTGAAAAACAATGAGTGAAATTTCAGCAGGTATGAATAATGGACCATTGTATTCTAACAAAACTCATGAATATGGGGTTAATACATGATTCTGCTAAAAAGAAATCAAAACTGTTGAATCTCAAAAAACAGCAAACACAAGTCAAAAGCTTGAAGGCCAACACATGCTTGTTTTTATCACTCTAATTTATTTAATTCTGTATAATAAATGTAGCAATAATACAAAGTGTGCAGATTGTAAAACTTCAGCAAGAAAATGGCAAATGGTTCGGTAACACTTTATAATAACTACACTTATTCATGCCTTAATAAAGCATGAAGAAAGACTTAATTCATAATCAACAAGTAGTTTATTAAGAATTATTCAGGCTTAGTAACGATTGAACTAATATTCTAACTCTAGTTTCTAACCCTAACCTTAATTAAGTAGTTACTAAGCCTGAATCATGTTTAATAAACTATATATTCATCATTAATTAAGTCTTTTTTAATGCTTTATTAAGGCAAAATAAGATGTAGTTATTATAAAGTGGTACCAATGGTTCTTGCCTTTCTGTGCGGTGTTTGCATGTTCTCCCTGTTTACATTGGCTGTGCTGGTTTCCCATGAACTAAAACATGTACAAAAGGACCAGGACACTTTTTTAAAATAAACTTTAGGCTAACATTTTTTCAGTTTTTGAACTCTTTGCCCCTCGAACCGTGTGTCACATTTGTCTCACTTTAGCCCTGTCAGGTTTAGTGCCGTGTTCTGCTCCATGTCCAGACTCTTTTCGCCCACATGTTGTTCTTTGGCCTTTAGTGAACAAACTTATTGAACGCACTCCTGTCTCGTACGTATACTTCGGGTCATTTTATTGGAGTCTCACGCCCTCTAACTCCAGGCTTCATGATCAAATGTCTGTACAAGATGTTGTGCTCTCATGCTGCGGTGCGTTTAGGCGGAGAAAACCACTGAAGAGAGCAGACCATAAAATGATTTAAGGTAGATAGCGTGCCCCTGTTTGATTCCTGGACTGTATGGGGTGTAACTTTAAAAAGAGTGTTTTACAGACCAGAGTTAGTTTGTTCATACTTGGCAGTTTTTGAACGCTTACTTGCAGTTTTCTTTAGAACACAGGACAGAATGTGAGAAGAAGAACTGTGAGGCATAAAAACAAGAAACACAACAAAGCAGAACAGGGACACAGGCGCTGAAAGCACTGAAGGATGGGTCAAATGAATTGTCAAAATTTCTAGTGATTGATCAATATCATTAAAGCTGGGGTAACTACATTTCCAAACAGTGAAATAAGGAAGTTATTCCCTGCTTTTACAATCCCCTTTTCACTATTCACCTTATTCTGCCCCGCCCACTTTAGCCGTTTTTTGCACTTTTGTTGTAAACGCACTTCCGTTTGACGAGAACTCCGTTAAAGCTAATGACGAACGAGGGAAAAGTCTTGCCACTAAAATGTTACATAAAGTAGGTTGATTTGTGTAAAATGTTTAATGAACACGAGGAACAACAAGTCAACAACGCAACGATTTCCTGGTCAGTCTGAAAACAGCTTTTTAGTCCATGTAGAACTTATTTTCTGTTGAGCTCGTCTGCTCCGTGTGAACTACAACGGAAACAAGACGGCGGCGCGTAAGGCAACTTCTGGAATAAGGTGAATAGTTTGCATGTTTTTCGGGCGACTAGCACAGCTTTATCGGGCCCAAAAGTGAAGAATGGGAATCATCCCTGCTCAGCTCTCATTCCAATTCCTCTTATTGGCTCATTTGAAAAGATAAAGTGTTTAATAATTAGCTGAAAGACTATATGTAGATGTCTGATTTTTTTCTGAAAAGGTCTGTTTTTCGGAAATACACTTGAGAAACAGAACTTACTGACGAGGAAAAAAGGTTGGGTACCTCAGCTTTAAAATATGACCACATGGTAACATTAAAGAAAGTTTTTTCATGTTGCATTGTATGATTTTTATTCATCAAAATTGTGATATTGAAACTGATATCAAGTATTGAGCCTTTCTCTTTGTATCAAAATCAAGTTTGAAATGTTAGTGTTGTTTCAAATGTATTTTTTCAAATTTATAAAAAACATACACCTTTCTTTATTTATGAGGAATATAGTTTTGTCCCCAATGTCCCCACTGAGGAGCAAATAAGTGTGATAACGTGTCATAAAGATCCCAAATCTTTTCTCTCTCTTTTTCACCTGTTCAGGGAATCAGCTCCTCATTATGAACTCACTCAACTGTGTAAAGACCCAAAGAATGACTGTCTCTCATCCTGTCACAAACTGTTAGAAACTATTCCAAAAGAAAATTCCTGATTCCTCCAAAACCAATTTACCATCTAAAGAATATCAGACCTATTTATTTCCAAACCACAAACTCATTGCTATACTTTTCCTCATGATGTCCTGAAAACGCCAGACTCTTTGGCACCATTTCAGATCAAACCGGCGGATTACAAATGTGATGTGAATAATTGATTGTCTCGCATCCTGTCAGTTGCATAATTGAACAGAGCTAAACCTTGTCTGGCACCAAAGCTATTTATGGGCCACTGTTGAAAACCTCGGTACAGCCGCTATTGATTTGTAAAGAGTGATTTAGACAAGATTATCAGGTTTAGAACCAGTGTTTTTGAAACAATGAGGGACTTTTAGATTTACAATATCTTTACAATATCAGTGAGAACAACAGGCAATATTTAATAAACGAGTATTGCAATTTTTTTTTATATTTTAAAGGTGCAAGGGGTAACTAAATGAAATTCTCTATCTCTGCTTGTTGCTCAAACTCAATCGTGTGATGCTAAACAGAGTTATATCAAACAAACGTTCCACCACACCCAAATGAAGCCAGTCATGTTTATTTCATGATGCATACGTCATTTGAAAGTGTAAAAAGAGGATGTTTAGTGTCACTCGATTCTTACCAAAAGCACGTCAGAAAGCTCGACAAAAAGCCAGCCTTTAGCTCAGACGACAGTTTTAGACGCTAATAATTATCTAAAACAACACACCAAAAGGCTTACTCACTCAAGAATTACTAGATAGAGAGTTTATGAGTTGGTACCAGATGAATACCTCATGAGTATTCATGAATTTGTGTTTTTTGCGGGCTAATGTAAAAAAAATCTGGAAAAAATACAGGGAACTGGCATCAGAGTTCTGAAATCTTCCCAGACTAGATGAGTTGCTGAGTGATCAAGAGCATGAACATCAAACGCTACATCTAATTAAAATGTATGTCTATTAGTCTGCCCCCTGCTGGTCTCTAAGTTATGGCTTTACTTGGACTGGAGGCGAGTATAATACCACCAGGCCAAGTTACCGGTCGGATCTACTCTCTATTCTTGCAATAATTAAAAACAAAAAAACAAAACTATAACTGAATAAATGCAAGACAGATACGTTTTTGTTTTTTTGCCACACTGTTCAGCACTCCAAACAAAGCAATCCATCAAGACACACACATGGCATACCAGAAAGATACAGAGTGCAACTTAAAAAAAACAAACGTAAAGCTAAAACATCAATCTCATTATTTACTCAAACTATGTAAAGATTCAGAATAACAAAAGGTATTTCATCAAAACAACACTTAAATAAAAGAAAATGTCCTCTAAACCATTTTAATAGACTATGTTACGTTATAGCACATTTAATTTCAATTTCAAACTAAAACGGTGTCTCAAATCCCTGCTATGCAATGTATGTGTCCAGAGTGGCTGCAACGCTTTCATTAGCAAAGTATAAACAGTTTTCAGTATCAGTGTCCAATACTTTTTTGCCACAATTCATGGACAGCTATATGTTAATTTCTTTGATAATTAATTAGGCTGAGTTCACATGAAACCTGGAACTTAACCTAGGACCAAACAAAGATTATAGGGCTAAAACCGTAGCGTCCCACTACAGCCTTTGTCACGCTGCTATGCTCATGTCTTGGTTACAGATGATTCATTGTTCAGAATATGTAAATGTACTGTTTTTAATATTCTGTTTCCCCAGTTCTTCTCATGAGATCTGACATGTTGTGTGAGTTGAATGAAAGAAGAAAAAACAGAAAGAAGAGCCACTGTCTATTGTTTCCATTTTAAGATTGAGTTGTATTAAAAATCTTGCCTGAAAAACTGGAGATGCTATGATAAGAAAGGCAAGTTTAGGACCACAATACTGCTCTCTACGATGGGATAAGTGGAACATTTAAATTAAATAAAGCAGGGTTATTCAACTTGAGGCCCCTCCAAGGGATATGATCAACCCATCATCCAAAAATTATTGAAATATTTTATCTCTTGTCAGTGGTTTAGTCCTGGTTCAGGCCTGGTTCAATCCTGGTTTAGTGTTGGTTCAGGCCTGGTTCAATCCTGGTTTAGACCTGGTTCAGACCTGGTTTAGACCTGGTCAAATCTGATTTAGGACCTGGTTTAGTCCTGGTTAAATCTGATTTAGGACCTGGTTTAGTCCTGGTTTTGTCTTGGTTAAGACCTGGTATAAACTTGATTTAGACCTGGTTCAGACCTGGTTTAGACCTGGTTCAGACCTGATTTAGACCTTGTTCAGACCTGGTTTAGACCTGGTTCAGACCTGATTTAGACCTGGTTTAGACCTGGTTCAGACCTGGTTTAGACCTGGTTAAATCTGATTTCGGACCTGGTTTAGTCCTGGTTCAGACCTGGTTTAGACCTGGTTAAATCTGATTTTGGACCTGGTTTAGTCCTGGTTTAGTCTTGGTTAAGACCTGGTATAAACTTGATTTAGACCTGGTTCAGACCTGATTTAGACCTTGTTCAGACCTGGTTTAGACCTGGTTCAGACTTGATTTAGACCTGGTTTAGACCTGGTTCAGACCTGGTTTAGACCTGGTTAAATCTGATTTGGGACCTGGTTTAGTCCTGGTTTAGTCTTGGTTAAGACCTGGTATAAACTTGATTTAGACCTGGTTCAGACCTGGTTTAGACCTGGTTCAGACCTGGTTTAGACCTGGTTCAGACCTGGTTTAGACCTGGTTTAGACCTGGTTCAGACCTGGTTCAGACCTGGTTTAGACCTGGTTTAGTCCTGGTTTAGTCTTGGTTAAGACCTGGTATAAACTTGATTTAGACCTGGTTCAGACCTGGTTTAGACCTGGTTAAATCTGATTTGGAACCTGGTTTAGTCCTGGTTTAGTCTTGGTTAAGACATGGTATAAACTTGATTTAGACCTGGTTCAGACCTGGTTTAGACCTGGTTTAGACCTGGTTCAGACCTGATTTAGACCTGGTTCAGACCTGGTTTAGACCTGGTTTAGACCTGGGTCAGACCTGGTTTACTTACTTGGCCTCTATTGTATTTGTCACTGTCCAGGAATATCTCACATCTCAGCGATAAGCTAAAATAATCAGCAAAATCCAATAAAATTCAAAAGATGGCCTATGCAAATGATCAGAAAATCAATTTAAATACTAAATACACTAAGAGGCATATTACCCTGTTAGAATGTGTCATTATAAAGTAACACACACTGAGGATTCACTTAACATAAATGTAAATGCACCGGTGCAGATTTATCTTGTGTCTTATCATATCGACAGTCCTTTGGAGGTAAAAACACATTTTGTATTCTTAACACATCACTAAAGAGACGGCCTTAATGAACCAAGAGCATGAGATTGGCAGAAATCTCAAAGCATTTAAATTCAAAGAGGAGATGAGCGAAGCATGGCCTGGTTTTGACCTGTGGACTTTAGGAGCAGGGAATAAGCAGCGCTGGCCACACATAACGTCATTATCTCTTTACACGAGCGGACAGGACTAACAAGACGGAGAAGTGGGTTAACAAACAGCTTATGCAGCAGAACAGTGTGCAAGAATTCATACTTGTCAAGTCGAAGAGAACATGCCAATGTGTACTCAGCAAATAGTTTGTTCATTAACTTTATGTGTTTAGAATGCATGTTTATCTCTCAGTTAGGCAGGATACTGTACAAAGAGGCCATGTTTTTCCATTAAAAAGATTATTCATTGTTTGCATTGTGCTTTCTTTTCACTATTCTGTTACGACATCTGCTGTGTGGTGGGTGGATGTGTCATGAAGAACATCCAGTGTCTTACTATTGCCTGAAAAGTGGAAATAGTGGCTAAAAGGTTGCATTCACAAGAATTTGAAGGTGTGATAATATCAACTGACTTTAACTCTGTGTGAGATTCATTTTTTGAAAGAATTATGATCCACAAATGTTGAAAACCATCATTGTTTGTTAGAAATTGGCTTCACAAACTCGTTACATTAATCTTTTGGCTTAAAGGACAGATATTATGCAGTAATATCAGTGGTGCGATTCCAGCTCCCTCAGGTGAATACTGCCGTTATGTCCTTGGGCAAGACACTTAACCCATCATGCCCCCAGTGTTTGTGTACACTGTTGTGAGAATGGGTGAGTAATCCCTTGTTGTAAAGAGCTTTGAGTGACTTCAGAATCAGAATCAGAATCAGAATTACTTTTATTTATCCCCAAGGGGAAATTCTTTTCGTTACATGTGCAACCGACCAGTAGAGACAGTAAGTATTAAAACAATATAAGATATATATAAAATAACAATAAAATACAATAGCTCTATATAATGTCTACCCCATTTAACTTAACTTATAAAGTATCTTTATTAATCAACTAAACCCCCGATATGAACAATTTTACAATAAGCTTAACTCTACTATTGGAAAACCGCTTTAAACTGTAAATCTGACCATTAAAAAAAAAAAAAAAAAAAAAAAAGAATAACTATGGACCTTCGCTTTGTCATCTCATGTTTTTGAACTTAAAATAATGTATCTACTGAAAGCAATGTATCTACTTTACATTAGTGAGGTGTTCCCTCATCAGGATTTGTGTTGGAACTCCATCTATTGACAAAATAAACGAAAGCTAGCTTGTCCTGGCCTGTAAGCTCACAGTGGTAATGAACGTGAGGCAGAAATGCTCAGAACGAGTGTGGCAATTATTTATGGACCTAAAACATGCAGGAGACATCCAGACCTGGGAGATTTAGAGAAAGAAGACAAGATTCGTCAAACAAGCCTGAATGGAATTAAATACAAATCCAGGTATATTTTGTTGATGGAACTTTTAAAAGTACAATTTGCATATGTGTTCTTTAAAGTCCTTTCAACAAACAACAAGCCAGTCTTTGGGGTAGTGTAGTAGCACCAATTTCTAAAATGTTTATTTATTTATGTTGATAGAAAAGACCTTGAATGCTGTGCCAGTTTTGAGTTCATGTGGATATGCCCAGTAATTACAGGGATATTAACCATAAATCAGGTCAACAAATCTGCACTCTGAAAATTAAACGGCAAATTCTACCAGAGAAAACAACCTCCAGCTCTTCTAATGTGATGAACAAGTTTAAAAACACATATATAACACAATTTTGAATGAAGGTTTGAACTGAAACTTTCCCAATAATTACTTTTTTTTTATATTTAAATGTACACTTCACTCTTAACTTCTCCATCTGCCACATTATTCTCAAACTCTATTTCAACTAAGCCTTCTCTACAGACGGCACAGATTCTAATTTTAGCTTTACATTTTCTGGTACATGGAAGTTTTGCATCGCAGCATGAGCCTCAGTCAGCTGCAATCAGCCAGAGCAAAGTACAGCGCTGTGACTGGAAAAGACCTGCTCTGACAGAATGAAGAGGGAACGGGCGCTGAATTTTGAGAATGTGTACAATCACTGAACTTCTAACCTCCTCCTCATGTAGTCAGATGTATCTAGCTTGACATACAGCAGAATGTAAAGCCTAATTCAAGTCAGTTTTGTCATAAACAACCAGCGTTATTAACTATGCCTGTAACTGTATAATTTTATTGCAAATTAACACTTTTTTTTCTTCTAATTGCCTTTTTCCAGTTGGAGAACAAGCTTCAGAAGAAACTTGATTCTCTTATACCAAATGTGATTCAAAAATGGCAATTGGTGCCTCCATGTTTGTTTTTCTTGTTGTGCCATTCCTCAATTTTGTTCAATTATCTCAGAGTTTGAGCGTCCTCTGGTGGTTCATTAACAAAAAAAACAGCATTCTAAACGTTTGGAAGTATAAATGCTACTACTTTTGGAAAATACACATCTGTTTATGTACGAAAACAGAACATAAATGAGCATTTACACAGCAGAATGATATCTAGGGCTGTAGTTGACCAAAGAAATTCTTGGTCGACTGCTTTATCGACCGATTACTCGACTAAAAGGGGTGTGGCAAAACTATGTCAAAACTATAAAACATTTCCATGTATCTGACTCAAAAGACAGCAACTACAAAGGAATTAATGACACAAAAAAAAAAACTATTTTCATAAATAAGTACCAGAAAACTGTTTATTTATATGTTGGACTCCAAAATCTTCAGAAAACTCACTCCATATCCTCTTGTTTTTGCTGTTTTTGCCATATAAATCCTAAATGAAATGATTAGTCGACTAAGACAAATGTTGGTCGACTGAGACACCATCGACCGACTGAAAGAGCTGTGTTAAAATATATCAAAACTATGAAGTATCTACGTGTATTTGACACAAACTACATTTAAAAGACCACAACCGCACAAGAGTTCATGCAAAAATAATAATCTTGAAATAATCTTCAGCTAATTCACTCCATATCTTCTCATTTTTGCCAAATAAATCTTTTTAATCTACATAAAATAATCAGTTAAGTAATAAAAAGGTAATAAAACTAAACACTTTAGTGATATCAGACGCCCTAAACTGGACTGGCCTGGAGAACAACACACTCAGGCGTTTGCACCGCTGGAGAACTGGTCAAGTTTGTCGGGCTTTGGGGCCAGAAAATCTCTGAAACTGCAACGCAAATTTATTTACATAACCAGAAATGTTCAGCTGCCAACTGCGTCACACCCGACATATTTTCAGATGATGCACAGGAGCCAGTGTAATAATCTCCATTTGTTGTTGCTTGGGACTGGCACAAATTCTCTGCGCTTGTATTAGTTTGGATTTTGAAGCACTTCATTGTGAATGCAAATCCTCCAAGTGACTGGCCCTGCTTTGTATGACTGTGGACCGTGTGTTTGATAGATATTGTCCTTGACCTTCTTAAACCCAAGACAGTTGTGCTTAAGATACACATACAAATGAGAAACGCCTTCCACCAACTCCTCAATGACAAATATGCTTTCTGCTTTCTGTATTACTTAGCTTTTTTTAACCATATTATAATTTTACTGGTCGAAAACATACCTAATTTTTACAGTTTAATTTATGCTCAATTTTATATGAATTATCTTGTAATAATTTGTGCAGCTCACCCTGTTTCATCTCCCTGAAATCTAATTCTGAGCCGGATTTATTTATTAAGTCTAAAAAATGAGGCACAATTTGAATTTTTGGGACAATTTTCAGTCAGATCCAGTTTACTCAAAAACTAAATAGGATCCAAATTTTCCTATTTTACCTTTTGTGTACAAAATGAATCTAGAAATGTAAACTCAGATTTAAATGTCCCAAATATATGCAATTTTTGGCCGTTTTTATGCATAAAATGCCTTATGTTTTATATGGAAACATACACAATACATTGTTTGTTACATTTTTTTAAGTAAACGGCAGGAAAAGTTTTTAAATTTAAGATTTAGGAAAAGATTAGAAAATATGCCTCTTTCTCGCAGTATGACATCAACACAGTCAAGAATCTGAAAACCACCTGAACCTACTGCCTCTACTAAAATGACAGGTTAGACAGCAGATTTCACTAAAGAGTAGTCAACATGATTATATTTTAAATTTTGCTAAACATTTTGCCTATTTGTTCCCAATCTTTGTAAAGTTTATTATGTTACTTCCCTGTTGAATATGGGCAACAAATATGACATAAGTGGTAATTCTACAACTGTTACCTTTGAAAACAAGGGCCAGAATCCATATAAATGACACATAAGATAATATTTTGACAATAAATAATACCTGATAACACCTTTATTTTGTTGGATGATGGTTTAAACTGTCATTTGCTGTAAATTGTCTCAGTATTTTCAACATGTCTCGTTTTTGATGAGGGATCACAGCCTAGACAGGGCACACATTCTCGTTCCTTTCCCTCCTTCCTTCCTTTCCCCAAACCCTCCTTCCTTGACTTCTCTCCCCCGTTTGTACCAGCGTCCTTTCCTCATCACCATCACCACTCTCTTCCTATTTGTGATTTTTTTTTTTTTTTTCACTATTTCTCACTCTAATTTTTCATAATTTCTTCAAAAACTATAACTAAACAGATATAAAACTATGACACACCAAGTCATAGTTTTATATCTATGAGACACCAAACTAAGTCATGAATAGTAAAACATGAGGACCTTCATATAGACTTTAAATATCTGCCGGCGTTGGGTTCTGCTTGTGCGTCCAGTCGCATTATCTGCAGCTGTAAAGGACGATAGATACAACAGAGTGCAACAGTGACGGCTACAACAGCAATAAAACAGTGCAGTATCTGGTTTATCTAGTGAAGAATGTGTTTTGCCATTACACAACATAATGTATAAAGCGTGATGTGGTGGATCCCTCTGCCACCACTCCACAGTGTTAGTATATTTCTTTGATCAATTTACATTTCATTTATATTACACAACACATTATGCAAAGTTTAATTTAATACATTTTATTTAGACACATATTTTCTAATTTGGGTGCACACTTATTAGTTAATATTTGTCTGAATTATACTTACACTTGTTTCTTTGGAGTTGCCAGATCAGAGGACCAGACCAAGAGGCTGGATGAGCCCACATGGACCGTGGCAGTGGGGGAGGAGGAAGCGCACAGTTTTACTATTTTCATATCTAGTTTAGTTTGGTTTAAAATAAGTTTTGTTAATCACTTATTTAATTCTATTTAGTTATTGTAATTTGCCTTATTGTTACTTTGGTAAAGTTTGCAGTTTTGGTTTTGTCTTTGTTTTGCTGTCTCCCCCGTGTGTTCATTTTGGGTTAGTCCTTTTTGTATTTAAACTCCCCTCCTTGTTTGAGGTTCTCTCGGTTGGTCGGGGCTTTTCTTTGTTCTGTTATAGTTATGGTTTAGTTGACTTCAGTTGGGCCCAAATGTTGTTTATATTGCTTTGAATATTTTTTGGAGCCTTTGTTAAATTCACATTTTTTTACTTAATTAGATTAACCTGATTTTTACACCTGTTGTCCCTGCCTCTTTACGTTTGGTCCACTACACGTGGTTTCATAGTGGATCTCCAAAGTTAAGGTATGCAAAATTAGTTCTTAAAAGCCTGCATTAACATTGACCTTCAAACAGAGTAAAGTTTAGCATATTTTCCATGCAATTTGAGCTGCACAACACACGCACGGCTAGTCTCTTTTGTCTCGTACTGATCTCTGAGACTTAAAAACGACTGTGGGCAGCGCCAGCAGCGTGCTCCGGGCCCCAGCGTGAATCTTAGTCCTGTGAGGTAGAGCCAAAAAGTTTGTGAAAGCAAAAGTAGCTTAGAAAAATCCCACATCTAGTTGTTTTCCTGCAGCGAGAGAGATGTAGAATCAGATACAGCGTTATAGTTGGTGCTGCAACAATTGAAATAAATAAGTAGTTCTTATCGCCTCCACCACTTTCTCAAATGTATACTCAAATAAATCATTGCTATGAGCCGAAATACTGACAAAAGACTGTTCCTGGGAAAGTGATATCCGCTGTATAAAGTTTGAGAATGCTCTGGTGCTGTGAAACATATGGCTTATCAGTTTGAATGCAGTACCGGAGTTTAAGTCTGGCAGAGCCTCTAGTGTAAATGCATTGCTTTGCCGAGTTCATTTATCATGCATGCACCATCTGTCTGGAGCACTGGTTCTCAAACTGTGGGGAGACGGCCGCTGGAGCTACACATGGATTATCAGGAGTTGTGGTTTAACTTTGAAGCTCATTACGTGTGTGTTGCAGTTTAAACTGGTCGGCGTTTCAGTTTTATGCAGCTGAAATGTTTAAATCCAGTTCTGTTTACCTGTGTATATGACTGAAAGGATTTTATCTGTACTATTCTCTTTTAATATAAGTTTTATTAGGATTATTATTAACACTTTACACTTATTTGGGTCTTAATAAAGCGGGCATAAAGACTTACTTCATAATAAACAAATACTTTATTAAGAATGATTCTACCCTAACCCTAACTTCTATTCCAAGCTCCTTAATTAAGTAGTAACTAAGCCTAAGTCTTTGCTCATGTTTATTTAAGGCATGAATAAGAGTAGGTATTATAAAGCGGTACTGGATTATTCATTCATTCATTCATTTTCTACCACTTATTCCCGTTAGGGGTCGCGGGTGACTGGAGCCTATCCCAGTGACTTTGGGCCTTAGGCGGGGTACACCCTGGACAGTGGCCAACTCGTCGCAGGGCGGCACAGGATTATTGATGTTTTTATGCATTTCTACTGTGATTTTAATGCCTCTTTTCTGGCTCTGTAAAGCACTTAGAATTACTTTGTGCTCCACAAAAAGTTGCATTGCCTTTAAGTCTTGTTTTGTTCTGGTTTCAATCTTGGTTTAATGTTAGGTTAGGCTTGATTCTGTCAAAGTTTTAGTGCAGAATGTCAAGGTTATGAGGTTAATGGAAAGATATGATGCAGATTGTTATTAGCCTTTAAACATGCTCTTGAGTACCTTCAATTTGCCATCTCAAGTTTTTCTGTGCACTATATGCAGAAGTTTCTCTGCTGTCTGAGCGCACAGTGCTTAAACAATTTAATTATGTCTGCACTTTAAGAGACTGTACAGTCAGGCTAGCCGTAGCAGTTTTATTAGACAGCAGAAATGTTCAGAATGAGTCTGACAATGATTTAAAGACTTAAAACAGCAGGAAATGTTTTTGACAGTCAGAGAGGAGATCAACATTCCTCAAAATGGTGTGAATGCAGCTGAATGCATTATGTTTTTGATGACGGAACATTATTAGAACATGATTAAAAGCCACTGTAGCAGAATATGTGTCCTTTATGATTGCTCAGGTCAAAAATAACAATATACTCGTATGGACCATAATTATGACCATTTAAAAAGCCAAAATGTGTTATTTCAACTCAATCAACACAATAAAGCATGAACAAAGACATAATTCATATTGAAGAAATTGTTTTCAATGCATTTGTTAAGCACTGGGAGTACTTAGGAGTCAGGGTTATTGTAACTAAGCCTGAATCATTCTTAATAAACTATTTGTCCATAATGAATTAAGTCTTCATGCTTCATTAAGGTGCAGTTATTATAGCATTGCCATGTTTTGTTTTGTTTTTTTCCTCTGGCTTTTTATATCACATTAACTTAAATAAATAAAAAAAACAAAAGGACCACTGTTGTTTCACTGTTTGGTCATGCTGTCAATAATCATGAATATTTATCAAATATATTGTGATGTTTCTTCTCACAATAATAATAAAACTGAAGCTTGTGACATCCATAAATGCTTGTGCACCTCGTGGTCACGGTAACACTGGCTGGTAGATTACTTCGCTATTTTATTCAGAAATTTCTCCCAAGCTTTTTCTTTTATCCACAGAAGCGTCGCAGTGTAATCTCCAGCACAAACTCTGCCCCAGGACGAGGCAGCTGCTCTCAAGGAAAGGGACAAAGCTCTAGTCACCAACTAAAAAGACTCTGCTATGGAAAAAAAGTGTGTTTGCTAACATAAACCAGGGCAATTATGCAGCATTACTCATTACAGAGGAGATGTCTCACTGTGGCCAAATGAGCTTTATTTGGAGCATGAACTATGGCTGACCTATAAACAATGCGTACATACTGGAATAGTGTTTTGAACTGTGTAGAGAAATTCAAAATAAGCATATGAGATATCAAAAGAGGAATCCTGAATGTGTTGATTTGAGCTCTCAAAATGCAGGACCTCCATTAAGTCTTTTAAGTTCATACATCTTTATCAGAAAATTAGGAGTAGAACATATATTAAAGCATCTTGAATTACGGAGTTGGTTTTCTTCTCAAAACAATAAATCATGCATTTAAAATTTCACTAGAATCAAGTCGTCCAAAATGGGACTAAACTTTATTTGATTATAGAAGCATTCTTTATTGTTCTTATGTTTCTAATGAAAATCAGGTTAATTTGTCATCAAAAACAGAGTCTACACCAGGCATGTCCAAACTCAGGCCCGGGGGCCAAATGCGGCCTTCAGAACAATTTTTCTTGGCTCTTAGGCTTCCTGGTGAACTGGCCCACATTGTCCTGATAAGTACTATTTACAGCACATTTCAGATTTTCTACAATTCCAACCTAAATAACTAAACTTTTGGTGCAATACAGACCTGATATTAAGGCAATGAGACTGAATGTAGATGTGGTGGTGCTTAAAACATCAGATAAATGCAGCTTTTTTTAACGTTTCGCAATTGATTTGTGGCCCTCCGCTTGGTCTATATTTCAATATGTGGCCCTCGATGGAAAAAGTTTGGACACCCCTGGTCTACACCCAACTGTGGTTAAACGTATTTAGTATTTCTATGATCTGACCCTGTATTTGACCCAAACCACACTCACAAAAACAGCAAATTACGCACAAAAGTAAGAAACTATTGTAAACTATATAGATTTGTATGTACAACGTCTCTTCATCCACTCCCACAGATTCAACAAGAGCTTTTTCGTTCAGCTGTGGTCCTCATAATTCCTTATAATCACAGTAAAATAACAGTTGACAAAGAAAAACACATTGACGAATTAATCGTTGAATCGACTAAACACATTCAGTCCAGATTTCCTAACTCTTACCATGCTGCTTATTCGTCTAATCAAAATGCTTCCCTCCTCACCGCCGCCTGTGGAGGACATTCAACACTTAATTCAAGCTTTTACGTGAGAGAAAGGTGTTGCAAAAGATTTCATTTACGACATGCGCATTGATTTAACACAGCCAATACAGTGCCCTTTTCTAAACAGTATTGTTGTGGTATCAGCTCTCTCCCTGGTTTCATTTATTATGCATTATCCCTGTATTCTTGATTCAGTCCCTCAAGCTGCACGGTATTCTGCCTTTTGCATTAAAGTTAAATCATCTGTCCTGTTATAATTTTATTGGCCCAGCACAAAATGAATAAAACATCAGAATTAGATCACAGTTTTAGCACAGTATCGCATCAACAATTCTGCCGAGAGACCAAAGTGTCTAATGCGTGTCTATCTGTTTCACTTGTGAGTGTTTCTTGACGACGACTTGAGCCCTTGATCAAAATGAAAAGAGCAGAATAGTTCACGTTGAATTATTTGTCATAATTTTAGAGAGAGGGCAGAGGCCAATATAACTCTAAAGGGGAAATTTACTTTTTGAAAAAATTACTAAACTTATGATCCACAAATGTTGAACCGTATTATTTGTTTGGAATTGGCTCCACAAACTTGCCGTATTAATATTACAGCTTAAAGTTCTTCCAGTGGTCAACAATCACGTCTTTGGTGTTGAATAATGGCCACTTTCTGAGGCTATTGTCAAAATCTAACTTCACTTTTGTTTATTTGCTCACAGAGAAGATGTTTAACTTTGTGCCAGTTTTATAGTGTGGGCCAAGCTCCAATTTTGAATTTTCAGGGTAGTTTGCTTTTCTATTTAAAAAGGAAGAAAAATATATTACTTTCCAGCCTCAAATTTGTATTTGAGTCTCATAAAAGTATAATTTGTGATAAAATATGTAACAAATCTGTAGTTAAAATGGAAGAATTATTGCAGGGACAGTGGGAATTGTGAAGTATTTGTGCAGTAAAACCTAAAAATCATGATTTTTCCTTCATTAAATATGCGCCTACAATAATATCCTATTACATAAACAAATGATACTAAGTGCCATTACATCAAACTCTGATATCACTCACATGTATCTGAGTGGTTATCATTTGTTAGACACTGTTTCATGTTTCACATTTTGAGATACACATTAAAACTGCATAATGTTCCACTTCACTTTTGCTGTCAGATCCCTGTATTTGTTTACAGACTTTTTAACTGTCTAATGCACTTTACTTCAGCACCATGGACAGCGAACAGCAACATTTTCATATAAGGCCTAATGTATTCTCCCGAGGGATGGTAGATTGACAGAGCTGAATATTTCTCTCTACTTTTTCTTTTTGCATTATCTCGATGACAATGTTTAGACAAAGCAACAGGAATGTGCTAAAATGTGCCTGGACTGGACATGTCTTGGTTGTGGTTCAAGCATCTCACAAAACGTGAAAGGATCTTAAAATTAATCACAAAAGTGCAAAACATCGCTTTAACCCTAATCCTGTGTAACTACATTTTTCTGTCTCTGAGCTTATTTTTAATTCATTAATTGTAGAGGATGTTCTTGGTATTCCAATTTGCATATTTCCAAAACAACAAAAGGATTTTTTAAAACTATCGTATAATCCTCTAACTCTAACTTTTCAACCAGTGTGCTGAGAAACACTGGTGTGCCTTGAGGTATGGCCAGGTGTGCCTTGAAAAAATGTCAGATTTATTGATGTAATTGAAAAATGTAAAGTTTTAATAATATATAATATTATTAAAACTATATATAATATATAATATAATATAATAATAATAATGAGGGTTTACATCGACGAATTTTAATAATATAATATAACCAATATAATTTTTTGCCTTTACGTTTTTCAGCCAGGGTAAAAGGGGACAGGATATGGGGGTTTAAAAACAAAACAAAAAAATCCCTTCACATGGTAATGTTTTCACATGTTGAATTAAATTAAGAAAAATATAATAAGTGTAACAGTAACAGTCATATGCGTAACAGTAAGACTTTACCAGGGTCATTAAAAGGCATGAGAACATAAAAAAGAAAAAAGAAAAATGTAACTTCTTCACCTAAATAAAACAACTGCTATTTTCAAATTTGAAAGGACAGACGGAGTGGCATGGACAATATTTGCAACATTAATTACCACTTCTTTCCTTTAATAGTCTGATTCAACAAAAAAACATGCCATGAGTCAAAAACGGTTGAAAAACACTTCTCTAACTCGTCAGAATCAGTGGGCAACAACTGGGGACCTGTTAGATCTGGACCACTATTTTGTACACTTCATATTTTTCATATTTACAAGATCGTATAAAAGGCTTATTTGACAGACAACAAATCCCCTGCAGTGGATGGGAGGGAGACACACATCTCCATCACTGCAGCGTTGCATAATTCTCCTCCCAAGACAAGTGTGCAAAATATGGACAACCCACACTCAGGATGGTAAAATGCTGTCAAAACATCTCAAAATACTTCTTCCTGCTTGTCCGATTCCTCTGAGAGTTTTGATGAATCATTGACACTTTTCGCATATCGTTTATAACCCTCATTAAATCCAAAAAACAAGACCAGAGGAACGTTTCAAGAGTTCACGTTACAGATGAAGGATGCTATCTTTCAACGGTTCCAAAACACGATCTATTGACGCTTCAAAGCTCAAATGATGACCCATTTTTGTGCAGCCAATTATATTACGTTTCCCTCTTGCCTCTTTTTTCATATGTGGGTCAAGAAACATGAGAAATCTGAAAATAACCAAGCGAAGTTTTAGGTTCTTCTTACACACAGAAGGTGCGAAACATTTGTTCTATTATTAAAGATGAACGATACAACCCTTTACAGTTTCTTTTTCAGGTGTAAACATCTCTAACACGTATGAAACTAAAAGTCTTAACCACCTGAGTTGACTTTCCACAACACCGTTAGCACTGGGGCACATCAGGCACATATAGTATGACTGATTAGTTTTGGCTTCATGCATATCCATGATCCTGGCCCTCCTCGGCACAATCTGCTGCTAAACAGTTGTCTGGACTTGATTAATGGAGCCGCCGACAGCCAACAATAGCTCTGCTCCTGTACGGCACAAAACAAAGACTGGGCTGTGTTTGTTTTAGGTAATAATGTCCCTTCAGAGTGTAGCATTTGTGACTCATCATGTTGTCGGCAAAAACAAACAGAGCTGCAAATGGGGTGCAGAATAATACTGAATGAGACATATTTTTAGGAATTCAGTTATTTAAAACTAGAAAGGTAATCACAAATGTATGCTATCAAATATCTCTGAATAAAGAAAAAGAGAGACCGTAAAATATGCCTGTCAGTTTTACAAAAAAAAAAGTGAATAAACGCTAATATTGAAACTTTTGTTTGCTACTGACCTTGACGCAAAGCAGTTTACTGTCCTATTATTCATGAATACTAGACTGAGATCCTTTTGGCAGCCAAAAAAGTAAAAACAAGAAAATGGCTGATAGGGATGGAGCCGACTATGAAACACTGAACTGAATTAACATTTACAAAATGGAAAAACTCACCAGATACTGGGACAAATGGGACCAAAATAAAAGGGCATATGTGCCTGACGGTCTCATTTTTGTTTTCTGATTTATTCTTTGGGCAACTCCATTTCCTTTTGATTTTGTTTTTTCACCTTTTCACTGGTCTTCAGTTTGTTCTGTTAAAAAAAACAAAAAACAGTATAATCTCAGTTCTTGTTTAAATGTACAATGCCATATAAATAGCAAAACAAAAACAAGTCTCTAGAGTGAGTCATAGAAATTACTTATTTGACCCTCTACAACTAAACTCTTTTCACACAATAAACAAACGTTCACACATTACATACGATAAATGCTGATCATAAAATATACAGTTCTGTTTATTATTTAAGTTAATATACAGTAATAAGTAAAGTGGTCAGGTTAAGATGATCATTTGAGTGTTCACACTGTTCGCTGTCCATGGTGCTGAAAGAAAAACTACATTTCTTTTCTCATTTATTCTGAGGAAACCTGCATTATAAATGACCAAAACAAATATAGTTTTCATTTCAACACCATGGACAGCGAACAGTGTGACATATGTAGCCCTGGAAGCACATATTGATGAAATCTGAAAGTCTTTAGAAGAGTTGTTAATCATGTTGTGTGACTTTTTCTTAATAACTTTCATTTCCTGCCCCATAAAGTGATTATGTCAATATATTTCAGTCTCCACAATGTGATAAATACCTACCAAAACACAGAACTTCACCTGAGCCAGGACTGAATAAGGACTAGCAGGACAAACTCAGTCTACGTAAGGACAATTTTTTTTTAATGTATATATATTTGATCATAGACAATGCAAAAAACCTTAACCTTATAAAAAGTAAATGTCATGTGCCAGGTTATTGCTAAAAATTAGTTTTCACCTGCAGTCATTTGTCATATTGGTGTCAAATTTTAATAAAAATGTGTACTGACTGAGTAGTTCATTCAATATTTTTAAAAAATCAGTCCAAGAATCAATCCCAGGACCTTATTACTCAGAATCTTAACCACAACTCCACCATCTTGCCCTCACTGTTACCTTTTTGCAGATGTTTGTGTGTCACTTTTGTAACTATTTTTATCATTGAGCTCTATGTAGAAGCACCATCTGTTCCTTTACGCTTTGGCTCTTTATCTTTTAACAAATGCCACATTCTGGTTTTGCAGTGTGTGGGCGTGACATGCAGCTTTACAAGAGGCTGTTCGCGACAGGATGCTCAGACTTCACAGACCACCTCTGTCTCTGCTGCAGGAAAGCCTTGGGTTAACACGGGCCCACTGCGAGACAACAAGCTCACCGTGAAACAAGGAAAGACGCCACAAAACCAGGCTTTTCTCAAACTCGATTACAGCACAACTATCTGACTTATTACTGACTAAATTAAAGGCTCTTTGGAGTCTGATTATTGAGAGTTTTTCAAAAGACGTTTTACGTGTATGTGCAATTAATCAAGTTTTAATCAAGATCGAGATTCTATCATCTCCAATCGTCAATTATATGTTTTGGGTCTTTCTAATCGAGGTACAGCCAATCCTCTGTCAGAAAAGAACGTGGTTTGGGGCAGAGTTCAGACTTTAGAGGAAGAAATTTGACGTTTTTTTTTTGTGTTAAATGATTAAAAGTCTGTATTGTTTGTGTTCAGGAAATGAATATTGCAAGGCATGTTTTACGTGTTTCTACTAAGACAAAATTAAACTGAAAATTGTTCAACACAAAAAAAAGTTTGATAAATGTCTTTGTCAAACCGCAAAGTCCTAATTTATACTGAAAAAGGCACCCAAATAACTAATGAAAGTTATTATTCTGTAGAATAGTCCAAAAATTGTATTAGAACATTTAAACTTATGGTGGGACTGACCAAAGTATATATATATTTTTTTCACCACATCATACTCACTGGATATTTGATATTGTTTTCATTTTTTTGTGTTGTATTTTAATTCAATAGTCTTTAGTATTTTCTTCTCTTTCTTTTTAAATGAAATGGTTAGACTGGGTAAACATAACCTACACTAAACCAGGACCAAAACAAGGCTAAATTAAGAAGATCATCACAAAACGTCTTCAATTTTAAAACATTTTATTTTTAAGCCGTCTAAGAATCAAGGAATAGAATAATGAGTAATATCAAATACTTGAGACTAAAGCTGCTAGATACAAGTAGCGATACTAAAAAGAAAAACATAGAAAAATAATGCTTAATGTAAACAATGTGTATTGTATTTTGATTAACATATTTTACAAATGTCTGTGTGTAACCCACGTCTCACATCCAGACAATCAATTGAAAGACACACCTCCACTGCCGGTTCATTTGGCCAGCCACCAGCGGCGCTTAGATTAAAAACACCTGCACCCTGCACCTCAATCTGATTTGAATCTGCCCTGAGTCCAAAAAACAGTTGTGGAGCATATTGTGAGAGCAGACGAGCTTACATCACATTCAGCACTCACCTTAAGACTTCGTCTATTCTCCGGCAAAGTACCCAAACCACCAAATGAAACTGATTATGAAAGCTGGCGATCTCATATTGAATTGCTGTTGGCTGATGTGACCTTACCTCCGCTGCGTGTCACCAGAAAATCCTCGAAAGCCTATTGTCCCCAGCTGCCGACGTTGTAAAGGGCCTGAGACCTGACACACTGCCGTCTGTCTACTTGAAAGTTCTGGACTCGTGCAGGATGGAGAGGAGTTGTTTGCACAGCTTCTAAACACTGCAAGATCATGGCGAAAAACCCTCAAGCTACCTTCAACGTCTGCTACTGACCTTGAACACCGAACACCAAGCACTTATTGAAACAGTTGCTGGGACAATGGAATCATTAGCAAGTTGCAATTGGAACAAAAGAGAGACGATCCTCCAGCTTTCTCTGAACTGCTGCTCCTCCGTTACATCTGTCCTGTTGAGAGATTATGATTGTTTCGTCTTTTGTCATATGTCATGTTCTTATCTTTTACTAATATCACTACGTACGCTTCTCTGATCTTCATTGTCTTTATGTCATGTGTGGGGTCTTGACTTAATGCTTTGTGTCTGTTACACGTCTTGTTTTCTGTCAGTCTTGCTATCAACTTGCCAACTGGACTACGGATGAAAATTTGCCGTCCTTTCCGCACTCTGGCACATTTTACATGTTGCTGTTTCTTGTGTTCGTTGTGTCCATCTGTGTGAGAGACTGTACAAAATGGACAGAAAAGGAAAAAAGAAAAAAAAGACACGTTGTTTGTTATGAATTCAGAAGAGAAGTTTGGGTCATGTAAGCAAGTTTGGGTCATTTAAGCAAAATTTTAGAAAAGCTTGTTTTTACACAATTAAATTATTTTTTAAACTCGCATGATGTTTTTGAGGAATATCAGTCTGGTTTTAGGGTAAACCACAGTACCGAGACAGCCTTGACAAAGATTTTAAATGATTTTAGATTAAATTATGATTCTAAACAGGTGACAGTGTTGGTTCTACTGGATCTAAGCGCTGCCTTCGATACAGTAGACCACACTATTCTTTTAAACAGACTCAAGCACCTGGTGGGCCTCTCTGGTACTGTGCACAAATGGTTTACTTCCTATCTCACAGACAGAACATTCATGGTAAGTTTAGATACCTGCTCCTCCAAGGTCCATAAAATCACATGTGGTGTGCCCCAGGGTTCGATTTTAGGTCCTGTGCTTTTTAACCTCTACATGCTCCCTCTTGGTGGTGTCATCAGGAGACATGGAGTCAACTTCCACAGTTATGCTGATGATACACAGCTTTACATCTCCATGTCTCCTGATGACACCAGGCCAATGGATGCTCTTTTTAACTGCATTCTAGACATCAAATCCTGGATGGCAGAAAACTTTCTCCAGCTTAACCAGGACAAAACTGAGGTTTTAGTCATTGGTCCTGAGGCCCAGAGAGAGAAACTTTTATCCAAACTACGAGCACACTCTTTTAATCCATCACCACAAGTAAAAAACCTGGGCGTTATCTTTGACTCTGAGCTCACTTTTATTCCACACATCAAGAACATCAAAAAAATAGGTTTTTATCATTTAAAGAACATAGCCAGAGTCCGCCCCATTCTCTCTCGGGCCAACACGGAGACCCTGATGCATGCTTTTATCTCCAGTCGTATAGACTACTGTAATGCCCTGCTCTCTGGTCTTCCCAAAAAGAGTATTGCAGGTTTGCAATTATTACAAAATTCAGCAGCACGTGTCCTGACTAAGACCAGGGGGCGGGACCACATTACACCGGTTTTAAAATCACTGCATTGGCTCCCCGTGTGTTTCAGGATCGATTTTAAGGTTCTTTTACTGGTTTATAAATGTCTTAATGGTCTTGGGCCTTCTTATCTATCAGAACTGCTTTTACCATATGAACCCTCGCGGCCCCTGCGCTCCTCCGGCAGCCGGCTCCTAGTCATTCCCAAAGTCAGGACACACACTCACGGCGAGGCGTCTTTTCAGTACTATGGTCCTCGTCTGTGGAACGGCCTGCCGGAGAACCTCAGGGCCGCAGAGAACGTTCAGGTTTTTAAGAGCAGGCTCAAGACCCACCTTTTTAGCTTAGCTTTTGATTAATATTTATTGTTTAATTTATTTAATCTTACTTACATCATTTATTTATTCTATTTATCTATTTATTTATTGTGTTTACCTACGTTAGGTTAACTATTGTACATATATTTATTTAGTTTTACTCTCTTTCCACCCATTATTTCCCCATATTTATTTATTTATTCTTTTATTCATTTTAGACTCTCCAGTGTTTCCTCTGAGGGGCCCTCTGCACTGGGAGCGGTGGTCGGCTCTGGTTGCTGGGCTCTGGCTCATGGGCCCCTGGGGGAGGTTTAGTATGAGCCTCGTCTCCTCTGGGCTCTGAGTCTGTGTCCTGTCGCCGTGGGCGGCTCTGCTCCTGGTGCAGACGGCTCCTCCAATGGTGCTTCTTCAACTGGTTTATCTGTACTCAGCCTCCTCCTGTTTGTCAGCGTGCGTGCATGCGTGTGTGTGTGTGTGTGTGTGTGTCTGTGTGTGTATGTGTGTGTGAGCATGTGCACACTTGTCTTTGTGTGTGTGACTATCTAGATGGGTTGTTTGGTCATGTGGGTTCGGTGGAATGTGGGCATGTAGCAGTTTTTAATGCACTGTAAAGCACTTTGTGTTACGTTTTTATGTATGAAAAGCGCTTTATAAATAAAATTTGATTTGATTTGATTTGATCATGTGCGTCATTTTTCTACGACTAAGAAGACACAAGCGAAGCAGTGGCCTGGGTAGAATTACAAATGTGTGACTCAAGAAACTGTGGGTGGATAAAGCAGCTTAACATTGCATGAAAAGCAACAATTTCAGCAAAAGAAATCAGACAACCAGCCCACTGCTCCAGCACAAGAAGGTCTGTGTCTGCTAAATCCTCAGTGTTAACCAGGCGTGAAGTGTCCGTGCCAGCCCAGTGTGCGCCTCGGCCAACTCCAGCTCGCGCCTCTAACTTTGACTGATTGGGCTGAACCAGAGTTTAATGTGCTGTGCCAAAGCCCTATGGACAACACAGAGATAAGTGCTGCCATCTTTCAGTTTTCACTATTTTCCTAGATTACAATTGTTCAGAAAATATTGTAAAAGTAAAATATGGGTTGGTCGTTTGTCCAGATCATCAGTACCGATTTATTTTAGTTGACTAGTCAGCGATTATTGTTTTGATTAATCGTCTAGTCAATTTCTTTTGTATATTTACACTTTCAAAATACATTATCAACCAAACAAAGGTTGAAATACGGTGACTGAAGTCTTCTAGATCAAGAGTATTTCAAAATAAAGTGTATTATTAATGCAAATCAGCAGTAGTTTATTCTTTTTTTAACTTTTTTTCTGTAATAATGTTGCTGTCTTTGTTATAAATGGTCTTTTGACATGTTATAGAATTTGTCCAGTTAACGTAACAATTTAAGCTTATTGTTGACTTAAATTGAAGATTTAGCCTTAATCCAGTTAACGCACAACTCATAGACATATTTGATAATTCATCTGTTGATGATTTACAATTTACTATTTCAGATTTTATCTATATCTGAAGCAATGATAAGTATCGGGAGGTTTATGTAGCGGCAAGAACATGGCCATTTTGACAACAGAAAAGGTCCTGTGGGTTTGGAGGAAAGGGTTCAGCACCAACAGAAACAGACTTAATTACTTGCTGTGTTCTCATTCTGTGGCTGATGGAAAAATGCCACTCTCAGACCTCCCATTCAGACCCCAGATACCTTTGGATGCTCTTTTGACTCCACCTTTATTTGCAGTAAACCTGGCTTGCCTCTATAATACCTCCTATTACATGAATATATTGCACATAATGGCTTTCCAGGTCCTTTTATTTATAACTTAAGCCAGCTTTAATGATGACATGTGTGGCCTATTTGCAGAGTAGGCGTATGTTTGTGTGAGGGCCCAAAGCCTGCCAATGAGCCCAGATTGTCTGTAGCATTACAAAGCATCCAGGCCATTTGGCAGCTCTACTGTGGTGAGACCAGGAGGACCAGCCATAAGAGGAGGAGGAGGGAGGCAGAGCTTTGTGCACATGATCCATCCATTGGTGAGTTGGAAATTTAACCTCACTCTACTGTTTTCTGTATTGCAATTGACAATACATTTGTGACATATTTTTAAAAAGTCAGATTCTGTTCATTGTGCACATTGTAATTAACTCCAAGAGCGTTGACATTTGAGAAAGAAGACTGAAATATGAACTGATACAAGAATCCTTCAGAATGTCAGAACAGTTTGTACAGGTACAGTTTTCTTTAAAAACAAACAAACAAACAGTAGAGCTTGTTCTTTGCAAAGACATTTTAAATAACTGCAGCCTTCACAGCTTGATAACTTTGTTGTGATTCTGATTTGATTGTGACATTTTGTGCAACCCTGTCCTCTACATCCAACTTATTTATTGGATGGTTTTAGATAGTTTGATATTTCATGGTAGCCATATCAAAAAGAAAATAACCGGTCAATTGCATCACAACAACACGTTTTTCAAACATACTGTACTAGTGTTGTCACGATACTAAGTGGGAATTATGACTGGGGCCCCATGGGCTCTTCAAACAGATGAATCAAATCAAATTATTTTTGTAAAGCCCACAATCACATCAGCAGTTGCCTCAGAGGGCTTGAAATGGATTTTACCAACAGAACGATGGAACAGTGGGAGAATGGGGTCCAGGTCCTTTGTTTCCAGCACCAGGTCCACAAGTCAAGAACGTGGCATCACTGATAAGACATTGTAGACTTTGGAAATGGATTTAGACAACGGACTGTACAAAGCTCAATATATTACACTCGACTAAGAGGTACGTGATATTTGTCACCAAAGATAACGCTTTTTGATGACTGTTTACACCAACATGTCACGTCTTGACTTTATAAAACGTAATTCTAGATGGAACAGTCCAAGTGGGTTGCACTACAGAGAGTTAAAAAAAAAACACAATCCAATGGCGAAGAGTATTAGTCATATTAAAGCCCCAGACAACAGGCGTCTTTGAGTCTTCAACTAAAAGGGTCAAAGAGCAGCGGGATTTCTGAGACACAGGTCGATTCAGATTAAACTTCAATAGTAAAAGCAATTGGATAGACATTTAACTGATTAAGATTGAGACACACTGTTCAAGTCACTCTCATTTAAGGTTCATTAAAGCATTTATAAACCCTCCACCCTTTTTTATAGCCACGATGTTACTCTACATGGCATTACATCATTTTACAAACATGAACTTGTGTTTAATTGAGATGGGGGAAGGCAAAATGTAATACTGATATGTAAATGTAATGTTAATTGTCGGATAAATATAGAGGGATCATAGACCTCATCACAATTATTTGGTTTAAATGATCAGATTAAGCATTTGTTTGCTGTGTTTGAAATAATTCTTCAAAAATACAGGGCAAATGGCACTGATTTGGTGGAAAAAATGACAAGATAATGAGTAAATGATTGGCTAAAATGCTTGCCAAAGTCCAATTATTATGGGACAAACGACTACATCATATTGTGAATTCAACTTGATGTGTCTACTCCCATCCAAACCATTCCTGATCACACATTATTGGAAATAAATTAACAAAAGTTTTGGCTAAAACACTCCATCTACTGCAATTTGATTTCATGAACTCAGTGACAAACTTCTGCATCTTTATTATTAAGTGTGGGAGCACTGTCTACTACTTTAAATTGGGCTCGACCATTTGTCCAAAACTCAGCAGTTATTCTATATAACAGGCTCTCAGCGGCCAAAAGCTGGAGATAACAACCTGCTACCAAACATGCAGTAGATTTGACAGGCTTCAATACTAGTTAGGCAAGATAAATTCTGATAACGCCTTTTTATAATGGTGTGTCTTGTTATTGCTTATTTTGGGAATAATCTACAATAAATATAAGAGTTGAGTGAGAGGTCTAAACAACCAAACTATAAACTTATTCACAAGAAGCTACGGGTACATAAACTTTTCTCTTCTTTCAAAGTTAGGAAAAAAAAACAATATTGTTGCGCAATTGTGCAGAAGCATTATAGAACCACAATAAAAAATGATTATGATTTTTTTAGTGGCCAGTGGCTCCATCATGACTTTTTCAGACTATTCTGAGACTATCCACGTTTAAAAGGACACTAAGGCATTACTCTTCTCTATCTAACCATTATTTAACCTGCCTAAAAATGAGGGTGAAAACATTTTTAATGATGTTGCAATGTGCTGTTTTGCATCCCTGTAGCCCAGAAAAATAAAAACAACATGTGTTTGCAGGATGAACATGAAAGTTTTATAAACATTACCTCTTATTATTTATCTTTTAACCTTTATTTAACCAGTATGAAAACTAATTGTGATTAAACATATCTTTTGTAAGTCACTTGGAGCTTTGACACAGTAAACTCTGTTGAGTCGTCATCAGCATACACGTTTGTATCTGTGATATTTTTTAACTAGGTCATTTATACGTAGATACTAAAAAAGAAGAGGCCCAAGTATCGACCCCTGTGGGACACTGAGGATACTTTAAATAAGTAGATTTTTGGTTCTGAACATTTACACTGTCTGTGTCCCAAATGACGAAATATGTCAAGCTGCAGACATTTGTATACGATGAAATGTTTCTGTTTACATTTAGAGTTTTGGTTTTCAACCTAGTATCCGAACAGAAAGCAGATGAGCTGCTCACTTTGAGATGCCAGATTCTGACTAAAAAGTTAGCAATAAACTCAAACAGGTTCTCTATATTGTGTGTCATTATGACAGCTGAGCTAATGGGTGCACGGTGGCAGAGCGGTTAGAGCTTCTGCCTCCCAATAAGGAGATCGTGGGTTCGAATCCCGGACCAGACCAACATCACACGATCTCTCTGGGTGGAGTCTGCATGTCCTCCCCGTGTTACCGTGGGTTCTCTCCGGGTTCTCCGGCTTCCTCCCACCGTCCAAAGACATGACTGTGTAGGTTAATTGAGAACTCTAAATTGCCCGTAGTGGATGAATGTGAGAGTGAATGGTTGTTTGTCCTTGTCTGTCTGTGTGTGAATGAATGAAAGTGAATGCGGGACAACAGATGGAAATTAGCCCAAGGCTACAATCTGGTGTGTTTACAGCATGTATATCATGTATGTTCATTAACATGCACTGTCCCGACCAAAAAATAAATAAATAAATAAAATGACCCTGGTTTGTTGTGACTGCATTGCTGTTTATAAACCAGTGCATGTTAAAGGTAATACCTTATCAGTAGCTTAAACATTTACGTATGTTTTAAAGTTTTCAGGAAGAAATTGAAAAAAAAAGAAAAAAGACAATTGAAAACATGTCTACAATGTTCCAAACATCATCAGTCTTGATGTTGGAAGCACCTGCGAAGAGCAATGCCTCCTCTCCACAGATCGACTGAACATCTCCTGTAGCGTGTTGCTCACTTCAGAAGCCCAGAGTAAAACACAGATCTGCTCCATTGTTTGGTGAAGGCAGCGTCCTGTGGTGAGCCCTGAGCTTCTCTGCAGCCTGTTCTCCTCTGGACCAGGGGAATTAAAACATTCTTACACTGTTCTCTGAAAAACAGTCAGTTGTATTCTCTTATATTCATTAATTCATTTTCTACCGCTTGTTCCCGTTAGGGGTTGCGGGTGACTGGAGCCAGTGACTTTGCCAGTGACAGAGACATGAACAGACAACCATTCACTCTCACATTCATTCTCTACTTTCTCTAACTTTAGACTCGCCAATTACCCTACACATGCATGTGTTTGGACGGTGGGAGGAAGCCAGACAACCCAGAGAGAACCTACGGTAACACGAGGAGAACATGCAGACTCCACCCAGAGAGATCGTGTGATGTTAGTCTGGTCCAGGATTCGAACCCACAATTTCCTTATTGGGAGGCAAGAGCCCTAGCTGCTCTGTCACTGTGCACCTCCTGTATTCTCTTATATATTAAATATTAGCGAATAAGGAACAAATACATTTTAACCTAAAAAAGTTCATGTTCAAGGGTCTGATCCAAGCAGTTCAAAGGAAATCCAATTGAATATTCAAAATTATTTTGTGAAGCAAAGTAAAACACAACATAAAACAGGTTCCAAGATCATAAAGTGCATCAAACAATCATCTTTACTTGGGACGTTCCAGTCATAGCCGCTGATTTGTAGCATGTGACTCTCAAATGCAGAAGACATCTCCTCTAACATATGCTTGTTTCATTAAGAACAAAATGCATAACTTCTGTTATCTCAGATACATTTGTTTGGAACTTTGGGCAGAAATCATCACTGTGTCATCCTTTGTCATATTATTTTCCCCTTTTTTACTTTTAAGCCGCCGTGTTTGTTTGGGCACAAACAGACCATGCTGATGGGTTAAACCACCTATCAACCACGCCCATCGGAAATTATGGAGAAAGGATATGGTTCAAGACCAAAACGTCTTTATAAAGTATTCTCAAAGCATGTGGTCTTGGCCCGGAAAGTAGAGAGTGTTTAGTAGATGCACCACGAAGAACTGGGCAAACGTGTCCTATTTGAAACCAACTTTGTTTTTAGAATAGTTTAGAATAGTACATTTTTATAGCTCCTTTCATGACACTCAAAGCAACTTACAGTTCAATATTCATTCACTCCACACTCCCAATCTGCTCCATCAGCCCCTCTAACCACCACCAAATAATCACACACTCACCACTTTCATACAAGGCACTGTGGGTGAAGTGTCTTGCCTAAGGACATAACGGCATTTCCTCCAGCCGCCCCACAACATAGTGCTAGCCTCAGGTAATCGACACGACACCAGGGATACAAACATACAGCTCTTAAAGCCTGAGCGGTGCCGAGATAAACTACTCAGTGAAGTTTTGGTTAGTGCAACAAATCTGGGCCTTCAAATCAGACTCTGTACCATCACTGATTATGACACAAGAGATTTTATCCCCGACATAAACTTCATTTGAGTCGAACTTCACCGACTCAACTCCCCTTGAAATTACACGTCTCCACTTCTGTGAGCTGACACAGTGGCACTGCGTTTTAATTGCGACACGACTGTAGCAGAAGAAAACATAAATTGAACACAAACTCACAGTGCGGCGTATTTCAGGAGCTGCTGTAATGATACAAAATTGTGAACTCAAGGACGAAAACTTTGCGAAAACTAATTAAAAAGTAGATGTTTACTCGGCCAACTTTCTGTTTTGATTGTTAGTGAAGGTGAGTGAATGACATAGGCAGTTCGACAGCTTGAATTCCTCCATAAAATATTCATGATGGCTTTTTATAACACGATTTTATCCCTCTACAAAGCATGTCCGAGGAGTAAAATGAAAAGTAATCTTGCTTTCCATCTGTCCAGCCACAAAAATTCAACTTCAAGCAGAGATTTTCCCTCTATTACCCAGGCATCTTTGTGGACATGTTCTGTTACAGAGTAAATGCGAGGGTTGCCCGCTTCAGCACACTTTGGCTGATCATTTGGGAAACATGTGGAAGGACGACCGCACAGGTGGGCGGAGAAAGGAGGAGAGGAAAGAGGCAAGAAATCCTAATTTTCTCTGGGTTTCATGGGAATTTTTTATTTCTATTTTTTGTTGATGGTGTTTACAGAAATACAGAAAGGGGCGGTGGAATACTTAAGAGATAGTGCTGTGTGTTTTTGCAAGAAGTCGCTGTTTAAAATTCAGGCCAGATGCAAAATGTGTCACAACAGTGCGCTCCAAATCTGCCGCTCTGTGGCTCTGTGGATTGTCTGTAATTTTCTCCTGTTGTAAACAAAGACATCTGAAAACAACATAATGCATAAACTTTTATTCTTCTCAGCTGTACAAACTGTGATCTTTCAAATGGATTGTATGTTATTCAAGATGATACTGATAATGAAATGTTGAAAAACAAGAAGGTTAACAATAAAAAAAAAAAAAAAAAAAAAAAAAGTAGTTAAAATAACTGTAACTAGAGAGACTAGAGATCAGAATGAAGGAACCGGGAACTTGCATAAACCCATAATACATAACAGTGTAAAAAACAGTACAAAAATAAACCCCCAATGAAAACCCAGTGTGAATAAACAAGTTAGCCTGGATTTCAAAAGGTCAAAGGCTCTGGGACTTCCAGCTGACTTCCAGCTGGTTTGTTGACCTGAAAGCCTGGCTTGGGTTTTAAACCAACAGGAGCTGTGTCAAATAAGAAGGCACAAGGCCATTTAAGGGCTTTACAAACAAAAAGTAACTTTTAAAAATCAATTCTAAAAGAAACTGAAGCCAATGAAATGGAAAAGAATTGTGGTGATGCGCTGACCTGAGTGTGTTTGTTAAAAAAAACGAGCTGCAGCATTTGTCACGAGTTGAAATTTGTTGTTCAGATACATACTGTTGCAAGGTTCGCTTTTATGCTAAATGTACTTTTACATTCCTGATGTAATGAAAAATGAAATCGCCATCCTTTCATAAAGTGAGCGGTTGAGCCAGGCTTGGTCAAGAGCCCCCTCCTTGGCTCCAAGAATACATTTTATTGTTAATGTCTCCACAGAATCCATAATATACTGTATGCACCTCACTTTGGGAATAGGAGCAGCTCTTTATGAAAGCTGCCTCTCCATGTGTGTCTCGGTCTCAGTCACACATACGTCCCAGAGTTATAAACGATTCAAACAGCTACAACAGAAGGTTTAGTAGCATCAAGGTAGTGTTAGTAAGAAGAGGGTTATATACTGTATATACAAACCAGTACGAATCACAGCACTGTATATTCCACAAGCTTATTCTTGACATTGCCAGACACAAAACAGATAAAAAGAGACACCATTTACTTCCTTGAACCTTTTTTATCAATAGTATTTTACCACTTTTTCAATGAAAGAAGAAGTGGGTGTGGTTTGAGGGGATGTTTTGAAGAAACTCCACCAAAGAATAGCATGATACGCAATAAAGTGTGAATGAAAGCAGCACATCTCTGGGAAAGCTAGATTACACTGTTGTATAAAAAACAAGATGGTTGCACATAACACACAGTAGTGCATTTAGTTTATGCTTAAAAATGACAGGTTAGACTAAATATTTCACTAAAATGTAACCTAAACAATAAAATCTTACCCAATGTTCCCATTTTAACAATTTTAAGATAGTTTACAGTTTTACTTCCTGGTTGGAGAGATAAGTATAGCTAGTAGCAACCATACTATAAACAAGGACCAAAACTTGTCTTATTTACTCAAGTATTTGGCAAGTAGAAAGAGGAAACACCTTTAGTTTGTTAAATTAATGTTTAGGCTGTCAGAAAAAAAGTGTTTCTTGCAGTAAATTGTCTCTTCTTTTTTTTAACTTTTTGTCAGAAACTGCCACTTGACTGTTGTAAAACAAACACAGGTACTGTATCACTTCACAAGTTCGAAAAAGAAAACATACTTTAATGTGGCATCTCACAATCTGATGTCATAAAAAAGTATAATTTGACAATAGTAGTTGTTAATAATATGAGTATTTTCTTAAGTTCTGGATCCTCTGAGAACCAGTTGCACCTCGCTGTGCCCTGTAGAACTTTCCAAATTCTTTCATTGCGCAGAATGAAAGTAAATGTATATTTAATCATATTTTGGCAAAAGTAGGGCTCCTTTGAACTGGTTTTGCATACAGGGCATAGATGGATTATCCTGCCAGGGGATTTTAAGGGGGGCCATTGTACACTCTGAAATAATTGCTTTTTCACACAACTTTGGCTACCATTTGGAGATACTGGTAACACTTCCATGGAAGAGATAAAAGTGCATAGAGCAGCTTTGATTCGCAGCTTTAAACCAGAAACTTCAGACATGTTTTAATGCCTAAATGAGATTATTTGCATATAATTACTGTCTGAAAGCTTTTGCCAGGAAGATTGAATTTCAAAATTAACATCAGGCTATTTTCAATTTGTTCCAGCTTGATAGTTGTTAGTTCAAATGTGAATATTGCTTTAGTTAATTAATTTAATTTTGACTTTTGAGGTTACTTTGGCAATTCATCGCTTGGTGAAAGTGGAAAGTGGAAGTGGTGCTGAGCCAAAAAGGTCTTATCACATGTATTCAGAGTCTAGATCACAATTCATCAACATTTTGTATCTACCTGCTGTTTCAGAGAGTTCACGCTTCACTGTGATTGGTTAAATCCATCTGTCACTCTCTCAAGGCATGACAGAGCCTGAACTACTATACAAGTTTATTTCAGCAGATTAAACAGAAATACTGAATCCTAATATGAAGATTTTCTCAAAATAGCATAAAACCATCAGATCACGATTTGATTTTTATTGTCGTATTACCCAGCCGTACACTGAATGTTCCAGAAATGTATTTCTCATTCATTTTCATTCAAGGCAACTACTATTGACTCCTCTGATAGTGCTTTCTCAATTGGTTCCTTTGTAGTCACCCTCATGCTCATTATTTTAGCGTCAGTGAGTGAAAGTCTGGGGAGCTTTACGGGTGACTGTGTTCGGGGAGAGGTCGAGAGGTTGTGGGCGGATGTGAGGGAATTATTGTTTTTGTCTGAAGCAATTAGAGTTGCATTTTATGTATGAAAACCATAGAACTATAATAAAACCTGGAAGATGAATCCAAGATGGCCGTCCTGTTTATCCCTATGGAGAGTGCTCATTGGCGCATGACCCCAAAAAAGTTTCTTACTTCCGCATTTACTTCCTGATACGGCGGCTGACATCTTTGTTTTACTTCCTGATACGATGGCTGCCATCTTTGTTTTAGGGCGCCACGTGACGACAATCCCTCACTTCATATAAAAACGGTAATTTCGGTGATTTTAGAAACGGTAGAAAAGAACATTTCCTTCTATTTTATTTAAATACTGATAATAATTCAGTCCTGTCTGCAATTATAATGAGCAATCTTAGAAAAAGGCTGGTTCCAAGAGGCTGCAGTACCTCGCACGGCCACAAATCAATCTGGGAGACAGACGGGGCGTACCTTATCCAGTTCATTTAATACATCCATGATGAAAACCTCTTTATAAAGTTTGATTTGTTTTGACTTGAATATCTGTAGCAGTAGTTTTCAGTCCAAAACCTTAACATTTTGTTAAATGTTTGAATCACTTACATAACTTTATAAAATTTCAGACATAAATAAATGTATACGTCTTGTAGATATTAGTTACCAAATACTTTCCCCAGCAACTTTTCAAACAGAATCTCAAAGTGCAGCGTGGAGCTACAGTCCAATAAATCCTATCAATCCTAACAAAAATGAATTAAACTAATCCATGCGTTTGGACACATTGATGGATGATGTAACCGGTGACAAAACACAAAAGCATCTCCTTCCTTTGGCAGATTGTTTAGCCAAATCAACTGAAAAACAAGCCACACTCGACCAAACAAACCCTGCTGCTCAGTGAAACGTATTCTCCCTTTGTTCTGTCATAACACACTCTCCTTTCCTCTTTCTAGTGCACAACAGGCAGATAATGCCTCGTTCCACCAGCAGGGCGGCGAGATCGCGTATCAGAGTTGATTGAAGATGCTTTGAGCGACCAACAGTGAAGCGTGCGTCTGTCAAAAGAGCGGCAACAATGATAAGAAATCCAGAAACGTCTCAAAATGCCAACACACATTCCAGATAATGTTTCTAAGTCTTTGTAAACCCAGCACTTTTGATGGACACTGCACTGAAATGACTCCAATACAGAGGGAATGAATGATGGGATGGATGAATGAAGAGTAGTTTAGCTTCATGTGTTAGGTCTAGAACATTTTATTTAAGCTAGATTGCTTCTGCTCAACCAAAGTTATACGTCCAAGGAGTACATTTTTGGGAGGTTTTATTTTTTATTCTATGTCTAATTTGTGGCTTTTTAATGTTTGTTTACAGCAATTTTAGCCCTCTGCCCAGTCTATACCTGATTTTCTAACTGTGGAAGGAGGAAAGATTTTAAATGTTACACGTGGCTCTAACTTGTTTGTAGCTCCTAAAAACCTAAAAAAAAATCAATAGTGTTCATACACATTGGGTGCCAAGTTCAAAATCGAAAAAAACTCTTCATGTTTAAATGCAAACAGTGCGCATATCAATCAAAACGTTGGGCAATTTTATTCCCCCCCAGAGAATAAACTTTAAAAGCAGCACACTGTAACAAAATGAGACAGTAGCATGCTGTCTCCAAGTATTTTATCGCTCGTAAACCCGAACATAAGCAAGTAAGCAGCTCTCTGATTGGCTGATCTTTGGCAGTCCTCCCCAGTTTCACTTTGCATGTCTGAAAAAGCAGTTCTAAAGCCGCACACGCCCGAAAATCGATGGATGTCAGTATCAATGATGCACCAAAAGATTTGTGAGAGTTAGGAACGAGTTATATAGATTTCTTTCATGGGTTAAAGATCTGGTAGTTCAGCTTTAAGGGACATGTTCTTGCTCCACTGACATGTTTTATTCTAGAAATGAGATAAAACTACAAAAATACTCACAACAAGTCCAAAAAATCAAGACTTGATAAACCTTAACAAGTAAAAACAACTCTGAATTTAAGTCATTTTAACATTCTATATTCCATTTTGAAGTGGAGAGGCAGTCGTCCCCATAGTTTTCCCAAAAATAGACACAGCAATAAACTATGAAGTGCCGTACCTAAATTGAGACATTGGTTGGTATTCTTAGCTGTATATGACATCTGCACCGGTGGGATCCCTTGTTCAATGTGCACATCGTTGACTTGGTTTCACACATGGTTTGACTTCACAGGGCTGTGGCGTGTTGTGAGTAAACAGCGGAGTCTGGGGGATTTCACATTGGATGTTTCCTGTCACTTTCATCAATAAAAGAACGTCGCACAAATGGAGCATCGAGACTGACAGTAAATGGGAGTGAAGTGTGCATGTTTTGAGGATTATGAAGTTGTGACGTTATTCAACCAGGTTTCGTTTAACGATGAGGACAAAATGCAGACTTTTACAGTAAGCTATACATAAACTATATGCATGGCTTGTTTATATTATGGCATGTGACCTGTGTTAGGTGGTATTAGAAGAGACAATCTTTCTGTCACAACCAGTGCATAGTTTATCAGCCCAACTCTTAACTTCTTGGGGTCCGCCTTCTGTTTTACTCCATAGAGATGCTCTTGTTTTGCCGGGAATGCTTCATCTGTCTTTAAGTTTTATTTGTTTGTTTGTTTGTTTGTTTGTTTTTCGTGCTCTGGGGCTGTTATCCTTTTGCTTATTTCTTGTGAACTTTTTTATTCTTTGATTTTCTAGCTTTGTGTTGGTTAAATCAACAATTTTGAGAGGCCCCACGAGGTTATGATGTTGGACTTTACAACAATAAATCGAACTGCAACTGCTTAATTAACACCCTAAAACTATTCATTAACTAAGCCTGAATCATTCTTAATTTGTAAATTCATTGATGTAATTGATGTAAGATTGACAATGACTTCTGGATAGAAGCCGAAACATCTCGATCTTCAAACAGTGTCCAGACGACAACCCCTGTAACTTAAATTGTAAACTATTTATTCAGTCTTTGTTCATGCTTTTAAAGACACATATTCTGCCAGTGACTTTTTTTAACCATGTTCTAACACCGTTCTGTCATCAAAAGCATACCTGGAGTTGCATTTAACTTATTTCACTCAAGCATGTGGAATGCTGGTTAGAAAATCCTCTCCCCTCCAACTGTCAAAAGCACTTCCTGCTGAACTCTCTTAATCAACGATGTTTGCTGTTTTAAGTCCTGTTTAAGCCAGACTCATTCTGTGCATTTCTGTCTTCTAAACACGATAACTGCTACAGCTAACCTGATCATCGCTTGTCATGCAGTCTCTTAAAGTAATGACATAACTAAATTGCATATAGTGATAGGCGCCATCTACTGGCTGCTTACACTCAGTAAGTGCCAGTGCAGACAGCAGAGAAACATGTTCATTTAGTGCATAATAAACATTTCATGTAAATGTAAGGTACTCAAGGCTAATAACAATACGAAAAATGCATAATATTTTTCCTTTACGTAAGGCTTATTAAGGTGTAGTTGATGTTGTCAATCATCAAACTTAAAAGGACAGGTCCTCTTGATGATTGGAATTTGGCTCAGAAATCACTAAAATTGGAGTCTGTGATTTCTCTTTCTCTTATTAAACGTAAACTCAAGGACATTTTTAAGGACTCATGCAAATGTTTTATTAACGAATTATGTGTATTTTAGTTAAAGCTAATCGTTTGTGTTAAATTTAAAAAAATCTATAATAAAACAAAATACTCTGTGTTAATAATACTACATTTTGTATATATAGTGCTCAACAGGACACTCAAAGACACGTCACAGACTAATAATAAAACAGTAAATTCAAAGAACATTAAACAAACAAATTAAACATTCTAAAATGAACCAAACAGTCCTCCAAAGTAAATCATATACACTACCTGTAATTGCATCCATCTGAATCCAAAGCACCATTTAAACTTGCAGCTTCTCTTGTCAACTTTGAAACAGCTCCTGCACAGGGTAAGTTTAATAAGCTCTAGCCCAGCGGTGCTCACTTCTCTGGGTGTGATGTTTTGGTGGAGATGCTGTCCGCTGCTCACAGGAGGCGTCTGCATTTCCTTCCCCCACATCACACACGCTTCACTGGGATCTGAACCTGCGGGCACACACTCTCTGAACAAGACCGTCGTTAATTCTGACAAAACCATTCCCCATCGCTCACATCACACGTTTGAGATAAAACTGAGAGGAAGAGTTACAGCAGGTTACAGTGGATTACAGTGGGATGAAGTAATGCCAGTTTGAAAAGAGATTGAAAAGATTGAAATCTGTCACACAATTCTTACCGTTTGTATGCGTTCATAGATCTTTGTTTATCATTGAGCGTACGGCAGATGAAGCACATTCAAAACGCTACATTTAGTATTGGGGATTTTGGGAAAAGAAGGAAATTGGTCATGGCTAACACAATAAACTTAACATTGAATTGCACTTGGCTCCAAAATACAATGGATTGTTTTTGTCGGAGTGCATGGTAAAATACTCTGGTTGCTCTGTTGCCAATAAAACAAATGCATTTCACTGACTAGATAAACTTTATTGATCTGCAAGGGAAATTATTTGGACACTGAAGCTTACAAATTGTAATATAATGGCAAAGAGAAAACACAAAAATGGTGTTACAATTATAAAAATAAAAAAAAGACAGCAAAAGATTTGTGTCAGTTAAAGTACAAGCACAGATGAGTATGTAAAGGTGCACAATGCAACTTGTAAACTGTAAAGGGTCCGATCCCTCCACCATAAAAGTTCCATGCTGTACTTTAGACACTTTGAATCTATAGAAAATGGGATTAAACTTGGACAGGACCAAACAGACATTGGGACTAAACTGGGGCTCATATCAGAACTAAACCCTAAAGAGTGTAAACGCACCTTTTGTCAAAATCTCGTCTCGTTCTTGACGACCCAATCGTATATCTCTTCTTGTGGGAATTGTGTTTGTCACTAGGGCTGCACAATATATCACATAAGAATCGATATTACAATATTGTCTGACGCAATAACGATATCGCAACAAACAAAATATATCACAGTAACACCAAAGTCTTCATCTGATAGAAATGTTCTGTTTTTAAAATTAGAACAAGAAAAAGGGAAAATCAGGAATAATAGCTTTTTCAAATTAAATTAGCCACATTTTTGCATTTGTTGGTTTTTATTTTAATATAACAGACATTACTGCATCAAAAATAGGGCTGCAACAATTAGTAGAATAATCGTGTAGTCGACTAAAAACAATAATTGCAGTCGTATTTTGATGATGGTCATCGTTCTCTGGACTAAACTGACTCTAAAATGTAAACTTAAAAACTTTTATAACAAAGACAGTGACATTAGAGAAAGAAAAATGAAAAAAAAAAAAAAAAGAACAGACCATTTTTGATTTTCCTCAGTTATACACTTTATTCATAAATATTCTCTATCTAGAAGCCTTCATTCACAATATTTCAACATTTATTTGGTTAAAAACGTTTAAATGTTAGTTTACTAGTTAATCTACAATAGAAATAATCGCTGACTAGTTGATTACTAAAATAATCGTTCATTTCAGCCTTAGTCAAAAGTGTATTTAAATATCGCAAAAATATCAATATCGCAGATCTTACACAATAATTTTCGCAATAATTTCCAATATCATGCAGCCTTATTTCATGCCACCCTTAACCCCTTACCACAAGGGCCCGTTTTCCTTAAAGATCTAACTAAAATGAGCACCAATTCAAACTGAAGCCTTTTCTGAACCCTTTGGAGTTTTTGCTGGACTCTTTGTAAAGCTGAAACACTGTAGTTTTGGCCTTTGAAGCCTAATTTACTCAAGTTATAAATGTGAACAAGCTCTTTTCAGAGGAATATCACATTTCAAAATCCCTTTAAATGTTAGTAGGTGTAAAGTGTCTGGAGGGATGGTCTGATTGACACTATTGGATATTTGTTGGGTTTTGACAATCCTCTAATTTCAACCGTGGGCAAAACTCTGCTTAAGAAGTGTTAATATGAACACTTTGGCATATCCCTTTCCACTAGTATCAATAGTAGTACCTTTAGCAGTGGTAGTAGCTGCGGTTCGCCTCAGTGTAAAGGCGTATGGAGCGTGACAGCTGGAGCAGAGCCAGACCTGATCAGAGGAAGCACCGAGTGGAGAAGCCAAGCCCCGACAGCACCAACTTCAGCCAGAAAAACATCCAGGTCACTGGACGGGGCAGACAGCCAACGCCTCCACTCAAGGTCACTGTAGAGAGAGGAGAGAGGAGAGAGGAGAGAGGGAGAAGGGAACAGAAGGGGGGAAAAGAAAGAGAGGAAAAGGTAATATGGGAAGTAAAGGAGAGAAGACAGACAGAAAGAGAAAAACAGAGGGATAAGGTAGAAAGACAGAGAGAAAGGAAGAGAGAGAGGGGAGAGATGGAGAGAGGAGAGAGGGAGAAGGGAACAGAAGGGAGAAAAAGAGAGAGAGGAAAAGGTAAGATGGGAAGTAAAGGAAAGAAGAAAGACATAAAGGGAAAAACAGAGGGATAAGGTAAAGAGAGAGCGAGAGAAGGCAAGAGAAAGAGAGGCGAGATGAGGAAGGGGAAAGAGGAGAGGGAGGGGATGAAGAGTAGAAGGGAGAGGAAGTGGAGAGAAAGAGTTCATAACAAGGAGAGGAGGGGGAAAAACTAAGACTGGAAGAGAGATGGCAAGGAGAAAGAAAGAGGGAGGGAGAGGGAAGAGGAGAAGAAAGAGGCGAGGACTGTAAATCGAAAAAGATGAGAGAGAGAGCGAGAGAGAGAGAAAGCAAAGGGGAAAGGTAGTAGACAAAGGGAATTTAGAGGAGGAAAAGAGGAGGAAAGAAAAAGGGAGAGACAGAGAACAGATGAAAAGAGGAGAGAGAAACAAGACAGAAATAGAGAGGAAGAGCGATGGTGGTAAGAGAGATCGAGCAAGGGGAGAATGGTGAAAGAGGAGGGAAAAGGAGAGGAGAGAGGGGGAAGTGGAGAGATACAGAGAGGAGGTAGAGAGAGGAGGGTATAGAAAGAGAAATGGAGGAATGAATAGAAGGGTGGAGAGACGGAGACAGAGAAAGAAGAGAGAGGACAGGAAGTAGGAATGGGGAAGAAAGAACGTGAGAGCGTGTGTGGGTCAGAACATTTATTGCCTCCAGCGTCGTGTCCAAAGACTTACATGAACGGCTGAATAACAGGACACAAGTACAAAAGACACACTGTACAAGAGCGAGAGAGTTATTGGTCACTTCTGGATAAATGTTAGTTCATCAAAATCTCACTAAGCAGCCTGCTGTTCAATTTGGAACATGTTCAAAATATGGTATTGTGGCGCTGCTAAGGTTGAATTTGAATTGAGTGATTTTTTTTAAATAACCCAATCTCTCCTTTTCTGTTCTTGTATTCCTTAAATTTACCCATTGTTCCATAACGAGAGATAATTGAAGTCAAATACATGAGAATTCTTGTGGCCAGAGAGAGACACGACCTCTGCATGAACGTAGCACTGGGCAATGTCCAGCAGGAAACAAACGCACATGAACCACACAAAGAGTCGGCGGCTGGACTCTTTGTGTGGGGCTGATATGGTCCCAGGGCCCATGGTACAGTTTGAATGGAAAACATGACAAAGTTGCATCTAGTTTAGAGGATAGTTTATGGTCTGGTATCTGAGCGTGAAAGGGTTTACTGGACCACAGATCAGCGCTGAGCAGTTAGTCAGTCAAGACCTATTATAGATACATAGAAGAAGTTCATTACTTCTCAGAGTGTGGACTGTCATCAAGAATGGCTTGTAACCTTTGAAGTAATATCTGTTGATTTGTCTTTATGTCTGTACCGTTTGTTTAATTCATTATTGAACTAAACAACTGAAAGGTCACTGATTGCACACAGTATATGGTGAGTCACTGTCAGTTTGTGTGAACCACTGACTGAATAGACTCTAGTGTAGGTATGGGCAAACTTTTTGACTCACATTGGATTTTCACACTTGCCCGGGGGCCGGACAATTTACAGTTTGAATGTTGTTAACTACAGTAGATTACACACATACTATTACACATAGACTTAATGCCTAAAAAACACAAAGAAACTACAACAGAACAGCAAAAATCATTACCTTTATTTATTTTAGAGGGAACAGTGCCGTTGGTCCCTCTTTTTATCCAGTGCATTAAAGTTTCGTGTTCTAGCGGTGGTTATTCTCTCATCTTATCTCTTATCATCTCTTCTCTTATCTCTTATTCTCTTATTGATCTTACATGAACAAACATCTGCAGCCACAGACAACTATAAAATTACAAATGCACCATACTTAACTCATACACTTTCATTATTAAATGCTTTCCGGGCCGGATCAAAATGCCAAAAGAGCCGCATGTGGCCCCCGGGCCTTAGTTTTCCCCACTCTGCTCTAGTGTCTCTAGATGGGGGGAAAAAACAAAAAACAAAACAGAAACTTCATTCATTTTCAAGAACAAAAGTAGGGTATAACACCTTATTACTTTGTGCACGAATTGTTCAGTACAAATAAACTTGCCTCTATCTACCATATCACCATCCAGCTTGTTTACCTCAGTGACTTCTACAACAAGAATGTCGCGGGTTCGACTCCCAGGCCGAACTTGGTCTTTCTGTGTGGAGTTTGCATATTTCTCTCTGTGTCTTGGTGTTTTTTCTTCGGTTTCCCCCATCAACCCAAAGGCACAGGATGCCCCGGCGGCACTGAAGGATGGGTCAAATGCTGAGGACAAATCTCCCAACAAGGACAATAAAGTGCATCTTGAAAATGGAGCAGCAGAACAAAATACTTGCTGTAAGGTCTAAACTGCTCTCAAATCCAACTCTTTTGTCTTGTGTTGTGCTGCTGTCTCATAAATCTGTGCTTACGGGTTTTTCCTGAACTAAGTGGACTCGTCTTTGCTTCACGAGGGATGAGTTTTCCCGAGCAGAGCACATAGCCCATCTGCGGCCTTACATAAAGTGTCTCCCTCAAGTGTCAGTAAATCGCCCTAATCTCGTCCATTCATTCTGGTAAGAGGAAAGTTTGGTGAACCATGTAAAAGCTGGGACCACGCTAACGGCCAAATTTAGAGAGGAAAGTAGCACAGCCGTCTGCCGCCCTGCAACGACGCACTCTTTTTGATCTCCTCCTCTCTCATCTTTTGTTTAGCTTTCGACGTTAATGCACCGGAAATACAATTAAAAGAGGGCGCCAGGCGTGTGTTTCTTTATGAAGTAAATAGGACACTAGTATTGAGTTGGTGCATTACCTCCAGCAAAGTAAACATTTGAATACGTTGAGTGAAAACAAGTGATTAAAGCGAGATGGTCTGGTCCACGGGGTTTCGGCAGCGGAGGTTCAGCCGCGAAAATAAACAAGATTAAGTGATTGGGTGAGTTTTCTGCTTATAGTGTGAGATGAGCGTTCAAATGTTTAACAAAACATTGAGTCAAAGTGTGGAATGTAATTATGAGTTTGTAACTGGTGCTTACGTTTATCTTCTTCAAGGATTTCGGGTGTCTGTATGGTTAAAACAATTCCCTTTCACAAGGCAGGTTGGCCACAGGTTGCTACACATTTGAGATTATGGAAAAAAATGCTAAACATTTAATTGTGGTCTTTTATATGTGGTGATATGTGATATATTTTGGTAAAATCATCAAATACAGACACTTTCCTCCCCTCACACTTCCTTCGTGCTTTGAAGACAGGTGGATTTAATCCATCACAGGGAAGTGTGAACTCTCAGAAGCAGCAGATAGCTTTAGTTAAAAAGAAATATAAAGATATTTAAGTGTTCATAGAAATCAAATCCAAAATATAATCTATAAAATGTGATATAACCGTTTTAGTCCATTGCCCTGTGCCGACATTTGAGATAATAGAATGAAAAAAATATTCCAACAAGTTGTGAATAACTTAAAATAAATAAAAGCCATCATCTCATTGTCAGTAAAGCATCATTAGCAACTCAAAATGACCAACTTACTGCTATTTGCATGCTGTATGAAGAAGAGAGAACCCAAAGTACAAAAGAGACGGGACTCAAATACATTTAGTTTTGAGCACTCCAAACAACATAAAATAAACAACTTCATTTTGTATTTGACCAATATTATCAAGAAAAAGGCACAAACAGCAGCAGGTCAGCGTGTCCAAGATTGCACTTTTGTTTCTTCTTGCAACTCCAAGGCAACATTTCATTCATCATTGCAAGTATTTCTAGTTATCGACGGGTTGACATGCCTCAGTAAAGCAAAGTAGGCATATAAAGTGAGATTTTGAAAAAGTAAGCCAATTTACAATAGAAAGCTGACGTTAAATATCTCTCGATTCAAATCCGAACATCGTCTTATAACAAGGAGTTATTTCTGAACAAAGTTTTCCGTGCTCAAACTTACATTCTCATCTCTTTAATTCAATTTATATCATTGTATTAGATGCTCTGTAATGGAGTGGGCAGTCTCTCAAGTCTCCCTCAAATGTAAATGATCCAGTTTCAGGAGAGTAACTTTATGAGGACTCAAACTTTCTACTTATTAAATTTTGGGTTACTCCTTTTGAATAATCTTTGTGGGGGAAGTGGGGGGCCTTATTTTGGCTCGTGTCCCGGAGCGAGAGCCAATCTGTGGGGCAAAAAGCCATGGAGGCAGAGCACCAGGCTAAAGTAACCCAGATAAGACCCACGCTGGTCCCGCACTGACCTAAATGAGCTGCCTTTAAACTCTGCACTTAACACGCTTCACTAGGCTTTGTTTGATCATTTACTGACAATGAGCTACAATGTAAAAAAAGAGAGAGAAAGCAGAGAAGGAGGAACCAGGGGAAAAAACTAGGTCTAGACCAAGATTACGTATGGGTACATGAGGGGTGGGGGTGTGCAATGTGGAAAAAATATGTTCTTAGAGCCAAGGTCACACTTTAAAAGGACATAATCTGTGTCTTTGAGGAAAAAAGGTTGGGAACCACTGTTCGTGACTATCTTTTCTCATCTTTTCTATCATGTTTTAGAACTTTAAATAATGTATCTACTTAAAGCACGTGACTTTCTACCTGTCAGCCATTCCCTCATTAGGTTTGATGCTAGCACTCCATCTACTGGCAACGGAGGGAATTACAAAGGGAAAATAAACAAGCCTTACGTGCCCCCAAGATGCTAATGTAAGCACGCAGTTGTGATGAATGTGATTTGACGGCGGACATGCTCAGAACAAATCTGGCAGTGATTTATGGACTTAAACCTCTGGATCTCTACCTATGACGCCACAAATCTGGTGTTTTCTGAGGCTCAGAGGGGAGAGGACTTCATAAACATGCATGAATGAAGTGAATACACAACAACAAAATGTACAATACCTTTTTGATCAAGAAATAATGTTAAAAACGGAGCATAACGTGTCCTTTAATTATGCATGTTTTATTTTTCATTGACAATTTTTTTTTTATATATAAATGTAGGTTGTAGCAGTGAAATGTCAAATGTGTTTGGATCATGGCAGTAACATGTTCTGCATATTTCTGCCTGAGGGCTGTAGTATTATAAAGACATCTTGGTTGTGTGCATCGATTAGTTAAACAGGTTGTTGTATGGTGCTGGCAAAAGCTGTCAAACCTAATAACTATCTCTGTTATTTAACTGTTTAACTGACACAACCACAAGACTACTACTATTTATCTGTGAAAGGCAGATTCATCTCACAACATTCCTTCTCCTTTCTGCAGGAGTTGTGAATATAAATCCTTTAAAATTCTGCCAAAATAATCAGTCGACTAATAAAAATATTAGATGATCAAGAAACCATGAGCAAATTCATTGAGTAGATCGATGGAACACATTTTTTTTTTTCACTGAACGTGCATCATTTTGGGAACACTTTAAAATCCATCCAGATAATCAAATGCATTTCTCACAGCTGATTTGAGAGGAAAAGCAAAAAGTTTGTTTACAAAGATTATTCAGCAAAACCCGACTAAGCTTTTAACTCTGGGCAAACTGAGGACATTTTGACTGATCCAGCTTTAAGTCCTGGACCAGGCTGCAAAAACATGTACAAGATACCGAGCCCCAAAATTATCTCACTTTGAACTTTCTTTGATCATTTTTTGACAATGCAGCATTTTCTTCCCTTTTGACGCAGATCTTTTCTTATCAAAGTCAAGTGCTGTGGAGACATTTCTTTCAGCTGATCTCAAACTATGACCCTCTTGTGAACTTTGTATGATTTGCATTTATATTTTTAGGAAATAGGAACTCATCAGTGAATAATGACAGTATTATAGGACTATTTAAAAGTGGTGTGCTTCATGATTAGTCACAATGGAATCAAAATGACAATTTGATGTGTCAAAATTAACAAATTACAAAGGCTATAATTGTTTAAGTAATCTTCACAAGCAACAGCAACTATGTCTCCATTGCATCTTATATGTATAAAACTAAACCTGTAGCTTCGACGTCTGAAATGTTTCCATTAACAAATTGTTGTATTAAACAGGATAATAAATAGTCACAGATCACAGCGTTAAAGTAGAAAGGGACTGGGAAAAGCAGCATATATATTTATATTAAAGTAACGAACACTGGCTGAAGCTAAAGAAATAAAGACGAGAATTAAATAGGTCAATGTGCCTAATTTGTGCATTCAATTTAAAGGGGCTGTACCTGTTTTTATCGTTTTGAAACATGAAAAACAAAACTAGTTTGTGTACCTGCTTTTTTACATGTGATAAAGAAAAATCTGTGTTGCCCCACCAGTACAGATATATTGTAAAGGCATCTGTTGGGGTGAAAATGAGACCACAGTGCTTTCTCTCCATCTATTTATAGAACATTTTATTGTACGAAAAGCAAAAAGTGTTCCATTAGCATGCTAATGTTTGTTAGCTTTACCCAGAACAGCAAAACTCGCTATGGGCTCAGAGACTCGAAAAAAAAATGGTTTATAAACTCATGGAGGTGAATCTTTAGGATGCTGGGACTGCGTTAGGAAAGTGAGCAATACATGTGACTGATGTAAAGACTTTAACACAAACCAGCTCCGTTTTCCACATTTCAAAACAACAACATTCAGGTACAGTCCCTTTAATGTACTTAAACTAAAACTGCACAAATAAATCTAACTGTATTGAGCAAATAAAACCTTGTCTGTCTTTTACTAACACTTTCATCTGTGGAGTCCTTCAGTCGTTCAATCATAAATCAAAATGCACTTCTGTCAACTGGACAAAAAATGTTAAGAGTGAATATGTTTCCCATTCGAACTGAAGTAGCTACTTGGATGAGCGGCAAAACATGCTGACAAAATTCAAGATAGCTTTGTCGCCTATTTGTTTTTTTTTAATTTAACACTATATTTTCAACTGCTACAAACCACTCGGGAAAAAAAACGCCACACTGGACACAAAAAAACACTTGCATCTGTAACAAATTGAATTCCTTCTTTTGCTCAGGCTGGTGTTGCATACATTTAACTGTGTGTGTGAGGTCAAGAGCTCAGAACGCACCTGGAGCGGAGACAGTAAACGACAACAGCACACTTTAACATGACAGTGGCTTCAAACACACTCCACATTAAGGCCTTATGCCGCCGCGTGACTGACGTGCTTCTGCTGAAATATTTATAGGCTGCATTATTTTCTGGTCTTTGTGCGAGCAGAGGGAGCGCCACGGATTGTCACAGCGAATAAAGTCAAGAGGACACGTCTCCATGCAACCTTATGCTGCGCTCGTGACATTACTTTTACACGTGTGGAGTGGACCCTATAGAGACAGAGACACAAACAAACTGTGAGTTGTGTGCTATTTGAATAGAACATGGAGGAATCTATAGAAACTGTACCTTACTCCGACCGTGAACACATTTTGTCCTCTTAGAAATACAAGGTTCCGTTTGTTGTTTTTGATTAAATTATCCGTTTCTTAAATGCGTGTTCCTGAATATCTTCTGTGCCTTGAAACCTTGAAACAGAACTTCTCAGAATGTAGATAAAATTAGAATTTTCGGTACCACTTTATAATAACTACATCTTAGTGTGCCTTAATAAAGCATTAACAAAGACTTAATTAATAATGAATATATAGTTTATTAAACATGATACAGTCTTAGTGACTACTTAATTAAGGTTAAGGTTAGGGTTAAGGTTAGAAATTAGGGTTGGAATACTTGTTAAATAGTTACTAAGCCTGAATCATTCTTAATAAACTATTTGTTGATTATGAATTAAGTCTTTGTTCATGCTTTATTAAGGCAGGAATAAGTGTAGTTATTATAAAGTGTTACCGAATTTTCTAAGGGGATATTTGAAGAACGGTTTTAAATGTTTTAAATGTTTCCAACCCACTACACAATTTGAATACCAAATACATTTTCAATTCTATTTATATTTGTACAACCTAAAATCACAACAGCAGTCATCACACAAGGCTTTTCAATTAAAAGTTAAGAAATCAAACAATGAAATCTCATGTTTGGAAAGAATTCTTGTTATCGAATCAAGGCTATATGTCAAAGTGTGCATTATTCACAGGGAAATATTTGTTGTTGAAAAAAATGGTGGCTACCAGGTGGATCATCATCATATGTTGGAATATGGAATTGTCATAATGTTCATACATCAGACTGAGATCAATAAAGTAATCAAAATTATTTTTAATCATTCCATTTTACTTGAACAACCATGTTTCTGGGACATATAACTCCTGCAATCGCAATCCACAACCTATTATTTCCACAATAGATGGATACCTTTGGCAACAGAGAGAAAAGCCATCACAAAGAATTGGATTGGGCCCAAATAACAAAAACACTTTATAGCACCTACACCTTTTTGGGCTTTAATAAAACATGGACAAAGACTTAATTCATCATGAACAAATAGTTTACTAAGAAGGATTTGGGATAAGTAACTTAATTAATACACAAACATTAATTTCTAATCCTAACCCCTAAATTTTACTAAACCTAAATCATTCTTAGTAAACTATTTGTTCATTATGAATTAAGTCTTTGTTCATACTTTATTAAAAGTCCCATAACATGCAAAATCGACTTTTCAGAGGTTTTAAACTTCATACAGTGCTATTTGGGCCTCGTATGTTGTGCCCAAAGTGGTTTTTTGATTGATTCCCTCATGTTTTCACTAGAGAACTGTCTTTTCCGTCCCCCTCGGCTGAGCAGCAGACGGGGGCTCCTCACAAGGATGACGCGGCTTCACAAGGATGACGCGGTGTTTAAGCCACGCCTCCGGGAAGCGCGCAGCCGCAGAATAAAAACAGCTAATGCTAATGCTACACAGTAATTACACAATGGATACGACAGATCGAAGAGTTAGCTTGTTATTTACCAAACGGCAACGTCCGTCGTCGAGGCCCTGGAGCACGTCAAACTCCAGGTCAGATCCAGGACGTAGGACTCAGCACGACGCACCGTCAGGACGGATAAAAGGTTTATTCCCGTGTTTGTGTATCGCTGTTTACTGGAGCACACGGCGCATGCGCACTATCTCCGCTCTAGGCTTCGGCACGAGTTGGGCGGGGGAGGCGCGCGAGTTGGGCGGGGGAGGCAGCCTGCTCTCTGTTCGGGGGGGTCAGATCTCAGAGTGAGCCGTTTGCTTTTGCAAGGAGGGGGGCCAGTCCAAGAAATGGGTGTTTTTTGGAAACTGTTATGTTATGGATATTGCACAACGCAAAATTTTATCAACAAAGCCCTTAGAATAGACTGTGTAAAGGGGAAAATAGCAGAATATGGGACCTTTAAGGAATGAAAAAGTGTAGGTATAAATGTATAAAGTGGAAAGAATCACATTCACATTAGTTTGAAAATGGACACATTTCTCAATCATTGGTACAGATGGAATCATTCATTCATTAATTCATTTTCCTCCGCTTATTCCCGTTAGGGGTCGCGGGTGACTGGAGCCTATCCCAGTGACTTTGGGCCTTAGGCGGGGTACACCCTGGACAGTGGCCAACTCATCGCAGCAAACACAGAGAGACAGACAAGGACAGACAACCATTCACTCTCACATTCATTCACTAGGGACAATTTAGAGTTGTCAATTAACCTACACAGTCATGTCTTTGGACGGTGGGAGGAGCCGGAGAACCCGGAGAGAACCCACGGTAACACGGGGAGGACATGCAGACTCCACCCAGAGAGATCGTGTGATGTTAGGGTGGTTCGGAATTCGAACCCACGATGTTGGGGTGGTCCGGGATTCGAGCCCACAATCTCCTTATTGAGAGGCAGAAGCTCTAGCCGCTCTGCCACCGTCAGATGGAATCAATATGGCAAAAATATATCACAGACATAATCTAGCTGCACATTTATTATCTGTTACCTTTCTATTTCATAAAACCAAAACAAGAGAGAAAAATTAAACAGTCATTGGTCAATAAAAGTCGAGCAGTATGACCAGCATTCAAAGGAAGCAAGCAAATAAGAAACTGTCCCTGTGCTTAGACGCTCCTCCTCGTCAATAAGTCACAATCCCAGAGCTATAGACCATCAGGTGAAACGATTTAAAAGGCAGCTCCTCTTAGTGAATCAGAAAATCAGGACTCCCAAGACTGCACTCTCTTTAAGCGTCCAGGACTGACTGACAGAGTCCATTTACCAAGTCAAGTACAGTAACAGTGCAGTCAAGAGAGATTGGACCTTCTTTTACCAGTGGAAATGGACTGGAGATGGCCAAATGAAATTGTTGCTTAGAAGATGTACAAAATCAAGTAATATTCATGCACATTTGTGATTTATTTTCATTCAATTCTTGTTTACAGCAACATGTCAGGTGTCATCATGCATTTTTGTCAATATAGACCTTGTGCAAATCCAAAGTTTGTTGTGTTTAGAAAAAACAGTAGCTCAACTAGACTCTTTTGTTGTGCGGAATTGGGACATTAACCTGTTTATTGTACCTTGAATTTTGATTTCAAACAATCGAGACTCAGAATGTGGCACAAAGTTTAATCAGAGCCCCAACCTGAGTCCCATCTCGGGCCTGGATCCTTTTACCTGCTTCATTTGCTTAGATATAATGAGGGAGTGAATCGCAGCTGCCCATGAAATTACTTGTCAGTCCTGTGTCCGATCACTTCTGAGCCCCTGGAAATAGAACAGCGAGCCGCTCAAAATCTCTTCTCCAGGTGGCCATGTCTCTGTGCAACAAAGAGTCGTAACACTGTCACGTAATGCTTTTGAACTATACATTTTGAAGGTTTTGCAGGATTTGTTTGTATCTTAGCCTGAAATGTGTGGTTTTTTTATGTGAAATCTAGTTTAGTGAAATGAAATAACCATAATGCATGTCAAATAAATGAGTTTCAGGGCAATATTCATGATTAAAAATGTGCTGTGCTTTATCACGAAAGATTTAATCACTTTACTTTTGATACTTGTTGTTATTTGTCATTCTTGCGCTGTTGTAGACTTGGTTTGGTTCTGTTTTAGTCTTGTTTTTAGGGATTTAGTCCTGGTTTAGTCCCAATTTTGAAGTGGTGAATGTGTAAGTGTGAACGCACCTTGAATTAATCTATTTTTTCTTTTTCACCTGAAGTGTCTTAGGGGGGTAGGGATGCATTAATCCAGCTTGTTCAGTTTGATATTTGAATCTGCCTCTGCCTGATATCGACCGATACGAGGTTACTTCCCTTAAAACGACTTCATCAGAACTTCCTCAGTGCATCCATTACAGTCACTTTACAAGCACATTGTAAAAGAAATGCAGTAAATGACTCCTGTTGGTTCTGAGCTTTAAAATGAGGTTTTGCATGCCAATATTTATGGGTTGAAGTTGGTAAATATATGTATGTGTTCTCAAAATGGCTAGAGTATTGGATCGGTATCAGAAGATAAGGCATTGATACTTGATTGATTACATTTTCCAGTAGGTTAATTAGTCGTATCCGGAGGGACAGTCTGCTATGATTGGTCTTATAAGTTTAGGGTAAAGAGTAAAGTGGGAAAGGGTTAAGGTAATGGGTTAGGTTTGGAAAAGGGTTTAGATTTAGAGAGGAAAATTGGTTAACATGTAAGCAGCAATGAAAGCAAAGCAAAAAAAACCAAAACAAAACAAAAAACGACTTAATTCCTAGCCTTATCTTATCTTAAATAACATAAAGTAGTCAAATATATAAATTAATATAACAGTATATATATATAACAGTTTAGGCCAGTCACGCACCAACCTTTCTGGTACTGGCACCGATATGGACACTTGTAATGGTGCCTCTCTAGTGTTTTGTCTTAATATCTAATATATGTCCTATAATATTGTGCTAGTCAATTTTTCAATGTAAAAGTATAATGTTTCTTTTATGTTTTTCATCAAAGTACATCAGCTACATGAGTAAAACCTATGCGCTTCTCAGTATCCACTTTTTGTCCTTTAGGGGGCAGCGGTGATGACACTAAACATCTCCACAAACAACACTGTCGCATAAAGATGGACTGGGAGCGTGTCCATTTGAAATCCCATAGGTTTAAAGCGCTAAAAGCATTGAACTCCAGATTTAGTTATTTTTATCAGGTGTTGAAACAGTTCCTGATTAAAACATGCCTTGGTATCAGAGCTCGGGCCGATCTCCACTGTGACACATCATTAGAGTGTAATTTCACGGTTCAGGCCGTTTAAACATGGCCCTATGTAAAGCTGCTGAACGTTTATCAGAGCGCTTGACATGACAGTCCACTGTTGATTGTTCATGCATGGGCTATAGTTTTAGTGGTGAATGCGCACTTTGGTAACTTTTTAACTTTTTATAACTGAAAACTAGCTAACTAGACCAGTCACAATAATGAATTGTTTAATAAATGATAAATGTAACCATATTTTGGGGGATCAATATTTACTTTTTCTTTGCACTAGAGTGGGGGGATTCTTGTTATTTTTGTGGGAGAAAGGTACCCCTAATGGCTGTTTCATTACTATCATAGCAATGAATTATACTTCAAAATTTTGTATTGTTTTATTTTAATTTTTTTGTTTTATTGTTTTATTTTTATTAACAGGTCTAAAATACTACAAACTGCTTTCCTCTTCAAAGCTGAAAATATAACATCCACGAGGTGACATTATTAGGTGCAAATTTAAGTGTCTCTCCATGTTTTTCAAAGTCCAAACATTTCAAACACATTTCAGTGCTCAAATCTTCACTTATCTCAACTTTGACAATAATCAGTTTTTCGCCTCATTTACATGGCTTCTCTCCTCAGTTATCAAATGGTTGAGAACTTGTGCCTTATACTTACAGCCATAGCATGTTGTTATTATTACATTTTAAAATTGTATTATTGATCTAAAACAACTTAATAAAAGAAACAAGTTCACTGATTTCCCGGTTGAAGACTGCGGCACTCATTTCCGCCTGCCCCTTCATGATAAAAGTCATCACAATAAAGTGATGTGCTGCAGGACCATGGACAGCGGACCTTTTTTGGACGCTGCTGAACCCATATATGTGCGTCACAGATTTAGAAAAAATGACAATATTCTGAAAATTAAGTAAGTCCAAAGCAGTGGGTGTGTATACATTGCCTGGCCTCCATTCTAATCTCCATGTATCATTCAATGCTGTCGGTTAGTCTGGAGATGCGCCACTTGATTTGACTTCAGGGGGCGGGACAAACATGCATCAATCAAACAAACAGTGGACATGAAGACGAAAGTGCGGTTTATGCGCTGTGGCTGTCAGTGCAAAATGGCGTGTAAAGCTTCCTCTCACTGTGGTTTTAACGACACGTTCTGGTCTTTTAAAAGAGAGAAGGCCCGAACATTTTCTCTGTCGTGGACGCCATCTTGCTTGTTATCGCTCGTAATTGCAGCACTCGTGATGTGACGTTCTCCTCTCGCGGATCTGATTGGCTCGGTTGCCGCAAAATAGAGGAGGTAGGGGGTAGCGATCATGCCCATACCCACTTTCTTTCAAAATTTAAAGATATTGAAAGAGAGTGGGAATGACCGGTCAGACTAGTGTATATACAGGGGGTCTATGAAAATGGAGATTTATGAAGTAGGGCTGCAACTTACGATTTTGCTAACCAATTAGTGTAGTGATTATTCTTTCATTTAACTTATTAGATGTTTAAAACACAAAAGTCACGTAATGAAAATATATTTACTGAGTTTGACCAAGTTGAAGCTGAAGGGAAGCTGTTTGAGTATTTATGGACAAATACATTACATTTACACATTTTCCTCATCATTTTCATCCAATTGCTGTTCAATTTGAGTTATAAAACTTCTTCTCTCAGCACATGTTTTGGATAGGTTCCAAAACATGCAGACCAGTTAACAATAATTCAATAACTAAATTAGTTGAATAATCGATTTGTTGCAAGTAGCAGCCCTATTTTGGAGAAATGGCGTCTTGAATATAAGAATATCGACGTGCACGAATCACTCTAAAAACAAATTCAGAGGGTAAATGAAAAAGGAAAGCACTCCGTTAAAAGCTCAATTAAAAAGTAATTGATAGTGTATCTCTCATTTAAGCTGTAAAAAGAAAATCACCAATTGTAAAATGTCAGAAAAGTAATCCACAATAGCCAGCGTAACAGACAACTTTTGAGTCTTTGTAAAAGTGAGTAACTGCAAGTACAAATGACTTGAACACCAGCCCATATCACTAAGCACATATAACAGCTTTGCAGTACGTCTCTCCAGTTTGCTCTTGGCTCTGCTCTTTTGTCCATCGGGCTGCAGTGAGGTGGAGTTGAGGTGGAGGCAGAGTGTCTGAAGTGTTATATTGATGGCTGTCAAGGGGAAGTGGAGCGTGGCTAATCACAGCTGACAGGACCCACAGGAAAAGGCTCTGGACGGAGGTGCTGGAAACGTTTTAACAAAATCAATCAGAGCGGCTCTCGTCTCAGCGCCATAATGAAAACAACACCAGGAGGAGTCTGCGGGCGGGCTCAGCAGTTAAGCGAAAAGGGAGACCTGGGAAAGTTAAAATCACATATAGACTTGCAACATTAAAGAATTTGGCCTTTTCTTGTATTTAATGATGAATCCATGACACACGTAGATCATTTTACAAAAGGTTCATTGACTTAAGGTTCAAATTACAGTTAGTGGTTCTTGCCGCTCTGTACAAAAGCTGTATCCTTCTGGAAGAATATGCCTCCTTATTACAAATTAGATCAAGACATTTAAAAGCAAATTAAAACAAGCTATACACAATAAAGTAAATGACATTCAATGTAAGATATTGATAAAATATATCAAGTTATTTTTAGTTTCTTAAACTGTGTAAGTAAAAATTTTAAGGAAGGATGAACATTTATATGTGGGACTAAGACTGTTTGTAAAATTAACTTTTACTAACATGTAATGCATGATGTAATGCACATTTACATTTTGAATAACTTTTACATGTGACTGTTTTGTAGGGGTGCACTGTGGCAGAGCAGCTAGAGCTAGAGATTGTGGGTTCGAATCCCGGACCAGACCAACATCACACTGGGTGGAGTCTGCTTGTCCTCCCCGTGTTACCGTGGGTTCTCTCCAGGTTCTCCGGCTTCCTCCCACCGTCCAAACACATGACTGTGTAGGTTAATTGACAACTCTAAATTTCCCAGAGAGAATCATGTGAAAGTGAATGGTTATCTGTCAATGTCCTCTGTGTTAGCCCTGTGATAAGTTGGCTACTGTCCAGGGTGTACCCCGCCTAAAGCCCAAAGTCACTGGGATAGGCTCCAGCCACCCAGGACCCCTGATGGGAACAAGCGATTGAAAATAATGAATGAATGTGACTGTTTTGTTGTTTTAACACCAGGAAGATTAGTCATTGCTATGGTAATAACCGGACAGGACACACTGGAGGGACTCTGTCTCTGGGCTGGCCTGAGAACACCTCGGGATCCCCCTGGAGGAACTGGAGGAAGTGTCTGGGGTGGAAGAAGTCTGGGAGTCCCTGCTTAGACTAATGTCCCGGTGGAAGAAGATGGATGGATGGTAAATAACAAATAGATAATAATTATTGGGGATCCAGAATGAATGAATAAATAAATAAAAAGGGCCAAGCTTTCCAGCTGCTGGATCCTTTATGAAAAACTGTGTTTTGAAAAACCAAAATAAAACAAAAAAAATCAATAATCATCACACTAAAATAATCACTTTGTTGGCAGTTAGATATAGATCAGCTATATAAAAGTAACAAAAAGATAAACATTATTGCAAAATCGCTGTAAGAATAAACTAAGAATACAGATTTAAGCTGCTAAATTAATTAATCGGACTGAGGTATAGAGAACACTGCTCTTACCAGTCAAAATACAATAGAACTGCACCCTTTTGTAACATCAGTAATGTAAGCGGCCTCCAAACTCATGCCTGCAAGCTGGATGTAAGCTTTCATCTTTAAAACATAAACTTTAACAGTAAATATTGGAAAATCTTGAGCAAGTTTTAAATAAAACTCTTCTGAAAATATTGAAAAGCGATCAAATCCAGGTGTATGATTGATAAAATACATGAATAACATCGTGTTTTTCCTCTCTTAGAGATCAAATAAAACTTTTATTGAGAACAGAGAAAACCAGTTCAGAACTTGTGTTCATTGATCACTTGATTACAAATTTAATATCAATCTCTTGAGCACTGCTTTGATTTGAAAGTTGTGGTAAAATAATTCAGTAATAATAAACAACTTGGAAGAAGTTTTCAACACCTGCATAATTCAACAGGCTGCAAAATGTATATTATATTTTTGCACTTTGTAAGACAAAGCAAGGAAGCTTTATTTGTAGAGCACAATTCGTACACAAGGCAATTCAAACAATCACAAACAGCTTAAGACATACAAAATCATTATTAAAAAATACTTTAAAAGAGAAGAGTGCAGATAAAATCTTTCAGTCGTATGCACAGCTTAACAGAAATGTTTTTAGCCTGGATTTGAACTTTGTCAGAGTGAGGCCTGTCTCACATCATCAGGACTGTTCCAGTGTTTAGTTGCATGAAACTGAAACTCTGATTCCCCATATTTAGTCCTGACTTTTCGTTAATTTATTTAATCAGTTTTTGTCTTTTTCTAGCTACACAAACTACAGAATTTTGACCAAAGCCAAAATATGACTTGTTTTTGTCTTGATGGTAAAATAAATATGACAAACACACAGACTATTTCTCACAATAATCTGTAACAAACGGCTCCTCATGCTATTACTCTAAATTTCTAAACATGTGTCACTGGTGTATTGAAGTCATTAGTTTTCCCTGCTCTGATCTTCTGCTGAATGATTTGTGAGCGTGCTCGATCAGATGCATTAGGATTTAATCAGAGAGGAGCAGAGACTGTGTCGATGTAGATTCGTCGATGTCAACACACAGCACTGACGTGGTTCAGAGGGAGCAGCAGAGAAGTGAATGTCTCCAAGAAGAACTTTAAAGGACAAATATTATTCATTATTTTTACTGTTATTGGCCTTTAAGCCTGCTCTTGAGGGTCTTCAGTTTGACATGGCATGCTTTAGAACTAAAAATAACATGCTTTTAAAAAGAAAAATATAACTGTCACTGTGTTGGGAGATGCCATTTTGACTTAGCTGTGGCTCCATCTACTGGCTGTAGAGACAATTACACACATGTGAATACATACCCACAATGCTTTGCTGTAAAGAGTTGATCTGACGAAGTTGTAGTTATCGTGATTAAACGGATTAAATGCTTAGAGCGAGTCTGGCAATGATTTGAGGACTTAAACAGCAAAAGATTCTGGGATAAATGACGTCAGCATCGTCTACGTCACATCGAAGGATCAGAACACAGTGTGGGAGAGAGAGGATTTACAAACCAGCATCATCAAACAAACATGAATCAAACTAAATGCTACTCCAGGTATATTTTTGATGACGAAATATGGATAAAAGCTCCAAAATGTTGATTTTGGATAATATTTGTCCTTTAAGCTATGCTGCTTGCAACAGTTTTCTTCACTGATTTACATGTGTTGTAAAGTGATTGTGCATTTGTATCTAATTTAAAGATTAGCTTTAGACAAGGAGCAGGTGGTATGAAAAAAAAGTCACAATGTCAAGTGCAATTAATGATTATTTTGGTAATTTAGCTAGTGACTAGCGAAGGCTAGAATATGAATATGAGTATGAGATTTTATCAGTTTGAGCCAAAAACCTGAAGTGAAGTAATTTGAGAATGTCCTGGTTGGGTGTTTTCATCACAAACACAAAATGTACACAATTCCTGTGTCATTTTTGTGTGATTCCTTCTCTGTTTGGGTAATAAAACCTCTTCTCTCAGCTCATGGTATGTTTTGTAACTGTGTATAGACCTGTAACAAATACTTCCATAATTGATGTTGTTGGTTGAAACCCTGATTGTCAGTGAACAAAATTCAGAGTACAACAGTCTAAATAAAATAAAATATAGTGAGATAAAAGGCTTGAAAAAAATTAAACAATGCTGTTTAATGCCTATTGCATTTTTGAGTTTTGGAGACATTTATACTTACTTTCTTCTTGTATTTCCTGACTTGGTCGAAATGAATAAATAAATGAAAATGTGTTAGAATAAAACAATTAAAAAACCTTCTATGTGCAAAACGCCTGTGGGATGCCCGAAGGGTCAGTCCTGGGACCACTTCTGTTCAACCTGTACATGCTGCCGTTAGGTCAGTTAATACGCGACAGTGGTGTGTCTTATCACAACTCTGCAGACGACGCTCTGTGACGTCTCACTGACGGCAGGTGAATATGGAGCAGTGGATTCACTCTGTCAGTGCATCCAGCAGATCAGTGTGGATGCAAAACAACTCTCTCCAGCTAAACTCGGACGAGACTGAAATCTTTGACCCGCAGAAACAAAGTGGGAAAAATTTTAAATCAGATATGTATATTGTCTCAGATTTATCTAATAATTAAATTGATTATGGATAATATGTTTTAACAAGAGATTTAAAAAAAGAGTCACAAAAATCCTCATAAAGCCTTGTCTTACATGAGTTGTCTTCGTTCTACTTTTGAGAAAACATGGAGGAATCAGGACAAAACACAAGCACATTTACAGGACAAGAGTAAAACAGTCCAAATGAGCTTGACGTAAACGACTAATTTCTCTGGAGCAAACCCAAATCAGAAAATCCTCCCTGTGCAGGATTGGGCACCGCGTCAGATAGTGTTAAGCATGGATCCAGGGCGCCATCAAATCTAATCCTCCAGTCGCACTCATGAAGTTAAAGTCAATGCACTCATTAGCTGCTTGCACGCAAACTAACACTGATAAGGAAGGAAAGATGATGTGACAAACTACTTTTACAGTTTAAATCCCTGGATGTAAAAGAAAGTTTGGCATCCCAAAAATTGTCCATTGGAGAAATATATATCCTTCAGTACAATGTAAATAAACTGAAGGATCTACAGTATAAAGTCCCAGTGGTGAAAAGCATGAACCTACAAGGAAATAACAGAAACACACAGGATCCTATCATTGCAGGTTTTCACTCCGGGCAATGCACTACATCAGGAATAAATGAATTTAGTAAATGTGTGGTCAGTCTGACTTTTGTTACATGCAAATGCTGAAAACATGATACGTCATGTTTGTCAACCATTTTAATTACAAACAGCAGTCTTCAGTGATGTGATAATCAAAGACAATTAAGCATTAAGCCAAAAGTGTGTTCATTATATTGTAGACCTAGGAATTGAATGCCAAAATCCTTCAGTTTGTGGGGACATGACCCTGAGATATATTATCAAAAACAATGTAAGAAGTAAACTACAGCGCAATGGAACAACTCGCTGAGCTGCTGGGTCACTGCTGGTCATCAGCAATCATTCTCTAGTGTCAGAATACTTTTAAATGCTACTTTAGTATCTAGTATCTTAAATTATTCATAGGCAAACTGAAATGAAATGTGACAACACAATTCAAAGCTCAATCCATTTTAAAGGGAACATATTATGCCAAATCAAATGTAATGAGTTTTCTTTTTCTTGTTAAGTGTTTCCTCATCAGTTGTTTTCTCAAAGTTGTATTTTGATTGATTCCTGCATGTTTGAATAATCCTCTATCGTCCTGCAACTGAGTGCTCTAAAAACTCCTGTTTTCACCCACGCTCTATCCCCGCCCACATCACTGTATTAAGTAGTGACTATTTGAAAAATGAAGACTCCAAGTAATAAGATGTCACTTCAATAACAAAAACGATGTTAAAGACAAAAACAAAAAAACAAAACAAAACACTGATTACAATGTCACTATGAAGAGGCGGGGATTATCGGTTCAATAGTGCATTTAATAATGAGCAAAATGTAAAATGATGATCAGAATGATACGTTATAGTTCATTATTAAGTGCCTGAAAAAGGCATAATATCTCTCCTTTACCAATTTACCTTTGCTTGATCTGCCTGGCCAGAACGAGGTTTAACTTTATTTTAAATGTATTCTTGTCTTGAAATTGGACTTAATTATAAATAATATACTTTCACAATATTGAAAACATGTAATATGTCTGTGACTTTTTGCTGTGTTCTACATCTTTAGCCCACTGACTTCACAAACTCCACATCAATATCCAGAAAATACACACATATATCCCTCTTGTTTTATTTGCAGCATATTTCCATTCAGTGTCCACATTTACCGAAATGATTGGAAACAGAACATCCTTATATAATCTGCGGCTCCAGCATATACACATACGTAACTTTATGCAAAAACTCACGCGGGACTCCTCTGTCCAAATAAAGAACATTTCATGATTTATCGCTCATAATGAGTCTATATTAATCTAAGGACGGAGCTCGGTGCCAAAACTCCTGTGAGGTGTAACAAATGTGCTCTGCTGCGTGACTCACAACCCTGATTAGCATTAACTACACAAAACCAGATTTCTGAGGGGACAAAACACTGGGCTCTGCGGCTCTACTGTGTGGACACTGTTGATTCCACTTTAAAAACCTGACTGATTATAGACTGCATGAGTGGATTTGGCAGGACACACTTGGGAAGAGCTTAGAGTGTCGCCGCGGGCGTATTATTAAATCAATAGCTGTCATCGCTGTGTGTCTGTGTTTAAAAAAGGCTTTGAATCAGGGAGAGCTAATTACACCCAGGTGGGCTTTCTCAGCAAAACCGATGGTGATGCTGCAATAGGGATCTGAAACGGGCAAGTCTGTAAATGCATGAGAAATACAGCGGACACGGGAGAATAACATGCAAATAAGAAGACAGAAATGTGATCCCATGTGTGAGGGCTGCACCATAACACAGTTAATAAGAACGTAAAATATGGAATTGTTCAAATATTTAAGAATAAAAGTGCACATTTAACAAAAAGCTCACCTAGTTTTCTCTAGTTTGACATTTTTTGGTGAGGTTTATTCTTGACTGTGACTGTCATTGTCCGATTTGGTACATAATTGGATTTTGCACCTTTATCATTTCGCTTGAACTGTATATGACAGGTTCTCATGGTTTTCAAATGATTACTTAGTTTGGTGGGTTAGTCCTTGTGGTAAATATTTATTATAGTTTTACATTAGTCAAGTTGCAGTTTAAAATAAAAGCCTAGTTCTAAAACTGAATCGCTCTGTGACGATTTACACTCAATAGACACAATTCACAGTTTAATCAATCATTTAACAAAATAAAGGTGTCATCAGGTATTATTATTCGTCAATTCCTAACCAATGTGTAATTTAAATGGATTTTGGCCTTGTTTACAGTCTGGTTACAGGTGTTACCTCGTCGCATTTGCTGCTCATGTCCAACCAGGAAGTAATACAGTTATAAACGTCACCAAAATTGTCAAACTGGGGGAAAAAAGGACATTTCTAAGTAAATCGTTATCGTGTTTACAATGTTTTTGTTAAATGTGCAGTCAAACCAGTCAAATGTACTCTTTTAAACATAACATGACATGACATGACATGACATGACATGACATGACATGACATGACATGACATGACATGACATGACATGACATGACATGACATGACATGACATGACATGACATGACATGACATGACATGACATGACATGACATGACATGACATGACATGACATGACATGACATGACATGACATGACATGACATGACATGACATGACATGACATGACATGACATAACACAACACATAAACAAATATATTATGTATTCTCTCTGCTGTAACCCTAAGTCCACCTCAGTTTAAGTTAATTAGAGTTTGACTATTTCAGTCTAGTTCAAATACTTATACTTATACAAATACTTATTTTTCACACACCTTGAACAAGTATTTATCTGTAAAATACTTGTTCCAGGAGTCAATTTGATCAAACAAATCTCATAAATTAGGTTTGTACCAGGTGTGGTTACTACAGAAGCTTGCCCAAATGTCTGCATGAACAGTTTGAATTTGCATTTTCAATAGAATTTTGTGATGATGATGATCCCTGGGGTTGTGAAATGATGATAAAATTTAAAACGGTACAAAATAAGTGAAATCCTCTATAGATGGTAAAATCACATATTTATATATCGCTTTTCCACCTTCGAGGCACTCAAAGCGCTTTACATCATCATTTTAAGACATAAATGATCAAATTATCTTTTTTCTATTGAAATGAAAAAGTATGAAAAAATGTTGAAAATATTTACTGATTCTGTGTGAAACCGCTTCTGTTCCTCCTGTTCTTTAATTAATCAGGAGGCTCAGACAAACTCTCTGTTGTTTGTGTCAGTGGAACTCTGAACATTTTGGCCCGTGATGTCACACTTAACAATCCCACAGAGATCTCAGCTCTACATCCTGTTATTTTTTTTATGTTATGTTTTTTCCTGCCTCTAGACTGATGCAAAACGAAGATTTTCCACCAGTATTATCCGACCAGACAGAGTAATAATTAGAAGAAAATAGAACATTACATTATGCACTTTAAAACCTTTACTAAATATTCTATGACATGTTCCTAATTTCAGGATTGGAAAAACACAAATCAGGGGTAAAATATTGACCACGGATGAAATGAAGTATTGGACGGCAACTGCACGGTGCATTAGTTTAATGTGATATACTGAATAAAGTATGAATTAGTCAGCTTTGTACTCATTGTTGATGCAAAAGCCAGCTGAAGAAATAGATTAGGAATCCCAAACTTTCAGGCCAGGATCATCCAAAAAATTGCCCGTGACAGTAATACATTTGAGTGGAAAAAGGTGTTAGATCAGGATTACAATATTGTATTCACTTTTTGCCACAGATCTGCACTCCTGTACTAAACGCACTTCTGGTTTGACGAGAACCCCCTTCATGTAAATGGTGAACGAGGGAAAAGTCTCGCCTCTAAAATATTATATAAAGATTGATTTGTATATAATATAAAACAAGTCATCAATGCACTGATTTCCCGGGGCCTTAAAACGTCTTTTTAGTCCGTGTAGACTGTATTTCCGTTGAGCTCGTCGGCCCATGTATCTAATACAACGGAAACAAGATGGCGGCGCCCATAGCAATTTCTGGAATAAGGTGAATTGGGTTATTTGACCGAATTACTAAAATGTTTTTATTTGAAGAACAGGTTAAATACAGTGACATCACAGTATATTTCAGAGAGACTATGGTGGCATATTCATTTAATAATTCAATCTCATATAATTTGTGAAGTATAAATTACATTTATTGCCTACATTTAATCTTACAGCAGTCCTCTTTGTCCGCAGTATAGTTACTTGTTTATAATGATACAAACGGCAACAAAATGTGATTTTGTGATGTCAGATGATTTTAGACCATGGGGGAGAATTTTAGTCCATGGGGGGCCACCGTAGCCTCTTCTGTTGAAGGGAAACACTGCATCATTTGTAAATTAGATCTTGAAATTATCTTGCGACCCCATGCAGCTCAGTATCTAGTGAGTCAGTTTGTCCTATTGGTTGGTGTAAAAAAAAATGTTTTAATAAAATGTGCAAAGTGTCCTCGCCACACTTACTTCTTGTTTAAGTTTGCACTTGTCTCCCAAATGTCTGACCTCTTCCTAAAGTGCAGCTCAGGCCTGAAGGGTGTGAAGCTCAATCCAACGTGTCAAAAAGGTCAGACTGAGCACAAATGGAACAGCTCCACTGATGACATAACCAAAGAGGATTTAACATCGTATTACACTTAGATGCATAATTGTACTAGCTGTATAAGATGCAAACATTAAAATACATAATTAAAAGTGTCATATGATCAAAACAAAAACTATAAATTATGGTGTAAATATGGAAGGTTCACACTTGCTGCTGTACCTCAAGTGACTTATGTTTAATATTATTCTTGTAGTTAAAAATAAAATGCTATTTCTGTGTTTGGTGCCAAATTGCTCTGTATTGCAGCACTTTTTGACTGTCAGATACAAAAGAGCCTTTTAAAAACAACTTACATCTTTTAATCATACATAGGGTATTTTTGTTCAGCTTCTTTCCTTTTTGTTATAATTTAAGTTTCTGTGATGGCAAACAATACTTAAAGTGTGTAGAACTGCTTTCCAACTGCTACTCTAGAGTTTTATTAAGCGCTTGATCAATATTTTAAGCACTTTTTTAATATATTATTTGTTTTGTGAGGAGTGGTCCCAATGGAGAATCTTCTCTGCATGACAGCTTTGATTCATTATGAATAAAGGGGGGGATTGTGCAAGAGATATGGCTTGATGTGCACCAGTCATTAGTACAATAAACACATAGATGTTGTGCATCAAAAGGTGTTGGTTTTCATATATTGACGGAGCCTGTGGTTCTAACAGTTCATTTGATGTTGGTTATGTTTATGATGACTATCTGCCCAAAATGTTCAGTTCTATCATTCAGCAAACCATAGAAATAAAGGTGGGTGATACTGACAAAAATGAATTTCAGGATATTTTTAGTAATTATCTTGATATGCAGATAATATTTTCATGCGCCTGTAAATGTCTTTGAGGTCGAGGTACAAATGTCGCACAAAATGTGAATGGAAGAAAATATTAACCAGGAAAGTGCAAAAACATCCCCTTTACACTAGGGCCGAAACTAACGATTATTTAGGTAATCGATTAGTCTAGCAATTATCCTTTTGATCAATCGATTAGTTGTTTAGGACGCGAAAGGCCATGAATGACATTTTTACTAAATTTGACACAGATAAAGCTGAAGTGAAGTGTTCGATGACATCTTGCCGGAGAATAGTTACAAAAAATATGGTATTTTCATCAAAAACATAACATTTACACAATTAGTCGATGTAAACCCTCATTCGTCCAGGTGTGGTCCATCGTAGAAAGGGGTTCAGAGGTTGTCATCATGACAACCTCTGAACCCCTTTCTACGATTTACACAATTAGCATGTCATTTTGAATGATTCTTGCTCTGTCAGAGTAACAAAATCCCTTTTCTCAGCTCATGGCATGTTTTGGAGTCTGTATATAGATCAGGTAATGATTATTTGATAACTTAATTAGTTGACAACTATTTGTTGCAGCCCTACTTTACATCTTTATGTGGAAGATTTTACCAGTTGCTTCTGTTCATGTTATTCTTTTTAAAGTAATTTTAATTGTTTTAAATGTGTCCAGATACAACCGATGAAAATTGCCCTTTGGATCATTTTAATTTAAATCACGCATTAATTATTTAATAATAAACTTTTCTTTTTTCCAAAACATGAGATGGCAAATCAAAAGGTACTCAAGAGCATGTTTAAAGGCTAAAAACAATACAAAAGATGCATCATATTTTTCCGTTAAATCTATGCTGAAAGCTTTGTTAATGAGATCAATTGTTTGTTTTTAGGGAGGATTTTTTTAATGTGATTGTCTAAATTGTCAAAATGTGTGTCGATGTTGTGACCGATTTGAGCTGCAGTCTTGGCCAGGACTCCCTTGAAAAAGAGATGGGACTTTCCTGGTTAAATAAAATAATAATAATAATGAATAAACAATCATTAGCCTTCTGAAACAAAATGGAAAAAAGAACAATTCCCGCTTTTTTCAGTAATGTTTGCTAACTGGACTGACATTTCCATCAAGTAAAAGACTACTCCGCATGGGAAGCACATCTAACCCTTGAAACAAGCAGATGGGCTTCAAGCAATTGGCGGAACAGCTGTAGCTTCTAAAGTGCGCCTCTGCTAACATCACCAGTCTATAGGCGCGCTTAATTCTGTGCTCTGCTGGACTCCACTGGCTTGATTAATGTAAATTGACTTGTGTCTTCATTGTTTATCTCAGCCTCGCACCTTGTTTTGGCCCCGCGCTGTGACAGGGGAGTATCGTGCGGTTACATCCTCATTAAATGCTCCGGGATAACAGCGAACGCGGCGCATGGATCATCTCTTAACGACATTTCAATTTTCTTTCTCGTTTTAACAACAGCCCGTGACCCAAACATGCAGCGGTTCGGCGAAACAGCTTTTATGATGGAGAGTAAACACAAGCGGAATGACACTAAATGCGCCTATTGAACAGAATGGGGCTTAGTATTTGCAGAGTGAGATGAAGTCCTTTGCACATCCTCCAGTAGTTATTTCTATAATCCTTTTTCGGTGAATGAGCTGCACTGACAGTCAATTATAGAGTGAAAGAGGGGAAGATGTTTGTAATGAATTATATCGGTACATTTTCCCCATAAGTGCCATTCAACAGAGCTTCGGCTTATTTATAACAAAGGCGTGAATGAGGAGGGATGCTATCGCTCTCACAGAGGCGATGGACTGTAATTGGACACTTTTTGTTACGTGTTTACTTTACTTAGCGCTCCTACCACACAGCGAAGAGGTTCTGGGTTCAAGTCTTGGATCGTGCGAGGCCTTTAGTGTGTATGTTCTCCTCAGGTTGTTTCAGGACTCATCTGTAAAAGAGAAAGAAATGAAAGAAATAAGTGTATTGGTCTGGATGTCATGATATCAACTTTACTAAATACAAAAATTTCAAACTTGATTCAATGCTAAGAAATATACTTGATTCTCAATACTTATTCCAATACCATAATTACAAATGTTATGTCTTAGGTCAGTGGTTCCCAACCTTTTTTGTCTTGAGGACCCCCTAAGGTCTGTTATACACTCAAGAGTACCCCTTAACTTGATTTTCGGGCAAATAAATGGGTTTACTAGTCAAAAATAGTCAATTATTACTATTAAATTTATTGTTTTATTATATGTATGATCCAAGATACTCCAAAAACATGCTAAATGTATAACTAATAACACTTTTTATTTAGACAAAAGCACATTTCATCTTATTTTAAAACCTGAAAGCATTCCAAGTACCCCCTGGTAATTCCTCACGTACCCCTTGGGGTCCCCGTACCCCTGGTTGGGAAACACTGTCTTAGGTCACGGTTTTAGACAATAGACTGACATTTTCAACACCAAGTAACTGTAATTTCATACTAAACATTGTGGTATATTACTGAAGTTTTGACAAAGCTCAAGATCTGTATGTAAAAAGATTGATTTTCAATACTTTTTGCAATCCAAGTTCCTATTGTTGTGAGAAAAACATCACAATTTAAATGATTATTCACGATTACTGAGACTGTGACCAAACAAAAGTGAAATTGTTCATTTTCTTTCATTCCCACTGTCCATTGTTTATGACCAGGTTTACAAAATCAAACTTTCTGAATAATAAAATAAAGTTCTGACAAAAACAGTTTGATGAAAAGCACTTTACATTTATATATTTGGATCAAAGATTGTGCTTCTAAAACGGTCAAGGTCATTATTTTTTGTCTTTAAAATGACATTGTGACCTGAACAATCTCGATTATCGATTAACATAATAGTCTTGACATCCCTAGATTAGAACATTTTAAACATATCAAGATAGAAATAAAACATTTGACCTTGGTGGCAATGTGAGTCAAATAGTTGAGATATCTCAATAAACTACATTACATTTACTTCAAAAACTATGCTTGCTACTTGCTATGCTTTGTGCATCTATTTGAGCGTAGACTGATGCTGAAGTTCTTGTTGTTGTTGTCTATGCAATGTTTCAAAGACCCAAAGCCGCAGTCAAATCCAGAATCTATCCCATAAAGATTTATCTTGGTATAAGTTACACAATATTGTCCTGGATTGACAATATAGACTGGAATAAATAAGGCTTGTCATGTGGAATTTGACTCTAAAATCATCCAAGAGAACACTCATAGCTATTGTTTTCTTGATGGATGACATGACCCATTTTGTACATGTCAACAAATTCTACAGTAAATTGATGTCTATATAAGAAAATGACATTCATTCCGTGGATAATATAGCCTCACATTTTTTTTTTTTTTTCCCTGCAGAGGAAAAAGTAGCTAATAGTGCACAGGGTTTGACAGGTATGAGCTCTATTTTCCATCATATACTAACAAAGGCCCATCTGTTCATGCCATATTGTCTAGAATTTTCCATAGGAGCTGCACTTAATGTCTGGTGTTCAAAATGTGCAATGGGCCAATGCAGTAGTGAGGTTATTTGTGTATAAAATAGCCTTAACAGAACAATCCCTATAGTTTGTGATTCAATTAACAGAAAAAAAATCTCTTCAGAAAGATATTTTATCAAGAGAGTTTCTATTTAAATCTCCTCTGTTGGGCGAGTGTTCTGTTTGAGTGTATTTTAGGCAGATTCTATGCACTGACACATTTAGCTTAAGGGCTGTACTAACAAGCTTTGAGGAGACTGCAAGGTGCAACCCAAGTCTCTTAATTAAGTCTAGATAGAAAGCCCATGCCTCGCCTCGTGCCCGACACCTCTGTCCTGTGTCTTTACGGCTTTTCTGACCAAACCCAGCTTAACCAGAGTGCCCTCATATCTGCAGATGCACTTTAAAGTTACAAACCGCATCAGAAGCCAGAGCATGAAAAGGTACTTTTTGTGCCCCCATGAGTCTGTGTCCCAGTTTTTGTTTTTATGTATTTTTATTTATTTATTTTGAACGATGGTTATTTATAAATGGTGCAGAGTTTGACATAGCCTTGCAATGACTTCCTGAATCTATTTAAGATCATGTTTTTTTGTTTTACAATGGGTTCGAAAAAACTTTTTTAGTTTTCTATGTTTGCAGTCTGTTAGATATTGCTAATGAATTGTGTTTGACAGCGAGTCACGTATAATTAAAACTAAATCAATCAAGGACCAGACCTAAATTCAAACAAAATTTAACAAATTGTCTTTGGACTTAATTTAAAAATGGACAAATCTGACAGACTTTGGACAAAATGGGATAATTATGCCGGATGGTGTGTTCTCTCTCTTGTCTTGTTTCTGTACTGTTTATGTTAAAAAAAATACTTTTTGTATTTGCTCAGGGACCTTAAGAAACAAATCACTATGTTAAGGGCCACAATAACATAAAAAGTGCAATTTTGTGCAATAAATTAAAAAATAGTTCCATATCTCCATTAGGCAATTTTACTATTTGTAATTTTGTCATCTGCCCCTTCCAATATTGTATGGCATTTATAAACGTATAATATTTTAAACATTTAATGTAGCCATGCCAATTCTTTCTGCTTCCATAATTTTGTTAAGTTTAAATGTTTTTTAGTCCTTCTGACTAGTGATTAAGCTATAATTGAGCAAAGTACAATATTAATCAACACAAATCATATATTATATACTACTGGTTCTAGTTTGCAGTGAGTTTGTTTTAGAAGCGTTTAACAATGATAGGTGTTCATTAATTGATAAAAACCGAAGAATAAACGGATTATATTTGTCCTATTGCGCTTACCGTAGTTCGTACCTGTCTCCGGTTGCTAGGTAACGCACAATCGCTCCAAATCCTAAACACGCGAAAGTTTAAGCTAGTTTACATTTTCGACGCAAACTTCATACACGCCGACGTTTTAATCCAAGGATGGGCGAAATGACCTCATTCTGAAATAATATAGGTTCAGGCTTTTATTTTAACTAACGAATTTAACATTTATATCGCGTCAGCCACAACTCTGCGGTAATATTCTGCTAGCGTGACCTGTTGAGGCTAATGTTTGATGATGGCATTTGCTGAGGATTTTGACAATAGAGATTTAATCGATATCCGTCGGAACATTTGTCAAGCCAGGGACGAAAAAGGTCAGTAGCACTTACACTTTTGTAGTTAATTTGATATTATTGTTTTTTTCTGTTCAAAGTTGTCTCTTCATCGTCTGTAGATGATGAAGCGTTACAGATCGCGTATAACTTCTTGGAGAAAACCGGAAACAGTCCAGAGCGCCTTCCCTCCGACATTTACGTGTTGTGTGCAGAAGCAGCTTTGCAGGTGAGGATTTTATGCGCGAATAAAAACGATAACAGTGTTGGTCCGCGGATCGTTTTTATTGACAAAAATTATTTTAAAGTTATAAGATTAGGATGAATGAAATGACCGGGATTTTGTTTTATCATCATTTTTTGGACACAATGGACACAATCTAAAAAGAAAAAAATATATATATTATTAACAGTAAAGATAAATGCAGTGGTGCAAAGTAAACAAATAAAAGTGCTGTAGCTACTTAAAGGTACATTATTTAACCTTTCTAGCAAAGAGTCTGCCACCTGCTTGTCTTCAGGGATATAACTGTTAATATTGTTAGTGCTGTTTTGTCTACATTGTCCCATAGTATGGCATTAAACGTATCTAACTTTTCTCCATGGAAACAAGCAGGTTACAGGTCAGATCTACAGAGGCGGCACAGCTCACAACAATCACAGAATGCATGTTTGTCCAAAAAAAAAACACATGCAAGTGAAAACACACACACACACACACACACACACACACACATACATACACACACGCACACACACACGAAAAATGTAAGGTACATTTTACATTGGATACTTCGTCACTACGTTTGAGAGTGGGTATCTGTACTTTCTACTCCATTTTGTTTTTTAACTTGACTGGAAATTAGAAGTGCTTTTCCTTATTTTCTTAGCATGATTGTGGTGATGTACTGCCCCAGCTCTGAGCAAACAAAATGTATAAAAAAAACAAAAAAGAAAAAAAGAAAGAAATTGATTTAGTTGCTTTTGTTGACTGAAAATAAACAAATTTCTTTATCAAGATGATAATGATGATGATGATTTATAGAGTGCTTTTCCACCTAACAGGCACTCAAAGCGCTTTTGATCAGTGCATTTGACCAGTTAATAGTTAATCGTTAATGTAGACTTTTACTTTTTACCCTAAAAGTATTATTTTTAAATTAGTAAATTCTTTTTTTGCTCCTATTAATTGGGCACTTCTGACACTGATTCAATTAAACAAAATGATATCAACTAAAATAGCATTTTTGGAGGTTAAATACATAGCATTCACTATTGTATTGACTGTAAAGTCTAAATTGACTGCAGTGTTCTTCTATAACTTTATGGACCAATAAAAAACCCCATTTGCAAGGTGATAGTCTATATCTCAAGGATATTATAGAAGAAAAAAAAATCCCTCTGTGTCCTTTAACGTCCTTACTTCATTTCCTTAATTGCACAGTTTAGGTATGCACATTAAAGTCATATGGAGCGAAACTATATAGTGAAATTGCCGGTATGTGAATGTCTGGAGAGCAGCAGAACAGAGTTAAAATTCACACAGTAGGACAGCGATACACCTACAGTCACCTTTCAAAGAGCGCTCGACTGATGAAACGTCCTGTAAGACACGACTCTTCCAGGAGCCTCCCAGAACCAAGCATTAGTGTATGACTAAAACATGGGAAGCTCATTACCTCCGACAGAGGACATTATGTACTCGACACATCTGTTTGTGTCTGTCAAAACAATAATGCAGCCATAAGTACAGCTGAAATGTCTTTGTACAACGTGACTGTCGGCTGATACTACAGCTTTGGGCAAACATATGTAAGACACCAGTTTAGAATTTGTATGCTTAGTTTATTAAAATGAATAAATAGAAATCAAATTAAAAAACTAGTGATGTGATTTGATATTTAAACACAAATGGTTATATTGTGTCTGTAAAAATATTGGCAGTCTGCAACTTTTTGGTTACAAAAATAGTGACACTTGCTTAGTCATAAGTAATATTATATATATATATATATATATATATATATATATATATATATATATATATATATATATATATATATATATATATATAGTCACAATTAGATCATTTTTGTTCAGCCCTGTCTTGAACCTTCATCATCATGTGTTTTGTCAAGAACTGTAATATCAATATAATTGTAATATACAATAACTTAAATAATAATTAGAAATGTCTTAATTTGCTAGTCAAACTCTGTAAACATGAAAACAGACAAAACTCAGACCAATCAATATCTCATTTGGGCCTTTGGAAAATCTTAATGATAATCTGCCTTTTTTTTAAAGTTTCATTAAGAGAAATCATAAAAAATGTAATTTCTGACACATTGAAAAACATGATGTTATTGCAGTATATAATAATCAATTAGCCTACTGATTATTCTTTCAATTCAACACGAAAGGTCAGTGAACATGAGATTTTTATTCTATTCTACCTAGATAAAGCTGAAGAGAAACTGTTTAAGGATGTCCTGATGGAGAATATTTACAGACGAAAGGTTGTTTTTATTGAAGACACAAAATGTACACATTTTCCATGTCATTCCTACTTTGTCTTAGTCATAAAACCTATTCTTTGTTCTTGTACAGTCCAGATAGTGGTTATTTGATTGCTTAATTAGTTGACAATAGTTCTATAATCTATAATCTGCTATTAATCAGTTAACTTGTTGCGATATTGGTGCTTTTGCAATGTTTTGTGCAGCCCTTGTTGAAAGTATGTTCCACATGATAGAGAAAGCTAAAACAGAGTGGAACAATACTTCTCTCTTTGGTTCAGAGGCACCAGTTTGTAATGGGTTTGCCCTTTGCGGATGGTGTCAAATACAAGGCAGCAACTTTTGTTTGAGAAAATCTTATCCCTGACTCTAACCAGAGGTCGGCCACAGAAAAGTCTCCAGCGAGTGGATTTGCTTTGGTCTGCTCTTTCAAAGGCGCTAAATTATTGCTGCTATTAACTGCAGGTAGTGAAGATTTATTGGGCTTAATAAATCAATATTATGATTTATCCGCAGTAGCCTCAACCCTGCTCGGATATGAGACCTAATAGGTTTTGTACAATAACTTGAGATTGCGGCAGCCTCAGTGGGGGATGGTATAAATATTCACTATTGCATGGATGTGTCCTGGGGCAGTGGAAACTTATTTGAATAATAAAACAGTGATATTGCATATTCTGATTTGTTTTTATCTTCTTAACATTATAAAGCAGTGGTTTTGTGAAATGCTTCTCCCTCTGAATCTGAGGCGCCCTGTGAATATAAAATAATTGGCTCTCTAATAGGACTACAAGCTCGTCGGTTTTTCGGCAGAATATTAATATTTGATTCTTAACACCACTGTCTGGCATCATTTGGTTTAACCGTTTTGAAATATTACGGAAAAAAAACATCAGTTACCAGAAATGCAATTATCCGTAATACGGTGGTGCTTGAAGCGAAGCAATCAAACTTCTACAGCAAAATCATGCTGAATGTACAACTACCACCTACGAATAAATGAACAGGAAATGCTTGTCTCTGGGTTTAATTCCTGACTCGGACAATTTCCAAAATGTTCTTTTTTGCCCTGGTTTGTTGATCAAAGAAGGCCAAAAGGGAAAAATTATCTCGCCAGAACTTCAACAGTTAGTTAGTATCAGCGCTGCACAGTGTAGCATATACCATATCGTTATCGTGACTAACTAAATGGATTGCAGAAACATCAAAGTCTTCCATCTGACAGACATTTACTGTATTTACAATGTAAAAAAGGCTGATTTTATTTATTTTAATTCTTATTAAGTAATTAGCCTTTATTTTTTAGTCTTGCTTTTGTCTTTGTCAAAGGACTTGTACCTCATTTTTACCTTCTTAAAACATGAAAAACAGAAGTAGTTAATTTTAAACTGTTTGCAATGGTCACTTACTTAATTCATCGTAATTATTCACAGCAAGTTTAGAATTGCTTTTCACATCTTTCAGAGTGAAGTTTAAGGTAAAGCTTATCAACAGATTTTACTTTATTACCTGTAAAAATCAGGTACGACTCCTTGCAGGTTTGAGGCAGTTTGAATCAGAAATTTAAGTATACATTTAGTACATGCTTAAAAATTGTTCCCACAGCATATCGCAAATATTTCCACTATTGTGCAGCTCTAGTAGTGCACAATCCAAATCAAATTTAAGCTCCCTGTTTTTTACGCAGCATAATAGAACAGCTTTTTCGAGACCGCAAAATGTAAGTACGGTGGACCACTCAAGCGCAGCCAATCAGAGTCCTGCTTTCAGCTCCTAATTCCAGGTTGACAAGACATAAAACACCTTATTATTAGAAGCAGACAGCGAGCAGATATAGTGCTGCTTTGAATAATACTCTACTAACACCTTTTGAGGAAAAACATTAAATTTACTCATTTACCAAAAATAAAGTCTGTTACCTCAGTTTTAAGTCTTAAGGCGACTGAGGAGCGGCACATATTTACACTTTGAAAGACATTTTTATACAGTTCTATGATGCCATGAAGGCCGAGCTGTAATGGCAGGACCTGAGGGAAGTCTTCAGCGCCTCCGTGATTGTACCATTTTATTTCTGACGCATCACTTTTTCCTTTCCATTCCGATAATAATGCTTTCAAATGTATCTTGCAGCACTGTTCAAAATGCATTGAAACTTGTGCTGACAAACAAATTTGTGGAGAGAGGAAAGAAAAGCTAATGCGAGTCTCCATTCTGCAGCCCGTGTGCTTTTGCTCTCTCTGTGTTTCAGCTCGGACGTGTGCAGATAAGCAAAGCGTGTCTAAAGATGTACTTTGAAGGGAATCCGCCAGCGAATCAATTTCTGTGTCGAGCCTACCTCTGCCAAGGCCAGCTCGAGTGTCCGCCGGCCACTGGGAGCGCGGTGAGGACAGACAATTGGACACATTTCCTCAAGGGGCAGTGTGTTCAACTCTTAGATACACACACTCGAAGGATACTGTGGGCTGCATTTATTATCACCAAAAATAGAGCCGTTTGCCGCTTTGTAAACAGGATGTTGACTGTTTTCTTCTGCACTGTGTTTAAGACTTCAACCTTTTTTGTTTTAAGACTCCCCTTTGTTCCTTTGTTTTTTGATATGTCAAGTTTTCATTTATTTTTATATTTCAGGAGGACTTTGAGAAGGCTGTGGACTACTTTCTCAAAGCGATTGAAGTTGCAAAGCCTGAACCGAGGTGTGTAAGCAGCACAACCTTTTCTAAACATGTCTGCCTTTGTTTTTTAGTTTGTCAGAAATGTTTAGTAATTCATGTTATGTATGATTTATTCACTCAGAAGTGATAAAGAAAACACTACAATAGCAAAGTGCACGTGTATCACCCGATTATCAAAGAGGAGTAGAAATAGGCAACCAGGAGGAGACTAAAACGCACAAGATGGAAGACGAGAGACTAAAACTAGTAAGAAAAAAACATCCAAGGCACGAATAATCATGGATGGTCAACTATTTATATAACAGTCATACTTTGTTAATCGATAATCGTCTTCTGGACTCTAGAAACTCTAAAACACAAAAGCGGCATTATTTAATAGATTTTTTTTCCCCATCATAGTTTATTCGTAAATTATCTCTATCTAGAAGCCTTTAGCCTCTATATAAAACCTTTATTTGTTGATAATGTCTTTAAAATCTCAGTATATAATAGAAATATTAATTTGACAGCCGTTATCTGAAAATTAAAGTTCTTTATTAGAGCATCATGGATAGCCAACGTGTTTCAACACCCATAAGGCACAATGTTTTTGTGAATGGGCACTTTTTCAAACTGGATGATGAGGATATGTGACGTACCTGAAGTGTCCAAGTTAATCCAAACTGTGCAAGTTAAAATGACAGAGAAAGCATGATAGAATAGAATATGATCAAATACATCGTTGGAGTTTACAGTGTTATCATTACCTTGTTTATTGTAGCACCCAGTGCCCATTCACAACAAATAATGTGCCCCGACAAAAACGGCATGTGGGCATTGAAACATGTTGGTTATCCATGATTCCCTAATAAGGGACTTTTAATCTTCACATTAATGCATAAGAAGCTTTTTGTTTGGTCTCTTTACTTTATCAAAGAGAAGTATTTATTCCTATCCATAATAGAATATAGATTGAAATATAGCATGCGTTTCTGCTTTTCATCTTAACCTTTTATTCAAATGTTGACCTACATCAGAGCCTTATGCCTTAACAAGCAAGAATGTAGACAGCAAGACTAGTTGTTTTAATAGAAAGTCATGTTTGTAATTCACTTTTGCTGGTGTGAAATATCTTGGCTTCCAATCCCACTTTAATGAACCTGTAACTTGTCAATGGAAGGTCAAAATGAGCATCGCAATTAAAGGGAAAACACATCTATCAGAGGCTAATGCCCACAAAACTCTCTGGTGAATAAATTAGCACTTTTTTCCACGCAATGTTCAGCTAAAACCGAGCGATAAGTTCATAAATGCTTCTTCAACAGCCTTCATCAGCTAACAAACTCTCCTGTGGCCCATTGGATGACGGTTAATACACATCCAGCACAGCGTTTTTCCCAACATTGACACGTGGAGAAAGTTCAGCAGTTTTCATGTACATAATGTAAATAATTCAGTGTGCAGTGTTTACTTCATCAGCGTTTGGTTTGGTGTCTTTGCAGAGAGCAGTTTGCTGGCTTCAGTGACAGCGACTGTAGTTTGTGTGTAGTGTGGCTGACAGTCCTGGAAGTCATTTTGTTCCATTTTGTACATATGCACCTGACAGCCGTAACTGAGTCTGTAATCTCAGGAAAATCTAGGCAGTTATGATAGAAAAAAAGTTTTCTGGGTACGGGTGTGCAGTGCAAGTTCATTTCATTCGATTTTATACTGTTTTACTTTATTTGTTTACACAGAAACAATAGACAATGCATTCATTTCAAGCAATGTGTTGTGTTCGGATAAGCAAATACTGATGAAGGAAACAGAATACCATCTGTTTTCTGTCAAATTTTGGTACAGTTTGTTAAATCAAGTTTCTATAAAATAACAAAACTCCTTTTCAATGGGTCAGACAAATGGAAAAAAAACTAACCATTAATAGGGGAGACTACGTTGGCCCCCCATTGTCTAATTTAATCCTCCATATTCTGAAAACAAGCTAGATAATAAACTAGTATGACAAACAATGCTTTGTTTGTCTGTTGTGTTGGTGTAAAAATGAAAAAAAAGAAACTAAACTGTTCAAAAAGGAACCGGTTAAAGTCTGAATGGACATTTATACTCCCACATTTGTATAAAAAGAAAAGAAATCGGATTGCATAGTCCGCCATAGTCTCAGCAGAATCCGTGGGAAACACTGCAACATCACTTTAGCACTTATGACATGACTTTGTCCACAACAAGCTGTGATGTTAAGCAAACAGCCTGACAACGTCACAGAGTGGGTACAGCGTTTTTATCTTTATGTTTCTTGATGAAACAGCTATAATTATATTAATACTTTCTATTTATAAGCTCCTTTCTTAACACCCAAGGACACTTTACAAAGCATAATTCTAAAAAGGAGAAGTAACACAACCATAAAAACATTTGTATTTAGTAGAGGATATTAGTAGAGTATTGGCGTTCAGTGTGGTTTTACTTTTAAACAACTACAGCTGCAAGAAGGAAACCTGAAAGGACTTGTACTTGACACATTAGATTAACAGGCACAACATTCAGATATATAAATTCACATACACTGAGCATATTTCTTTGTTTCTTACAGATACCATTGTCTGGTCTTTAACGCCTCGGTGCTGTACCTCCACGCGGTGCGCCCTCTGCTGCATTGTGGGAGGAGTCACAGTCTGGTCCCATCTCTGAGGGAGGTGCTCCAAAGCCTGGAGGAGGTGAACGAACCGGACCACGGCTGGAGGGCGCAGCTCATGATGTAAACCAACACATGCATCCTCTCATCAGTCAATAAGTCCTTATATCCATAGCAGCTTACAAGAGTTTCCCAAAGTCCTGTTGTTACAAAGTGTGACTATTCACCTTATTCCGGAAGTTGCCGTACGCGCTGCCGTCTTGTTTCCGTTGTATTAGTTTACGCGGGGCAGACGAGCTCAACAGAAAATAAGTTCTACATTGACTAAAAAGCCGTTTTCAGACGCCCAGGAAATCGGTGCGTTGTTGACTTGTTGCTCGTGTTCATTAAACATTTTACACAAATCAATCTACTTTATGTAACATTTTAGCGGCAAGACTTTTCCCTCGTTCGTCATTGGCTTTAAAGGAGTTCTCGTCAAACGGCAGTGCGTTTACAAACGGAAGTGCAAAAAACGGCAAAAGTGGGTGGGGCAGAATAAGATCAATAGCAAGTGTCTAAAGCCAATTTGAACTAGTAGGCTGTACTGGGGATGTAACAATTAGGAATTAAACCTGGACTGAACCCAGAATTAAACCTGGACCAGATCAGGACTCACCAAGAACTATAATTTAGGACCAAATAATGACAAGTGTGAACCCACCCCATATCTCTATACAGTACTTTCTCAACCTCACAATAGGATTTTATTTATTAGAGTTTTACAGTCGGAAATGCTATAGATTCAGTGTGGAAAAACACTCTTTCCCTCTTTTGAATTGTTTCCTTGCAGATAGGGCTGCAACAAGTTAATCAATTAATCACAACTTATCGATTATTAAAGTTATCGTCAACTAATTTAGTAATCGAATAATTGTTAGCTGGTCAATACAAAGGTTCTAAAAAATGCCATGAGGTGAGAAAATAAGTTTTATGACTCAAATTGATCCACAGTTTCATGAAAATGAGGTGAAAAATCTTAGTGTATTTGATGAAAACAAATAAAGACACTTTTGTCTTTAAACCCGCTCCACCAGGTCCTCAAACTGCTTCACTTCAGCTTCATCTGTGCCATATTCCGTAAAATATCGTTTAATCATGTCACTTTTGCATTCTAAACAACTAATTGATTAATTTAAAGAATAATCGCTATACTAATCGATTATTAAAATGATTGTTTTTTACAGTCCTACTTGCAGATTATTTCTATTTCAAGCACAACTAATTCGACTCACAACTGAGCCTTAACGGACGTTGTTGACACAGCGTTACCTCAGAAACAAGACAAGACAGGACATAGATCTTATTCTTCTCTATTTATGTTACAAAATAACTCCTGATGTCAAATTTGTACTTGTAGTTGTTAAACAATAATAGAGAAGCTCATCTACATTCTTTTTTTTTTTTTCCAACCTTGCATTAGTGGGCGTTCCCTCAGATTATGACTGTATCTATATGTTAAAAGATTAAATTTTAGACTAAAATTTATTAATTGTCTCTATGCCAGTTGAACTGAAACAGAGCAAAGCATCATGATCTCTCTAGTAGCCTAATTATTCACTTATATGTTACTGAAAAAAGACTTTATGCTATGACACTGTTCATATATGATAGAACTACATGGCAGATATTTTTAAATCCTTGATATTTACTGCTGCATTCACAACCTTGACAGACAGCGCTAATCAACTCGTGGTTTGTTCATTACCACTGTATTCTGACTCTACAGTTAATTGGCTGTCTCATTCTCCGCTAAAGAGTGAAGAATCTATTTTAATGTAAGCGACGTTATCGTATCTTCCCATGGCGCCCCGGGTCTAAATGCTAGTGTTATCGCTCTTCCAAGCCTAATGCAGCTCTCATGTACAGTATATATAATGTCAGCGATACGGCTCCAGTATTAATTAGAGGGCGTCTAGCATGACACACATTCATTGTTGAGTAGGTTCCCCATAACACACATAAAAAAACGTTTAAAAAAAAACTGCATAGTCTCTTTAAAATGACTGACATAAACAGGCTGAAAAACATTACACGCATATTTGACATTAATGGAATATAATCCACGGCACCAGAAAGAAAAAATCCACCATTAAAATCAGAAGTAATAAGAGCCATAGCATACAGCTCCATGGGGACTTAATTATAAAAGATTACATTGGGTATAAAAATGTAAGGTGTAGTTAGCTGATGGGCTGCTATATAGGGCGTTTCATATCTTTGAGCTCCAATAACTTCATTATCTTACTCATTCCTAAGGCAACTCATCAAATGCTATGTCGACGCCAGAAAAATGGAGGAGGCTTTTTCGTTCGCCAAAGTTACAGAGGAATTCGTGAAGTCCCACACGCCTCATCTTTTTCCTGAACTGTTTAGACTTTTGGTAAGTGGGTTGAACGTACCCTATTTTTCTCGTACTGTCCTGTCAAAAAAAAAAAAAAAAAGCGTTTGCCAAAGACTAGTGTGTTGTGAAAGTCTTGAAAGGCCGTGACAGCTAAACTAAGATCACAACCTCATTAGCGGAGAAAGATCTGAAACGTGTAGAGATGGCTTGAATAATACAAAAGAGTTTAAATGATAATGAGAGAGTTGAAGATGTTTCGAAAGTTTCTGAGATCGTGACAGACTGAATAATAATAGCTAAATAGAAAGAGAGCTTTATAAAGATGAATATAAGTGTAAAAAAAAAAAGGGAGTTCTAACAAAAATCCATTTAAACATTAGACATTGCAGCTTGGGTTAAAAAACAAGTCGGATCCACATTCGCACCTGGATTTGTGTGTAATAGTCCCACTCTTCAACTACTGGCCGCTCCATTTGTAGACCAGTGTTTTTATAATTAAGTTTCTTTTTCCCAAAGCGCTCGTCTCTGCGCATCTTTGAGTCTTAATTGGAAGGCTTTAGTTCTAAAACGCTTTAATTTTCTAACTTTGTTGTTTTGTTTCAGATACAACACAAGCTGTCAGACTGTGATGTCTTACTTGAGATGAGCCGGCAGACTCCCACTTTAACAGCAATTTACAAGCTCGACGAATTTAAGACGTAAGACGGGTTTCTGCATCCATCTCTTGCACACCTGTTAATTTTGGATTGTCATCCAAGCGCTGTAACTGTGAATATTTTCCCCGCTTTTAGTTTACAAAAGGCTTTTCTTTTCTTCAGCATCATGACAGCTAATTTTATACCCACCACAACTGGAGAAAATAAGCTTCACTGAATCTCGCTAAATAACCATTGATTGACTCTACCATTTGAAAGTGATGCAAAATATTTTTCTTGTGATTGATTTCTGTTTTTCAAAAATGTCTCCTCCAATTTCTATCGATTTTGCATCCAACTATGAGAATTTGTAAAAAAGCACACAAGAGGCTTGACTTGGTTTTGCAGTGGTAAATACATAGTGGTAGAATTTGGGTGGAATCATGTAAGGTTAACACGCCTCGTATCCTTATCTGTATTGTAAGAAATTAGCCCTGCATTACAAGAATTCAAGGCATTAAAAAGATAATAACATTGCTTTGGTGCTTAGACCCCGGCAGGGAATGATGACTGATGGTGGTTAAAATAAAAAGTGATGAATCCTGTACAAAGGTGGTGCTGAGGGGCCCGTATTTCATACCCTTCATACCCCCTATTCTACCCTAAGGACAATTATGATAATATTTTGAATTGTGCAGATTATAGTTAGTAAAAACCCACCCACCTCTTTAATCAGCGCACTTACCTGGAAGCAAAAAAATGACTAGCCGAAACAAGCTGCTTTCTCTTGTCCCCGCCAATCAGTGACTACATTTTCACTTGCCACATAAATACAAGCGCTTCTGGCATCACCAAGCAATGTTGGGAAAAATAATTTGTGTTCAAAGCGAAGTGAAATGAACACAATGTCGGCAGGTTCAGTGTTTCTTTCGGCTTATGCCCATTTCTGGCAGGGACTTTATAAAAGTGATTACATACATATTGTAAAGTGTATTTCTGATGTAAATCTTGCTTATACAGACCACACTAGTATCATAAGATCTGGGCAGAGACAGAACACTTCCTGGAGGAGGAGACCACAGCACCGCGACACATTTGTCACACAGAGGGAGCAGATGTGGGCCAATGTAACAGGAGGCCTGAGCCCCAATAAAAATTGGTCTGGGGGCCATGGTTTGGACAGGCCTGCTCTACACCAACCACCTATCCATATTTTGTGCACATAATTCACCAGTACTGAAAACAAAACCCATTTCTGAGCAACACATTCATGCATATTGCAATGTTATTATGTATATAGCATGCATATTGCTGTTGCTTTTGCCTGTAGCATTTTCATGAGCTAACATGGAAAGCTCAGCAGTGCACATTAAACCTGGGTTAGTGGGCCAATTTCTCCAGGCTTCCCGCTAATCTCATGGCATGTGCTTCTCCGGAGCTGCCTGCGTGCCTCTGGTGTGCGCCACAGACCCCAGCATTACCCAGCCCCCTATCGCCTCCTGTCTGCGGGCCTGTACACAGCACGTCACTGATCCTTGTGGCTTTTCAGATTAGCAATAAACGTCAACAGTGATCCTGCCATCACAATCATACAAGATTATTATGCCTAGAGTTTATCCCCAGTGAGTATATTAATGGGGAATTGAAAACTTAAATTGGTTTCATGACAACTCTTTCTGTTTGTATAACAGGTTGGCGCGAGTGAGTGGAGATGAGATGAAAGAAGAGGACACTGCAAAGCTTCAAGAGATTTTTGATTTATTTGTTCCAACCAAAGAGCCTTTATCTCCTATAGAATCCAACCCACAACCTCTGCCGCCAGCTGTAAGGTCTGTAACCTGGAGTGACCTAATCCAGTCTCCTGTATGACAAGATTACCTTTGTCGCTGCCTGTCCTCTTTCAAACCTCCCACCAACATAAAGCCACATATGGATTTCCGCGGGCAGTACATGGCTTAGATTACCGCACTGAAGGCTTGTGTGAATTGTATAAATTATGTTTTATCTGGGATTTGCAGAGTTGCCTTCCTCCTGGAGTTGGCTCTGCTGGCCTTGCAAACCAAGCATCAGAAAGTAGCTGCCGACTGTTTGAAAGAGCTAAAGACGGCAGAAGAGGCTGTGAGTGTCCGATTTTCTCCTTAAAGCTCTGCAAAAGGATGGCTCAATCTAGTTGGACTTATCATTAAAACATGTAAATTTATGCTTACAACATGACATCTTGGTTAAGTAGGCACTTTGTAAAATATCCAAGGTCACAGGGGTTAATTCATTTCAGCAAAGCATGTACTTCTTGTGTCCTGTGTCACAAGAAAATCTATTTATAGTCAGCAAGCTTGTTATTTAACTTGCACGGCTAATGAGCCTTTCAGCCAACATGGATGACATCCTTTGTAGCCCTGCTTTGCCCCAAAATAATAAATTTTTCTCTAGTCCATTTCTGAATCAATGAATCAACAAATGTTTTTATCAGTCACATTCAGTGCAGATAATTGTGACTGCTTTACTGAGTAATACATTCATCAAAAATGATTAACATTTGTTGTTGTTTGTCTCTCTTCACTGGACATGCATTGGAAATATTCTTATTAAGGATCATAAAGCATCATTGGAGTCAAATTTGTCCAGCACAAACAACTGCAAAACATCTTTAGATTATTATAACTTGCAACAACATATTTGGATAGTGCACAAAAATCTATTGGTCTGTTTCTCTCTCTTTCTCTCTGAAGACTTGGGTTGTTGGCTGCGGTAATCACATGTCTTTGTCTTTCTAGAGCGTTGGCCAAAAGATCATAATGGAATGTATCAGCTGCGAAATCAGCCTCCTGAAGAAAGAGGCGAAGATGAATGAGTACTCCAAAGGCGGCGTGGAGGTGCTTAGTCACACACAGAAATTATCAGCTCTGCCTCCGCCGCTTCTGCATATCACAATGCAAGCTGTACACTCATCGACACAGCCTTGATTAACTGTTTGATAAAATTATCTTTAAGCTCATGCCTCAAGAAAAAGCTAATCAATCTCCAAGCTTTTCATCATTAAGTGAGGAGTTTAATTATCTCATTATTATTCTTTGCAGAAGTTTGTTGCCCTGACAAAACTCACTCAGCACATCACATTTGGTTTTAAATTGTACTTGTCGCATTTATGCTTTGGCACAGCATATCAGACATAATTCAATTCAAGCGTACATGCCAAGCGATTGAAGTGCTGCCTCTTCAGCATTACACCAGATATGCTCAATCTGGGCTTGTTATCCCACAGGCACGGCTGAGGGAAATAGGCAGGCTGGATCAGTGGCTCCTAAACGCAGAGCGAGCGGGGGACCCTCAGGCCATGCAGGCAGTTTGTGCTTCTCTGTGGAGACTCTGCCTGCCTCTGCTGCAGCACAACCTCCGCAGAAGCATCAGAAGTGCTCTGCTCAGGGTGGCACAAGCGCTGGAAGACATCCAGAGGTCTGTAGTCTACATCTGTGGAGCGTGGTGTGGACATGGAGAGCATGACTAAGGGCTTGTGGTTGTTGCTGCTACGTTGTGTTGCAGCAAATGTCAACACATCAATGGCAAAATACAGTACAATACAGTAGAAGTCTTGCCCTTACGTGGTGAGAACTTTTTACAGGATTTCTGTATCTGCAGTACTTTTGATATTCTGTTTCAGGAAACTATAAGGCTCACATAAAATTATATTTATTGTTGTCTTATTCAGATTTTTTAAAAATATGAAAACTTATCCACCCAGAATACTACAACCGGGAATGTAGTTAGTTAGTTACTTTAGTCCACGTAAGTGTTAATTTAAGAGATTATAACAATATATAAAAACCATAAATGATAAAGTAACTTGTCATATTGTAAATATGCAAAAGATAATTTAGGTCATATCAACAACTTCTAAATGAATCACCATCTTCGAAGCACATGAATGTTGATTGTGACAATGCAATTTTCATTCATAAATTGGAAGTGCAGCCAAAACAGATGCCACTGAACTGTAAATAGGTCATAACAAAATAATGCTGCCATTGTTTTCCTAACACAGGGTAACAGCCTCTTTGAAAATTACAACGTGCACAAATGAATTGATTTTTCATGGAACAATAATACAATCTGCATCTCCTCAGGTTCTTGCGCAAAAATGAAATTATAATTCTGCCAATGTGATTTAAAAAGAGAAGAATATTGTTTTATTATAACTATCAGAAAAAAGCATAATAAGGTAGGGTTAATATGAGAAAGGTTTGTGTTTGCTTGAGCTGTCAACAGGTACAGATGATTTATGTAGGGGGTGTTTGAGATCAGATAGATCATCTAGTAATCTTATTTAACTGCGAGTCTGTGATGCTGGTGCTCTCCAATTTGAAAAGTATGTATTGCTATATGTTGAATGTTCGTGTCGAGGTGATATGTAACATAGTAATATAATTGATTAGTCAAAAACGCAGTTGATAGCACATTTTTAGCAGTGCAATTTTCTCCTGTGGAAAGCTCAAAACACATCCAAATAACAAATTGAGTTTGTACCTGACATAAAAAAAACAAGTAAATTGTAAACCAGAATCAACAGGAAAACTGAAGGTCACTCTCACAGTTATCACTTATACAGACTTTGGGATCAGTTGAACCTTTCGCTAAGATGTTAAGCTCCAAGCACAGCAAAGTCAGAGCAACAACGGAGAAACTGCTTTCAATTTTCATTTTGCCGTATTGAGTACAATTGAGTGAAACAAAAGCTCCACGAACATTTTATGAGTTTGCCACTCACTGAACCACTAACCACTATACAAGCCTTTTAGCATCTTTTAAAAACAAAGTGAATGAGATTTTATTTACGCAACCATGAATTACAAGGTTTGTGCTGAGACAGTACGTGCTTTCTGTGTTGTGCATTTCCACAGCCTGCTCCTGGAGACACGCTGTCAGGTCCACTCAGAGCTGGCGCTGATTGAAGAGGAGGAGGGCCGCCTTGAGGCTGCTCTGACTCACCTTCACAAAGCTCTGCAGCTGGATCCAAACGGGACGCACCGAGAACGACTGTCATCCTCCTCTCGCCTCCTCCAGCTCCGAGCCCTGCACTGCTCTCCCTCCCGGCCCGAGGATAAAGCTGCCACGCTTATGCAGCAGGTTTAGCCTGTTCTGTCACTCTAGATACCATGCTTAATTCCAGTAAAACCCACTTATAAAGCACTATCGCTGCAAATGTCTCATAGTGGACAAAAGAACAGTTTGGTACAGTTTTCTTTGTGTGACACATAACTTAATTGGGTTGGTAACTATGCTGTAGCTGATTGGCATGTTTAATTGTTATATGTAGTTCAGTGTTCTAATCACATCACTGATATAAATGACCTGTTTCACAGAACAGAACAGAACAGAAAGAAAAAATAAAACAAACAAAGAAAAAGCTTGGAATTATATTGCTATGACATATTTAACTCACTTCTTTTTCAGCGTTTATGGATTTATCAACACAATTTATAGTCTCAAAACAACACATTTTATGTCCCTCTACTACTATTATGTGCATGTGTAAAACACCACTTCTATTGTTCAGGTTAAGGACATGCCAGATGACAACACAGACAGTCGTCCCGTCCTGGTTGCTGTGGGTCTTCTTTTGGGTTCTGATGATTTCCAAGAGGTTTTGGACGCAGATGACCCATCCAAAGGTACAGTACATTTTGTCTACTTTGTATTAGCATACTGTTCGCCATGCCACGCCATGTATTAAATTGTTGTTGACTTAAATGCTTCATGCTGCAGGTGCGTAATTGTGCTCTTTCTATTTCCACGTAGCTTTCCACTTTTTTTTTTTTTTTTTAATGAAACAATAGCCTGTAGCTGACTGAAGCCTGCTTCTTTGAGAGAGCACACCTGCGAGCTGTACTTTGCCTTAATTGTGTAATGAGTTGCCGTCTCAGTAAATCATGCAGCGATTAAAGTTAAATTGAATGTCAGGGTGCGAAATTAGTGTGCTGTGCCATGCAAATTTTCAACACCCCACATCTGTAGAGGGGGACCTTTTTAGTGGCAGCGGCAAAATTTGTTATGAAATCCAATGTGTGATTTCTCTGGGGAAATGGCCATACCCGCTGTGCTGAGGCTGGCTGTGTGCACTCGAATGTGGAGCAGAAGGGGCCGACAGTCTTTGATCTTAAACTCATTCCAGCTCCTCAGTCCACGACTCCACATCAGCATTCAGCAGCCCTAATGACCCAGGGACGAACCTGCCGTGTCCAGAGCTGCTGCCTGGGGCTCGGGTTAAAGTTGAGAGGCCCCTGAAGGTTTTGTTTTTGTCCATAATGCTCAAGTATTCCCCAGAGCAAAACACTTAAGTAATAATGTGTGCAAAGCATAATTAAAGTAGAAAAAAAAAAAAAATCAGAGAAGTAGCAAGTATTAACAGTTACAAACTTAGTGAAGAACTAAGATGATGGGATGAGATAGGTTTAAGTAAGTACCCACAATCCGTAGGGTAACAGTTTAAATCCCACCCAAGCACCAGATTTAACTGACTCGCTTACTGAAATTTAATATAGGGATGTACCTAAACATACTTACTTCAAAACTTAACCTTGTTTAACTTTAAGTTGTGTACTTCTCTCGTGTAATCCCCTATTTACAGGTCCCAACTGTATGTAAGATTTGTTTTTTGTTTTTTTGTTTTTTTTTTTCAAGATTTTGATAAATTAAACCTAGTTTGAACCATTTATTAATTTTTAGTGCTTTCACTGTAGATTAGTTCACAGAAGCCCATTTCCATTTTGGCTGATTAATAGACTTTGAATCTTGCTCAGAAATTTGTTGTGGACACACATCATCTTTGTAGTTTCACGTACCTTCATCAGATGGTGAGATGGTGGCAAACAGACTTTTACCATATGGATGAAGGCAGGTAATGCCTTAAATTAATATTAAGAGAGGCATTACATTATTTGCCCCATACAGTATTCAGATGCTCAATAATCTGTAATCCTAGTGCTATATTCATGGACACATGGACTGTATTTTAATGTCCCCTTTCTGTGTTTTTCTACAGCCTTTATGTCCACCTTGTGTGGAGTTTTTTATGTGTCTTGTGTGTAACACAAATTCCTCTCCATTCTTTTAAAAACTCCTTATAATATAAATCGCTCTCCAGTTTCCTACGGTTTTGTGGGTTCTGGACCAATGGCAGCGCTCTGTGCTAAGGCACAGCTTCACTCCAACTCTGTTCAAAAGATCAACAAACACCTGGATCACCAAGAGGACACTGACCCCACAGAAAGGTGAAGAGGGATCTGATCTTTAACGTTAATTATTATTTGTAACTACAGTGTAGCATATTCTATCTATGAACTAGTTTCCCTCTGTCTCTACACCATCACAAAAGTTTCTTAATAATTACTTTCAGCCTCCGGGCTTCCCCGAATCACAGTTGGCAAACAGCCTTGAAAGAAAGCCTTGTTGAATGTATTACTTTATATACTTCTAGCTCTCTACTTATTGTATTGTTCCCTATTGTGTAGTTAAGGTTGTATTGGGAGAAAAGGAGTCCTAAATGCTCTATTAAAATCACTTATTTATTGCCCATTGTTATGTTGGCAAGTAACGTTACAAGAGAAACTGCAGGCTTAATGGTGAGAACTCGTGAGAATAAACCAAGTCACAAAAACAAGCTGACCCCTTTGAGAAAAGCATAGTATTTATGCCTTGTAAACAAACAACAATGTCAGCTATGCTCTGCCCTTGCCTCCACACTGACCTGTGTCCACCTTTAGACAATGTTTTTTCTGGTTTGGTGATTGGCACAGGCTGATGCTTTGGGCAACTCTGGCGAAGACGTCAAGGAAACAGGAAGAGTGGGATGTGTGCCGAGCGGCGTGCCGGTTCTGCCTGCTTTATGATGACGGGAGATGGAAGCTGTCCAAGGCAAACAGTGAGAAGATGAAGGATAGTGAGGCACAGGGTATGAAAATAAACGCTCTAAATAACATCTCAAGAGAGGCGCCGGGAAGACCTTAATATAAATTCCTTATAAACTCCAATATTAAATCATGTATTGTTCTTAAGTGTCTGCACTAACCTGGTTTTCATTTTTCATCGTTACAGACTGTATTTCAAAAAGAGGAAGCCCGGTTGAAAATACTGAAGAATGCAACAGAGAATTGCTCCGCCTTTTAGCTGAAATCCACTTCATCAATGCGGAGGTATTTATTACTCTTGAAGAGGAAAAGTTTTTAAAGCCACATGGTTTTAAGGCAGTTTAAGGCTTTTAGACAGTAGAACTACAACGATAGTTTTTAGTCCTAAAAGACTTGTTTTGATGCTTGCTTTTGATGCCAATACAGATTGTCACTCACAGCGTGAAATAAAAGGGCACCACAATCTTCTGCCAAGGTTCCATAGTCGTATAATCCAATCAATCTTCTATTACAATGTTAGAAAAATACTAGCATCTGCTCCAAAGTCCAATGGCTTTGTCCTTGATTATGCCCTCCACTGTTATATATAGAACAAGTTATATAAATCTATTTTTCATATTGTTCTCTAATATTGCTATATAGCATATTATTTTCTGCATTCTATTCTCTCAGAACAAATTATATAATGTACCTGGTTTCACTTTCACCAATTTTGCTTTTGTTGGGTTCTTCCTTTAGGTTTCCTGTTTCCTTGCTGTTCTAACCTCAGCATCCTTCTGCCCATATTTTCACGATCTTTCCACTGCACATGCCCAAAACTCTGGCCTCTGACCTTATCTACAAAACCTGTAACATGAGCCAGTCATGATGTTAACAAAGAAAGCCTCAGCGTCTTTATTTAGCTCTGCTTCCTCAAGCTTCACCATATGTCTCTCTAGAATACAACAAAGTTTAATCGAGTCTGTGCATGACATAATATTTTTTTTATTTCTGCACTAATTATCATATATTTTTGTTCCTTTTAACACACATATTGAAAATGTTGTAACTCAACTGTAAAATACATCATGAATACATCTTACAGCATCATAAACATGATTCCGGGATGTGAACAAGCCTTCGAGGCAGACTGGCTGTAGTTGTGAATTTGTTTTGCTTGTGTTTGGAGCTTGTCTTATCATGTAATCCCTCTCCTGTCTTGCCCCAAGCTTCAACTCCCAAAGTCCAAAGAGATCCAGCACCAACTCGACAGCACTTTGAAGGAAATAAAGGCAACGATCCACAGCGTGGATTGGCCAAGACAGACTTTCACCCAGGCTCTGCGCCCTCCCACCCTAGTCTTTCCCTTTCTTCTTCAAACCATTGATATTTCTTAAGAAACCCATCAACTACTGACTTAATAAGACTCCAGTGAAGTGGAAGGATCTTTTGTCTTGAATGCATTTTTCCACCATTGAAATAAAGTCATCACCAGACATTTTCCATTTCTTTGATCAGCCAAAACTGGGCTTTAAAATACTCTTGAGATGCTGACACAGACACAGCGGGATGTCCTCTTTTCTGCTTGTATTATAGAGTTGTCAAAACAGTTGTCATCTACACTGTTATCCCTTGAATTGACAAATAAATGTGTTTTATGTCTTGTTTAGGCTGTTGTTCAGAAACTCCACACAGAAGGAATGCATCTCAATGGCCATCCTGTTCCTCCTCTTGTAAAAGAGCAGTGTGTGTCTGAGGATGATGCTGATTGGATTGTTTACAGGTACACAATTTGAATATGTTTATTTGTTAATGCCTCATGATTTGGTTGATTTTTGGAGGTTCAAAATATTGTTGAACTTGCAGGGCAGCCTTAATGCTAGATGTGGTTTTGGTTAGATTACAACAAATTTATTTCAACCTCTCCCTGCAGGGCTTGTCACAGCAAATCATCGACTTGTATTCATGTTTAGTGTGGCATACATTTCTTAAGCCTTGAGCTGCTTGTTACTAGCCGTCCTAATAGTAAAGTACACATTAGATTACACATTAGTAGTTAGACTATCTTGGTGCCAAAGCATCAGTATAAACATGCATCTTATTTGGTACAATCATAACATGCCTTTATATTTATGCTAAATTCTATTAAATGTGAACATTAACATAACAGCTCAGTAGCTTAAGTGCAAATGACTAAAAATAAGCTTTAAAATGACTTGTGAGATAACTGAGTTTGACTTCAGAATGGGATCTTAACTGTACTTTGTAAGTGATATACACAAACTTGACACCACCTTTCGCGACCTTTTCAAAAGCGTAACTTCTGCACCGCCACCCACTGTTTTAAATATGCAGTTCCGAATACAATAATGTGGTTTCAGCAAGTGGTGACATTATTGTAAGTGAAAGCTACTGCTGTGCATCCAGGTGCTTAGACAAATGTGTGGTGAACGCCTCATTACGAATAACCTTCACAACATCTTTAAGGGGTCTCCTACTGCAGTGTGCATTAACACATTGGTAGAACTGTTTCTCTACTTGCTATTTTTCAACATAGCTGCTAAAACTTTCTTAGTTGAGTCTAAATTTAGATGATTTTGAATTTGAGATGTTCACATTTTATTTTATTTAAGGGCACAATATGCAACATTGTTGTTGTTTTTTTTAGCTTCTGACCATGTGATAACATTGTTCCCTCATCATACCTGTAGTCGAAACATACCTGGAGTTGTATTTAGTTTCATTCATGTTTTTTTTTTTTTTTTTCATTAATCCTACATGGTCGTCTTCTTTCTCCTTCGCTGAGCCTCGCAAAACTCTGTTTCATATTTCCCTCATTTGTGACATCATAGCTAGTGTGAAGGTCTTCTGCGCTGTTTTAGGTCCTTGACTCCTCCCCTGACTCGTTTTAGGAATTTTTGCCGTCAAAAATCGCATTTGTGCTTGTGTTAGCATGTCAGACCTCACCCTAGCTTTTGTTAGTATTTTCAAGGATAATTCTCTCTGCTGCCAGTAGATGGAATGTTCCGCACAGTCCAAAGCCGAAGGGCTGAGACAGGAAGTGGCTCGAGGCTCATCTTAGACAGTTTTAAATCGTAGCGCCACTTGTGGTTGAGTGAACAAACCGGCAGTGGTGGTGCTGTCAGTCAGTTGAGATTTGAGTTTCTGGTTTTGAGATGCCAAGTTAACACCAGATCCCAGTGTAGGGAGCTCATCTGTAGGAACTTGTTTTCTGTAGATAGTCATTATTTTACATTCTAAAACATGAACTGCCATAGCAAAGACACTTAATCAATAGCATATTTAAAGACCAATAACAATACAAATAATGCAAACTATGTGTCCTTGAAGCTGTTTTCTTTTATTTATTGTAGTTATCCCTGGCTTTGTCCAATGTTCTTTGCCAACTCTAACTTTTGTTTTTCCCCTCCACTTGGCTGTCTTTCCACAGAGATTGGATCATTTCTCTGTCAGCCTACGCCTCCTTCAGTTTCTTGCGTGCAGCCGAGCTTGGGGCAGAGATCTCAGAGTCGTGGGTTGTTGCAAACGCTGCCATTTACCTGTGGAATTACAATAAGCACACACTCTCACAGAGGCGCTACCAGCTCCTCCTGCCCACCTTCAGGCCTGTGGTGGACCTGATGCAGAAGATACAGTACACTGGGTAGGCTGGGTCTCAAAATACTACTATATTGGACCTTCTGTTCTAGTCTAAGAATAGGCATAAGCAAAGAGTACAGTACTATTACTGACATGTTTACTTGATTTGTGCAGTGCAAAGGATGCACATTATCAACATAACAATATTAAAATGATGTCCTTTACAAAACACATGTTGCACTATATAGTATATAGTCCATATACAGAAGATTGGATTGTATTTAATGATCACAGGCTTCATCCATGTATTTGAGAATCATGAGAAATTTGGACCGTTGCTTTAGTCATTAACTTTTTAAAGCAATGTATTTTTGAGGAAAAAGTCCTTAAAATGGTGTATATATTGTAACAAGTAAAAACACATGAATAGCCATTGTTGTAAATTGACAGCAATGCTTCAATTACTCTGCCCCAGGACTTACCATCTCCCACTTAGGAATGAATGAATGTAATCCATGAGCCTCTAACTGACTTGGATTTTTCCTAGTTCAGAAAAGCACTTTTTACTCAATATAGGGAATTACAAAAGCAACTGCCAGGGACAGTTTGATCCAAGTAGAAACATGTGGAATTAATTCCTTGTAACTTTTCCACACTTGTTTCTCATGGTTCAATGTCAGAGTGAAAACCTCATAATTCAGTCCAGACTACAGACCCTACAAGTGGCTTTGAGTATCTAGTATAGCTATATTAGATATTAATGATATTTGATTTCAGATTGTGATCGTTTTTAGCACAATGTTTTTGGTAACACATTTAATAACTGTACTTTTATTAGCCTTACTAAAGCATGAACACAAAATGTATTCATAATGATCAAATAGTTTATTTAGAATGATTCAGGCTTAGTAACTACTTAGTTAATACCCTAACACTTTAACTAAGTAATTACTAAAGTTAAATTATTCGTAATAAACAATTTGTGCTCTATGATATGATACTTGATAAAAGAATTATTTGTTCATGCTTTATTAAGGCTAACTAAGGTTAGGTTAGTTTGTAGTTTAAAGTGGTACCACTTTTTCCTCTCCAATGCATGTATTCATAATAAATGGTTCCAAACACAAGATCATAGACTTGGACACTAAATTAAGGACTTAATAAGAATGCTATAATATAGTGCAATGAGACAGGTCCAAACCAGTGACTGTGCATAAGACTTTTAGGATATGTTCAACATCCTACGATGCAAGCTCCTCCGTCATATTTGACACATGCAAGAAGTTACAACAGAATTGTTTTTTTTGCTTAGTCTGAAAACTTTAATAATATGCCATTCATAAATGAGCCTTGTGCTTTTTTATTCTGATGACTGAACATTTTCCTATGACTTTGAAACGGTTTTCTTTGCCTGCCTGCCAATCATTCACCCAACCTCTGTGTAAATATATTCTATCCTCCCAGGTGAAATGTGCAAATTACTTCTATTCAGCGACAACTATATGTATACACTACAATAGTAATTTAAGAGTCTGTCAAACCTGCCGTGTTTTCAGTGGCACATTTGTTGAGCAAAAAGTAGTTTAACCTCTGTTTCTGGAGAGCCAAACACAGCCCAAAATGTCCTCAGGCAATAATTATGTTCATTATGTAACCCAGTGAATTTCTGAAAATACACATTTCCTTGTTGTAAAAATAAATGTTTTTGTTCTAGCCCAGACGTTGCTGTTATTTTTAGTTCTCATGTCAGTCTGATGCATTTTTTGTTTCTTAGGGATGGTGCTCTGTTTGCGATGCTGTGTAACACAGTGGCTCGCGGCCTCATCCAGCCCCTGTCTGCTCCTGTCGCGGTGGAGACGCCAGTGCCAGTGGACAAAGGCAGAGGCAGAGGGGGGGCTGCCAGTGTGAGTGGGCCTGCCCTGGACCCTGCCGCCCTGCAGGTTGCCCGCAAGGCTCTGGAGGTAAAAGAGAGAGGGAGGCTTAGGCTGGAACATGGGATACAAAAGGTTGGGAGGTGGCGACTAGACGTCCATTCTCGTTGCCTAATAACAAGCTTGTTCAAGCTTGTTAATCTAGCTTCATGCATCTATTAAAGCAGGCTGCACACTGAAGGATTTTAAAATTTTAAGACGTGATGCAGACTCTGCAGACCACAGAAATAAGGACTTTTTGAACAATTATATGTCTCACACTCGCATGAAGGACAGCGACACCGTACGCTCGCTGTTTTCAAAACAGAGTTGACAAAAGTGGTGTCATGTGATCAACGCTACATGAGTATTCAGGGCATGAGCTGCCTTTCAATGTGCTCTTATTCACAGCAAAAATGAAACAAAGGAGTTAAGGAGCTTGTTACTGTCATTGCAGCAGTGAGGATGAATGAAAAAAAAAATGTTGGAGAACTTCAGCATGTTGGCCTTTGGTGATTTGAGGTTTTGGAGCTGTGACAAATGGTCACAATACAATCGCACAGACACACCGGCCTCATGCCACGACAAATAATCGCTTATGAGAACCATTACTTGGGTCTTACCTCCCTGAGCTCATGGCAAATAAAGGCTTAAAATCTAGTAAAAATCTTCATCAAACCCTAGCTTGTTGAAAATCTTAAAGAAATGTATGTATGTATGTATGTATGTATATATTTTATCCACTGCCCAGATGGACTGATAAATACTTAGATATTGTACCATTATGTTATTATCATATTTTACACTGGAAAACCCATGAATGTATTTATTTTAGCTTTGATCAGTTCTGTCAGATGCAACATTACAGCTGAAATTGTGTCTATGCTTATTTACCCCACAATTTGCACACAGACACATGTAACTGTCATATAAGTATCTTTGTGCCATTGATGTTTCCAGATTTGTCACTGCTCCAGTCACCAATTAACTCTGCTTTTCTTTCTTCCTTCCCATTCAAAGGGTTTCATGAATATCAGCTGTAACTCGGGATAAAAGTCATTCTGTTGTTGAATTATTCACAAAATTTCACATTATCTGTTTCTCTTTGGAAGGAAATTGTCCTCACAAATGCGTTTTTCATAAATTGTGCACAGTACAGCAGAGGTCAGATACAGTGTCGGTCCTGAACAAAGTCGTCCTGGATTTTCATTGCGCTGTCTGTACATGTGGAGTGGAGAGTTGACAAGCTACCAGGCTGCGGGCAGTGCAATGTCCAGTATGAGCCTAAGTCTAAGATACTTGTGCTGGCCATATACTGTTGGGCGTTAAAAAGAACATAGGCACCACTGCTCTCCATATATGAAATGTTGCTATCCGTAGGAGTACTGCTGGTTGACACATACATGAAGCTAATATGTTGCATTCAAATGATGTTCTGTCACTGGAAAAGGCCTTTTTTGAGATCCTCATTTTTTGTCTCAATTAATAGTTATTAAAACTGCGACTATATGGTTGTTCCAGTGGCATTGAAAAATTGATCAAATGTGTAAAGTAAAAAATTCCCTTCTGGGACACAGTAGGAAAATTGTACATAATTTTGAGCGTCCAAAAAATGCTACATGAGATTTTATACATTTTTAATTGGATTTTTTTTTTTTTTTTTTGTGCTAATGGGTGAGACATTAATTTCATTTGACACATATAAACATTTTGAACATAACACAACAACACCAATAACATTGAAATAACATTGATTCTGAGTCAAATGGTTTCTTTCTTCCAGCTGTGCGACTTTGCTCTGAAGTTGTCCCACAGCAGTATCCCTGAGGTTGTTCCGATCGCAGTGAGGAGCCTCGTGGTGTCCACGTGGGTCCAGACCAAGAGACTGTTACAGCAGCAGATCGGTTCTGCTCTGGACCTGGGAGATGAGGTACCACTCTCAAATAAAAGTTTGAAAATGTTCTTATAATTTTATAAAATTACACTGACTTTACCTCCGTAACTGTTCTAGTTGTCTCTTGAGATTTTTTGCTTTGGGTGGAATTTCCCACAACATGGCATTTAACTTTTCGTGTGCTTTTATTGTTGGCAAAGCAAGGGCCTCTCCATGGAGACAAGTAGATGGCACACTGTCCAATAAAATGTTACATCATGCACTTGAATACATATTAGATAGATTGCTTGATCGAAAGATGATGTCAAGTGCAAATACAACTTCCACACATAACTGTGATTTTCTGACCACGTTTGGGTTACATTTGAATTAGACCAAGTTTTATTTTTTTTATTCATCAGTTAAAAATATCCCCATCAATCTACCAGTGATAAAAATCCACACGCATGCTATTTTACCGATACATATTATATACATGCATGCATGTTTGCGAAGTATATGTTTTGACAATCTGTTTGTGGACAGATAGGGGTGCATGAGGGGAAGACCTTCAGAAATAACTTGGGAAGTGAATTAATGCACTCATGGTGGAGGTCATGTAGAGCGAGAGCTCTGTACAACCAATATGGACTCTGTTTGAGGTGTTAGCTTTCAAATCACTTCAAACCTACAACTGCTTTAGCATTTACATGTTACATGAGCCTTTGATTTCCTGAGATTATATTAAGTGACATACTACATTTTTGTAAACTATAATAAGTAACGTACCACGTTTTTGTAAATGCTATCTTTTCTTCAAAATGTTATTAAAAATGTACACCTTCCTTAATAAAGTGCTTAATCATTTCAATTTAGTGTATTTCCTGATGATAGACGGCGCATTCACATTTTTTGTCACCTCTGGGTACACTTCATCATTTAATTGGACATCTATTAAGTCAAGATCAAATGGAAGCAAGCAGAAAAGAAATAATAAATATTTAATTTATGGGTGGACCATTCATTAAGATGTTTTTTTTTTTCAGCTCAGTTTAGAGATTTTTGAAATGCAAATGACTTCTTCAATTTATTTTTGGAAATTTGTGTTTTAAAATTACATTTAATGAATATGGTAATTTTGTACTTGTCGTGATAGCTGTCTGGTATTTTTTATTTACCAACAGCTACTAATTAACGGTTCTTAGTAGAAATCTTTTAAAGTTTCTGTACCAGTGCCGTCTAAGTCAAAACATAACTCATTGACAGTTTAGGGAACTTTTAATTGGTAAATATTTAAAAATTAAAGCATAAAGAATCCTTTTTGGGACATGGCTGCCGTGGCGCGCTGTCATAATTACATTAATTTAAAATGTGCTCAACCTACATTTGCTGTTCTTTCATATACTGTACTTATCCTCCCATTAATAATACAAGCACATGAAAGAGGCTAGGTTTTGTGGGTTAATGTGTGTTTATGTTGTAGCTGTTACCACTTAGAGTTTATTGCTCTGATCCAATCGTCCAGACTCTGCAAATTACTATGTAGGCCTAAAATTATTTTCATTAATTCATTTTTATTATAACTGTTGGCATAGCCGCGGGAACTAGGGGTGCAGAGGGTGCAATAGCACCCCCTGCTGGATGGTAAACTCAATGGGAACTGTGGGAACAGGCTCATTGCTGGTTTTGCCCTGAGCAAAACTATATCTTTTCTAGGTAACATTATAAAACGACACAGTTTCTGTTCTAATACATATGATATTTTTACTTTTATCAAATGTTTTTGCAGTCAACTATGTGCCTGCAGGTTAAAGTCAGGGAAAACTAAACCTGTGATGGTGCGCGGCGCACTGACCTGAGCGCGCAAACCGCTGTTTACCACTGTTTGTATATTCTCCTAAGTATGACAAAATAAACGAGGAAATGACACCCCCGGGCTGGATTAAGAGGTGAAACTACACCGCGGACGCATAAATGTTTGGACTTTGCTGGAGTTACAGGCTGCATGTGCAACAACTCGTGTTTGAATCTGACGCGACGCATAAAGACCAAAGGGAGTTTACACGGAGAGACAGCGGCACAAATCCACGTTTCCTCGTCTCACAGAGGTGGGACTTTGCTTCATCTGAGCGTGAGCGGTGAGTGAACTGATGAAGTCGCCGTATGTCGCGGGGAAACTGAACTGAACTCAAGTAAACAGCTGGTTGTTGCACCGTGTGGCTGTCGTAACACTGTACAGGGTCCTACTGTGTTAAACATTGATATTATTTACTTTGGCACATGCCCTGTTGACCATCGCCAAATGACATTTTCACGCGTAGAAGTCGAGGCTCATGATTTCATACACACACCTGCTCGTGCGTGTGTGTTTATGTGTGCGTGTGTGTGCGTGAAGTGAGGCTGGGCGCTGACGCTGTCCTGTAGCAGAGAGTCAGGAGCAGCGTCTAATAATTTACTCTTTGTGCCTTTTTTCTGGTGTATCTTGATCATTCTACAAGCGTTACATGAGTCCTGACGCTATTTTTGTGTGAGTACCCTTATTTGGCCCTAAATAAACGTATGTAACTGCACGAAAAAAAAAAAAAAACGAAAAAAAAAACTGCACCCCCTCTCAAAATGACGTTCCCGCGGCTATGACTGTTGGTTAGAATTATTTGTGTTAAAGGTGCTGTACGCTGTGTTGTATTTTTATCTTCTTAAAAAGTGAAAAACAGACATAAATTTAAACACTTTGCATTGGTACAAATGTATTGCTTTTTTATCTAATGCGTTCCAAACATCCGAATGATTGACCTTGATGAGTTTATAAGCGTTTTTACATGTTTTTCTTCACCACTAATCAAACATATGATCTAAAACATTTAATTTATTTGTATTTCTTTTTACTTTTTTGGCCCATAGGCTTTATTTGACAGCACAGTATGATATTCAGTCAGACCACGGGCGGCACTCTCTACTAATTAATAGGACTGACCACACAACAGGACAGGACTGTAGGAGTCACCCAATAACAAGGGTGTGAATGTTCGACTCCCCTAATTCTACATTTGGACTTTGTCTCCTTTGTTTCATGTGTTTTGAACCTCAGCCACGTCAGATCTGTATCATGTCATGCTTTGTAAATACCACATGCGTTTATCTCTAATTGCAATCAATAAATCATTCATCAAGCCTTTCTCCACACGCCAAGACATGAATTATCAACAAAGCCGACTCCACTGCATTTGGGACACGTATCATGATCACATTACTCCGGCATGGATAATTTATAGCAATATAGCAACCATTTAGCGCTCTGTTTTGTGTAATTAAAGATAGGACAGTGAGCCGTGTACATTCAACGCACAGGGCAAGTTTCTGTCAGTGGCTTTCAAATACAGGTTTACTCTGGTGGTTAAACTTCTCCTGGTTTGATCTATGATGGTCTTACTTAGAGTCATGGTCTAGTTCAGGTTTGGTTCCAGCTTTAGTTCTAGTTAAGTCCTGATTTTGATATGGTGTGTGCGGAGGTGGGAACAGAACCCTAGTTAATGGCCAGTTTAAGTTGTATTTTTCTCGGGTTAGATTTCAGATTCAGATTTAGATTACCTTTCGATCCCAATTGTATGTTTGTCTTTTTTTAAGCCATGTCTCAACCAGAAATGTTTAAGTTTCTTAAGATAGACATTTTATTAAGTGTAGTTTGATATGAAATAAGGTTGCACCACATGCTTTTTTTGTGTGCAATACAACACAATACATGCACAATTGATGTTTAATGCCATACTGTGGAACATTCAAGACAAACGCCTCCATGGAGAAAATCATCGACCAAAAATGTTACATAGTGCGTCTTTAACTTTACATGTTTTTCTAATATTTCACTGAAAAACTAAAATCAGTCCAGTGTCAGTTTGTGGGAAAAAAGTTGAAAAATAAAAGATTTTAGTGCTGAGTTCTAAAAAAGGAAATCATCAATACACAAATGTCCAAAATGCAGGGAAAATGTATATCAAGTAGCATGTTTTTGTCTGACTTAAACCTTAATTTAATGAAATATGGGTTATTGAGTTGTCAAATAATAACTATTGTGTAAATTAGATTAACTTTGGCCCTTGTTTACAGTAAAGTTGTTATGGAATTAACATGTCACATCTGCCAGGAGCTAAAATGATAAACTTCAGCAACATTTCAAACTAGGAATACAAGGTACAAGTTTGAGCAAAATATTAAGTTGTGTTGACTATTGTTTGTTAAATTAAAAGTCAGACCTGTCATATGTCCTTGATTGTTCACATAAGTCTTTGTTTTTTGTTTGTTTTTCTCTCTCATTTTACCCATGCACTTTTGTTGTTCTTTCCAGAGTCCAAATGCGGAGGTGTTGACCATGACGCGTGTTCTGGTGGGACTGGAGATGTTTCAGTGCAATAAGAGCCCTGGACAGATGGACTTCTCGCTCCCTGCTCTCGCCACAGTATTTGCTCTGTTGTTTTATTACACTGTGTGGGTTTGGTTTGTTGTCCTGCTGAGGCTGTGCTCCAGATGGTGAAAACAGATGCAGCATTAGCCAAAGGGACCCTGAAAGCATGTCTGAATCAAAATTACAACATGTTTCAATTCCGTCCAAATGCATCACCTACTGCTGCCTTTGTAGAAGTTACTCCTTATGGTTTGGTTGAGGTGAACATGTTGGTATGATCATCAAGTCTTGAAACAAACTCAATTTTCATACTAAGAAAAAGAACAGTTTAACTATTTTTGGACAATAGAATGTAACGTTCAACACAAATAAAGACCGTTATTACAATGTGGTCTTATAATAGTTTTTTTATAGACAAGATCATTCTAAAACTATTCAGGAAAGGACCATTTATGTCCTACATATGTCATTTCTTTCCACATCGACACAGCTGTAATTCATCAAACCATGGGTGCTGTCCACGGCTCAACACCTGTTCCTTGTAGTAACATATTTTATATATTTTCAAAGCAATATTAAGTGTTAAGATGGTGATAGAGAACATTTCTGCTTTAAAAATGATCGTTTGTTTTTAATTTTCAAATACTTTTCTTATTTTACTCCCATTTCTGTGTGTTTTACTAAGTAATATTGTTCAAAATAAGTTCCTGAAAACATCAAACACAACAAAGCTTACTAAGCAATAAATACGACTGCATAAGAAATACCCCATAATTAATTACCGTAAAGCTCGTATCCTAAGGGCAGGTTTTAATTAATTAAGAAGTTCCGCTTCTCTGTTTTTGTAAGTGTTAGTTGCAACACATGAGCAACCAACCGCTAAATAATTCTATCAAAAACAACACAATAAAGTAAAAAATAATATAATACAAATACAGAGACCAGCACTGTAATGTGTTTAAAACGTCTTAAATCTTCACAGTTGTGCGTTTGGTATTTGAAAATCAGTAATACTTTATAAGTCGTCAAAATCATTTGCATTTTTTGAACCATTTTACAGTGTTTAGTCTGTTTACTCTTTTGTTCTCTTTCCCCATGCTCTGCCATACAATCGAGTGCAGCTTTTTTCCCAAGTCACATAGCTGCAACTTTTGACAATAACAACGGAAATCTTACCACAGTTTTGCTGACAATACACAGCTCTATGTAACCATATATCTCCCTCTAATCCCGGACAACAAAAGAGCACTGCATTGAACATAGCAAGAAATGGATGCTGCCAGGAACATCTCAAAAAAGACAAAACTTCAATACTTGTTTTCAGGCTAAGAATGAAGGATTAGAAGCGCTAGTACTTTCATCGTTCATGTTAGAAAACAGCAGTGCAGTGGTGGATGTTGGATTGTGTGCTCAGACAAAGACGCGGACTTGTTTTTGAAGCCTCATTAACGCAGACATAAAGGCAGCTCGCTATAGCATGAAGAATATGGACAATTATGGAGCAGATCTCGCTGCGGGAAGAGGAGAAATCTATGCTCTCATCTATAAATGCATTTTCTGCTCTTAAATGCACTGATATGAGTTTAGTTTGTGCTGCTTTTAAAATGAGCAAACTTTTAACATATTACTCCATTCCATCTAAAAAGAAAATCCTGAAAATTTCAAATTACCTGTAGATGTAAGTTTAAAAATAAATCCACTTATTGAAAAAGTCTTGTTATTTACGATAAAATATTCTCATTTCTGGTGCTCTGTGTAACTTTTCTGACCCACCACCGGTTTGTCTCCATGGATATGTTATTGCTTTGCCTGGAATGCTCCTCAATATGGCATTAAAAGCTATCTTGCATTTAATTAGTTGAGTTGTTTATATTAGTAAAGAAATACTTTTAATAAAACGCTTTCTAACTGTACGTGAACTCGCCTCTCCACTGAACTGTAACTTGGTCCATGGAAACATACAAGTTTAATGCCATACTGAGGAATATTCCAGGCACAGGTATTCACCTTATTCCGGAAGTTGCCGTGCGCGCCGCCATCTTGTTTCCGTTGTAGTTTACATGGAGCAGGCGAGCTCAACAGAAAATAAATTCTACATGGACTAAAAAGACGTTTTCAGACTGACCAGGAAATCGGTGCGTTGCTGACTTGTTTTTGCTCGTGTACAGTAAACATTTTAGATATCTACTACTAATCTACTTAATATAATGTTAGACAAATAAATCTACTTTATATAATGTTTTAGCGAGAGACTTTTCCCTCGTAGGCCATTTGTGTGAACACCATTAGTGTCAAACTGGAAGTCCCTTTACAACAAGAGTGCGGATCATAGACATAAAAACAGGTGGGCGGGGCAGAATAAGGTGAATAACATTTCAGAAAAGCAAGAGAGGAACCCTATTATCAAAAGTTGCATTATGCACCTTCAACTAAAAATACCCTCTTAGACTGTATGAAGTGTTTGACAATATTGATAAAGGAATTAATATATGGATTTTAAAAATATATATATTCTGATTATTTTCTCATTGCATCTGGATTGTGCTTAAATATGCCTGTAAATATCTTGGTTGAGATTAAAGTATGGCACAAAATATAATTGAACCATAAAATCAACAAAAATATCATACAAAAACAAAAATATCTGTCTCTTTTCATCATTTTAATTATAGGTGAGATATAGACGATACATCCAAATCAATCAATCAATCAAATTTTATTTATATAGCGCTTTTCATACTTTCATACATCCTTGATTGGTTTTCTGTTTTGAAAATTTCATTCAAAAAGCATATAACCATCCTCACCTCCAATGTAGTTTAAAAAATATATATTTTCCATTATAGTATTTGTGATATTGCCGTTGTGTTCTTTGGTGATATATTTTGCCGTGGGTCTGACTTTACTGCCTCTCCACATCTCTCGCCCTGCTCGCCCTCTATTCTCTATCTAATATATTTTCTAATTCACTCCTCTCTCTTTGTTGCTTCTCTCGATCCCATTTTTTGCATGTTTTCACCCTGATTGCCTCATCTCTCCCCTTCGCCTTTCATTCCCCACACTCTACTCTCACCTGCCCACCCCGCTCTCCTTCACTACCCCCCTCTCTACTCTGTATCACTCCTCTATCTGCTCCCGTTTTACTCTCCTCACTTTCTCCTCTCTATTTCTCTCACTCTTTCTCTCCTCCCCTCTTACCTCTCACTGTCTCCCTTTCTTTAATTTTTTTCACTCTCTTTTCCCCGATCTTCTTTATCATCTTTATTTGTCCCAATTTCTGTACTTTCAACCCACGGACACACTCTCTCTCTTTTTCTTTCCCTCCTGTATCTCTCTTTTCCTCTTCACTCTCTCTCCTCTCTCTCTACCTACTCTCTCCCTCTCTATTTATACTCCCACACCCTCTCTCTTCCTCCTTTATCCCCCATTCTCACTCACTTCTCTCCTCTGTATCTCCACTTTTATCTTCCTTTCACTCTCTACCCACTACCTCTTTCTTTGTCGTTCCTCTTCCTCTCTCTCACTCACTCTTATCCTCTCTTTCCCCTTTTTCCTTCCCTTCCTCCCTCTCTGCTCTAACGCTACTTTCCATCCACCCACCACCCCTCTTTCTCCTTCTCATGCCTCTCTCTTTGTCTTCTCTCCCTTTTCTCTCCCTGCCCACTCCCTTTCTTCCTCTCTGTGTATCTCCCACGCTCCTCTTTCTCTTTTTGTCTGCCTCCGACTCTCTCTTCCTTCTCTCTCTTCCTTCCTCTCTCTTTCCTCCCCTCTCACTGTCTTTCTTCCCTTTTTCTCTCTCTTATTTCAACTCTCCCCTCTCTTTCTCTCTCCCTCACTGCCCCAATTTCAACCCACCCACCGACCCTCTCTCTCTCATGCACCTCTTGTTCTCTCTCTCCTCTCCCTTTCTCTCTCACCCACTCTCTCCCTCTGTATTGTATGTATCTTCTCCCTCTTGTGCATCTCTCTTCTCCTCTTCCTTTCCTTCCATCTATTTCCCTCTTCCCTCTCACTTTATTCTCCTCTGCTTCCTCTCCTCTCTCCCTTTTCCACATCCCTCTCTCTCTAAATCCTCTCGTCCCTCCTCTATCTCCTCCATCTCTACTTCTCTCTCTACCTCCCTTGTCCTGTTTTCCCTCTTCTCCACTGCCCACCCTCTCTTTCCTCCCCTCTCTACCACTCTCACCCCCCCCTTCTCTCTGTCTCTCTCTCTCTCTCTAAATCCTCTCGTCCCTCCTCTATCTCCTCCATCTCTACTTCTCTCTCTCTACCTCCCTTGTCCTGTTTTCCCTCTTCTTCACTCCCCACCCTCTCTTTCCTCCCCTCTCTACCACTCTCACCCCCCCTTCTCTCTGTCTCTCTCTCTCTCTAAATCCTCTCGTCCCTCCTCTATCTCCTCCATCTTTACTTCTCTCTCTACCTCCCTTGTCCTGTTTTCCCTCTTCTCCACTCCCCACCCTCTCTTTCCTCCCCTCACCCCCCCTCTGTCTCTCTCTCTCTCTCTCTAAATCCTCTCGTCCCTCTTCTATCTCCTCCATCTCTACTTCTCTCTGTACCTCCCTCCTCCTGTTTTCCCTCCTCTCCGCTGCCCACCCTCTCTCTTTCCTCCCCTCTCTACCACTCTCACCCCCCCGCTTCTCTCTGTCTCTCTCTCTCTCTCTCTCTCTCTCTCTAAATCCTCACGTCCCTCCTCTATCTCCTCCATCTCTACTTCTCTCTGTACCTCCCTCCTCCTGTTTTCCCTCCTCTCCGCTGCCCACCCTCTCTCTTTCCTCCCCTCTGCCTCTCTCTCACCCTCTCTCCCTCCCTCTCTCTCTCCCTCGCTCCAGTTGGTGGGTCTGGCCTCTGAATGCAGCTGGACGGACGCCGTGGTGGAGCTGCAGGTGTGGTGCCAGCTGTCCACCTTCTGCCACAACGCTGATGACCACGGCCTGGTGCTGCGCTGCTCACAGAGAGCCCTCAGTGTGAAGGAAACTGCAGCTAAGAGGCTCAGCAGTGCACCCTATGCTTTGTAAGCGCGCAATAATAACCCTAATGTAAACATACACAAGGTATAGTCGTGGTGTTTCATTTTGTGAATGCATTTAAATTGAATGTCTTAGTAAACATGGTACATAACAGGGGTGTTTTACTTTGCGTTTAAGTAGGGCACAGGATTTTACTTGCAAAATCTGTGATTAGCAAGTGACATCTGGTGTGTGTCATAGAGCATTGCAGTTGAATTTATGTAATATTTTATTCCTAAAAACGTATGAGCTAGAAATGAAGGTCCACAAACCTAATTTGATTTGATTGGAGCTCTTAATTCTATTTTATAACTGAACGCTTTCTTAATTAAACAAATGCTCTCTATAAACCATCTAAACAGCATTTACCTGTCACAATAACACATTTTGAATTTCAATATACAGTACTGCTAAAGAAAAATATTACAAACTATACAATTGAAAGTACTTTATGCCGCTGACACAATAACCTTAATGTACACTTTAGAACATACAACATATTACCGTTAATAGTCATAGAGATGTGTTATTGAGCCTTTCATTTCATTTATTGAACAATAAGTTGATCTAGGTATCATTGTGAAATTAAACCTTTTTTCTATTTAACCAATCTGCACCACTGTGGGATTACACAGACAGTACTGTATAATGCATATAGTTAATAGTTAATTAAAGTACTTGCTCTTCTTGTCTTCAGGTTCAGTGATTCTGCAGTGAATGAGATGCTGAGCAGAGCAGCCTGTTTGAGAGGGCTGAGTTTGGCTCATGAATCTTACGGTGATCTCAGCAAATACAGAGAGGCCTTGGATCTGCTCCTGTCCAGTGTCAGGTAAAGTCTACAGCTCATTTAAAGCACTCTGTAAAACATATTATATAACATACCAATTTATAACATGTTATAAATGAATTATTTCACATCTGTGTTAAATGCAGATATGCAGAAAAGGCTGGGAGCTGGAGTCTGTGTGCTGCCGCTGCCAAACATTACTGCAACACTTGTCTCCCTTTGGCTGGGACCCCCGAGGAGAGAGCACGGCTCCGGGACCCCCTGGCGATGATCCAGAACGCTCTGCTCCGCACACACAGCAAACATACAGTATGGAGCTTATATATTATTTAATGTTTGTAAATCCCAGAGATAGTTTTATATGCATATTTAGCTTTGGGTGCCAAGTACACACTCATTCATTGATTTTCTTTGCTACCAACGTCTGTGTCCATTTGCTTTTAGCTATAGAAATACACTTATTGCCTCCAATTGTATATAGTTTATATTTTCACTGATTGTTTACTATAGGGGAACAAGTTCTAACTCCTAACCTTTAATTGCAGGGGGGTGTAGCACTATTTCACAAATGTTAACTACTCGACCATTACCATGATATAAGTGGTGGGGTCTCGAATCTGAGCTTTGTTTACAAGAATATACTCACCCTACAACACGTGAGCTGCTGTAAAACAAGCAATTTTGTCTGAAATAGCAGCATTACGCCTAGTATACACTGAGTCCAGTCCGGTCGCGGTCCGGGACCCGCGCGGGTCTCTTGCAGACGCCTGTCACACCAGCTCCGGTTAACTGTGGTCCGTTTTTGACGAAAGCCACGTAGATTCACGTGGTTTCACGCGAGAAACACTCGTCAAATGACATGAAAGCCGCACCAGACCGCTGCGGCGTCCGGCAAAAATAGACTTCTTGCGGATTCTTTCCGGAGACCAGGTCGGCTGCCGGACCCGCGGCCGCAGAGCTCCGAGGTCGGTGTGACAGGGCGCATTGATTTTAAGCACTTTCTAAGACCCGCGCGGGTCCCGAACCGGAGCCGGACCGGAGTCGGTGTGCATCAGGCGTTAGCCAACAGTTCTTCACTCACCTTTTTTGTTGACAATCAAAGTCTTAAGCAGGACCATGAACGCTCATATTGATCTCAGGCTCAATGTGCGTTTTTTGTATTTATTTTCTTGGCTTTTTTCTATCAGTCATAAAACCATTCATTCATTCAACATTTGTTAAATTATTTTAACTCTAACACAGCCCCTCTTTTAGTATTTTCAGTGATTTTATTCCTGGATTTTTCACTATATTGTGCTCTATAAACAGTAGTTAACTTCTTTAACTTCCCTAACTTCCTGTCTGTGCAATCATTAAGTTAATTTATCATGATAGTCAGAGCTTAATAAGACCGGCCCAGCTCCAGTGTGGCTCTAAAACAACAGCACGTCGCCCTCCTCTTTTCTCCGCTTTGAAGGTAGCTCCGTGTGATGTGCGGTAAACCTTATGTAAACCTTGTTAGCAGGAGAAGGTGGTCTCCAGACAGCAGCAGTACAAAGACTCACAGTTGTCCTTTTTGTTTTGGGAAATGCTCAGTCCCTTTCCAATTACAGCCCTCTCAGCGAAGACCGCCATTGCTCTTATCACAGCGTTAAACTTGTCCAAATCTTTAATGTTTACCTCTCCACGCTCCGCTGACAAGACGAACAGAAAGCAGAAAGTAACCGAAAACAAATGCACTTTCTTATCACAAATAGTTACCATAGGAGCAGGGATTGGCGTTATTGACAAAAATGCAAATCTCTCCCTGTTCCCCAGAGACTGATAAGAATGTCATACTTTTGCAATCTATCAGCAGCAGCTAAAACATAACAAAAACTGAATGTGTTGTCAAATTAAAAACAAAAGGGCTTTGTTTTAAAGATCACATGACAAATTTTACCTTTTTTTTTGCATTATTACACACAATATACCCAATTCTGCATGTCAATTAAACAGATATTTTTTGAGTATTATCTTATAAAAAAAATACATTGCCCATCTCTGTTTAGGAGCACTAAATATTTGTATTACATATTTTTGTTTTTAATATTTAATTAATGATGAAAATGATGAGAAAGCTTCTAATGAGTACTGCGGCATGAGAAGTTGCAGGCATACATCTCAGGAGACGATCCTATGGACAGCTCTGTAGCCAGGAGGATAAACACTTGTACAAGTGTGAAATAGCTCACTTGAAATCTATAATTAATGTTGGTTTATGTGGGAATTTGCCCGGTTCTTGTGCGGCCTTTTTACAAACTTGACTCCACTTTCCAGCATCGCTCTGAGGCATGTCTTGTGTCTCAGTGGACCTGATGTAATTTCTGTGCTGGGTTAGTTTTTCTACAGGCGCTACACAAATGTATATTTTTTTAATTCGTGATTACTAACCTTGTATAACATGGCTACCAGTTACCAACATTAATTAAGTCTTTTTTTCCAATTCCCTTCCAGAAAGAGAATAAAAAGATATCGGAATCTTCATCAGGCAAACCAGAAGCACTTAGTGAGTACTGACATGTGTTGACAAGTTCAAATGTTTCTATGCAAATATTGTGCTCTTCTTACCAAAACGGATCCTCTTTCGTTGAAATTTATTTCTCAATCTTTTTTTGTTTTTGTTTGGACTTTATCAAAAGGACTTGGTCAAGTTGGAACCGGTAAGTTAATCAGTCATTCTGTTGATTTTTTTATCTTGTGGATGTGTAATATTTCTTGGTATTTTGGCCTCTGCAAACCAATCAGGAGTATGCAGTGGGATAGAATGACGTGGCTGTTCAGTTACCACAATTAAAATCAAAATTTGCAATTGTTTTTGCAGATGATAGCGTTTCCTTGAAGGCTGCCATTTACCGTTTGCTTCTTCAAATCCACATTGACAATTCAGACTTGAAAAGTGCTAAACAGCTCCTGGAAAAGGCTCAGCTTGACATGCCTCGTGGTGAACACAAGCTGTGAGTGCGAGCTGATGAGAAATGCATGAAGAAAGTGGCTCATTACTAATCTTAAATTGCGTGGTGCTCTTTCAGATCTTTGCTGAAATCTTTAATTTGTGTAAAAGCTCGACTTGGAGACAGCGTGGCGATGGAGATGCAGAAATTGGAGCGAGAAGGAGAGCAGTGCTGTTCTTTTATGTGGAATCAGGTGGCGCTGTGCTCTGGGGACTTAATCAAGAAATTGACCTGTTTCCAGAGAGCCATCGACTCACTCACTGTAATGCGCCCCACTGATATGTCTTTTGAAATCTCATGTACTGACTTCACATCTGCTTTTTACTTTATATTGACCCCTCTTGCAAATAGATCTTTAGCACCACCATGTGGCTGATGGTGGACATTACACAAACTCATAAACATTACTTTGAGTTCATATTCAAAGCTAAAACTCCTTCATAATGCTTACTAATTATAATAATATACCAATATTTGATGGTGAAAGTATTATAAAACTAAATACAATGAGCTATACAATATATTTTATAGTCAAGTCAAACGGTATTTAAGTAAATGACAGAGTACAACGATTGTATGTATTGTATTTGAAGTAGTATGTGTTTGTTTCTGCCCAATATACTTTCTATTTATATTATATTATATTGTATCGTATTGTATTTTATTGTATTTTTCTCTCGTGGATAGGATAGACAGACAAAATTACATCTAGTGGAGCACTTCTTTGATAAATTGCAATTGGGCTCCCTCCAGTGGCAAACTAGTGCATTGCCTTTAATCTGGTCACGCCAAATGTATCACAATCACATATTGCAATACAATGCATCACAAAATGACACTGATAACACGGAGGGTTTATTATAATTTTCTTTGACTTTCAATTACTTTGTAAGTCTTCCATTATTTTATCTTTTTTGATAAGTCATGAAGATGCCATAAGCTGTTATGGACACTTATCTGCAGAACACTCAAGAGGTTTTGATACGGATTAACTGTGATACACAGTGTGGGCACATCCTGGCAGATCTGAATAATTTTATTGACCCTGAAACCAACTGAAAACCATGCAACAATGCTGCCTCATTAATGTATGACGCCGTATCAATACCAGTACTGTGTGACTGAAAGTAGACCCCTATAAAACTAGAACTTGAAAAGTCTTATTACATTTATACTGCCTATATTTTACAGTAGAAGTTGTCTGTTCTCTGTTTTCTGACCCACTCCTGTGTCTTGTGTTCATTTGTAAACAGAGCGCAGAGTCCCAGTGGCAGAAGGTCAGTCTGCTCCTGGAATTCTCAGAATGGATGTTCTTCAACAACTTTCCCAAAACTGATGCACTTCAGATGGTCCAGTGGGCCATAGATTTACTCCTGCAGCTTCACCCAGAGAATACACAACTGCCTGGTATGATTGTTTTACCCGTAGTTTCCAAGTTTTATGACTAGCTAAATGTGGTTCTGCTTCCAAATATATAACTAGAGAAGAGGTTAGGCATTGTCCAAATCTAAACTTGATCATATATATATTGAAAAGTGCTGTAAACAAAGCTGATTAAAAATAAAAACAAATAGCAAAAATGTGATGTCTTTCAAGCAAGAGTCGAGGATGAAATTTCTTCGCTCGTATTGTTCGTTTTGTAGTTCATTCTCTTTTAGTTTAATACTTTAATCTCAACCAACAGGCTCATGTCAGCACAAATCATAGTTATCAAGAGAATTAGAAACATATATATCAGTATGCTTTTATATATTGCCCACCTCCTTGCTCTCCGTTATTTAACTTTTTACTTGTTCCAATTTGTTAATGTGACCCCGTTTTAAATTGGAACGACACTGCCGCATGTATTAAGGTTATTTTGGTACCATTTGAATTACATAATGATTTAATGCTGAGGGAATTCCAGCTGAGAGAGGCACAGTGCCCCGCTGTGCAGCCATTAAATATTCCCAAAGAGGCTAAATTAATTCATTTGAAGATTAATTACATAAACCAGCACATGGTTAATATCGCACTAATAATACAGTACAATACCAATCGCATCATGAAAAAAAAAAAAGATATTTCATAGTTTATGGAAGAGTTTTGGAAAAAGGAGATGGAACTAAAATTGTAAAATATTCATTATATAAAATATTTAATAAAGATTGGTTTTAGCAGAGATTTTGTAAGCACCATTGAAATTATTTTGTGAGTACTTTGGGTTTGGGTCTTTGAAATACCATTAAACTAGGTTATATACATTTGTTGATTATTAAGTATTGCTGTTTTTGGCATTTATTGGCATTTTAGATTTAGAAATGACCTTATTTGTTGTGAAGACATACTGTATTATTTCACTTTGACTACTTTGTGCGTGTTGTTTCTTTTAGATGACGAGTCCACAAACAGTGATTCAACATTACAGAACAGTGGATGTCTAGAAGAGCCTGTTCAAAATGTGTCTGATATCAAAGATGTAAAGTGCCTTGATGCTTTAGTACGAGCCCACACTCTCCTCGCTGCAATGGCTGGAAGAACATCTCCAGATCATCAGCCAAACCTGCTCAGGGCCTATTGCTTCGTCGTCCAGATGTGGGAGGTACATTTTCATTGATTAACTACAGTCGGTGTCATGTACGGTCTAATGTTTCGACTTAATATGGCTGCTATGTTTATTGTGTCCTTGTAGGTTTCAATGACGGAAGCTGCTCACATTTCCAGCGAGATGGCGAAGTTCCAGGCCCAGAGTGTGTCTCCGGCCTCAGCGGGATCAAAGAAAGGCAAAGACAAAGATAAAGACAAAGACAAAGACAAAGACAAAGACAAGGGGAAAGTCAAGAAACCAAAAGAGGTGTGTAGATGATAACATACGAGAAATACAAGACGAGAAATATTCAAACATGTTGTAAGATGCAAGTATTTTTCTAGACCTGTATTAATATATTGCAACGATAAACGCTGGTATATATTTAGATTGTGTACTGTTTTGTTTTCATTTTGTTTAGTTAATAGAAAGTGTGACAGGCCAGTCGCTCTTTAGCACCATCATGTGCATTCTGGCAGACATTACACACATGAAAACAGGACGACTTTTACTGGACATTTTATATCTTGTTTTTTTGTGTGCACTACAGTCTATGGTCTGCACCTGCATATTTTGTTATCAACACTGATGACACTCATGAAGAAGAGGGAGTTTCTCTCATTGAGTTTCACCTGTAGAAATAAATAATAATTGCGCATATTCACCCTATTACGCCTCGCCCACTTTAGCCTCTTTTTGTCACAGATCCACACTCCTGTTGTAAACGCACTTGTTGTTTGACGTTAATCCCGTTCATGGAAATGCCGAACAGGAGAAAAGTCTCGCCGCTAAAACATTATATAAAGTAGTTTGATTTGTGTAAAATGTTTAATGTGCACGTGCAACAACAGGTCACAATGCACCGATTTCCTGGGAGGCCTGAAAACTGCTTTTTAGTCCTTGTAGAACTTATTTTTTGTTGACCTCGTCTGCCTTATGTAAACTACAACGGAAAAAAATATGGCGGCACCAAATTTTGTATTATATTATTTTGAACGTGTGTGTAAATGGCTGAGTTGTTCCTTGATGTAAAGCGCTCTGAGTGCCTTGAAAGGTAGAAAAGTGCTATATAAATGTGGACATTTAATAAACAATATAGAAATGATAATTGAGAGTTAAAGAAATGTACTTCAATTGAATTTATTAAAAACACAAGGAAAAAAAAACTTGAAAAATAGACAAACCTTAAGGAGAACCACACTGAAGGAGATTCACTTGCACTCTTGCAATCCACGTATTAAAACACTGCATATATAATAACCTAATTTTATTTTTTTATTTATTTCTCAGTCCAGCCAATTCATAATGTAAAAAAGGATTGCATTTTTCATAATAAATTTAGAATGAACCTCCAAAGATTCAAAGACAGTTTTGTATTTTTCCTGTTCCAATTAGCTGCATAATGTACTCCTTGTTCAATATTTGTGTCTAGTTTATATATATATTAATGATTGACCATGTGCTTCAAACATTATTATAAATCTAACCTTCTTACCGCTGCAGATCTCCCCTGATGAGGACAAACAGAAGTCCCTGGTCTCAGATTTGAGCCCTCCTCAGACCCTGAAGGACTGGGTGTGTTTCCTCTGCCCCGACCCGGCCAGAAACGTCTTCAGAAACAACAGCAGCCCCAGATGCCTCAACGCACGCTCCGTCTCCAAACAGGCACGGCTGCACATAACTCTGTGACTTTGACTTCCCCCGGGGTCAGATTTTCAGAATGACTAGACAATGTTTCTGCTGAATATGAAACCTGCCAAAATACTGAGTTGGCTGGCACTCACTTGTCATTTAGTGGATCAGATTTAGATATTGGCTGAGTTGGAATCCTGGCTTTGTGTTATATTGAAATTGAGTATAATTAGTCTGTGCAATGACATATTCAGAAAGAAATAATACTGATTGGAGTGCTTTATTGATCCACAGGAAATTATTATGCTGCTGTGGTTTAAAATAAAATGACAGATACAAAGCAGAACAAATCACATAACCATGGAGATCACCAAACCGTCGGTTCTGGAAGTAAATTTCTCCTCGTCTTTATAACCCATAGGGATTTAGAAAAATGAAATGGTTTAACAGCATGACGGAGGCTACCCAGCTCTGTGTCAACTAATGTCCATAACGTAAAACTTAAATTTTGGCTTGGTTTTAATAACTCAGTGGTTTATAAAGTTTCAGAAACAGACTTTAAATAAAATTATAGTTCTTACCACAGGTCTCACCACATAGCAGATTAGCTTTGAACAAGCTTTCAAACATTTTATACATAACTATTAGGGCTGTAGTCGACTAAAGAAGCGTCAACTAAAAAAAGGGTCAACTAAAGACAGCCCTATTGACCGATTAGTCGACTAAAAGGGGATGTGGCGAAATACACCAAAACTATAAAGTATCTCCGTGTAACTAACCCAAACTGCACTCTAAAGACCACAACTGTAGAGGAATTCATACAAAAACTTTTTACACAGGAAAGTACTAGGAGACAGTGTATTTATCCATTAAGACTCCCAAATCTTCAGTGAACTCACTTCATATCTTCTTGTTTTTGCCATATAAATCACTTTAGAATAATTTAATATAAATAAAATGATTAGTCGACTAATAAAAATCTTGGTCGACTAAGATGCCATCGACCGACTAATCGACTAAACGACTAAAGGACTGCAGCCCCAATAACTATATATTTTTTCGGAATCACTTTAAAATTAATGTAAAATTTAGTTCTGGAACCAAGGAGTGGTCACTCCATTACAAATAAAAGCAATTAAGTGCGGGTTAATTTAGGGAAAACGTGTTCAAATGAGAAAGATGATACGTCAATTATTCAGTGTAATTTCAGTGTTATATTTAGGCTAATTAATCATTTCTTGTTTACTTTTCTGCAGCCTCAGAGCCTGTTTTATCTGGACTTGCTTGAAAAACAGCTTCAGTCGTTGTCTCTGCCTCACCTGACGCTGCCCGTGTTACACCTGGCTGAGGCGATCGCTCACGACCTTTTGGACCGGAAAGCCCTCTCTGAACTTTATAGACTCAGGTAAATCTATGCACTAAAATAAGACGAAAAGGACACTGAAAGTATTGCCAGATTAGGTTGCCCACACAGATTGCAGTGACTCATTTGTGACCTTTATGCAACTATTTAAAGTACAAATGTTCTTCATCTTAAAGTGATTTGCGGTGGTATTGGTATGGTTGGGTAATACTGATGTATTTTTTGGAGTATCCCATTAAAAATATTCAGATGATATTAATCAATAGAAATGTGTTAAAACATTTCTTTAAATGTCTCAGGTTAGGTTTAAGTATTCAGCAAATGTTAAATTATCCACAAAAGTGCCGAAATATCACTTTACACACTTTTCAAATGTGTACAATTATAAATGATGTACTATATTACTATAAATTATATATATACAATATCAGATTTGCATATTTTCAAAACACTATACACAATATTGTCTATAGGTCAATCATTTTCCCACCTCTAATTGGGATATGTAAAAAAGATTAAATAAATTACAATACTTATATTTGTAAGATGTAGAGAAAAATATCTATAATGAAGTAAAGCCTTAACTTAAATCAACAACAACAGGTTTTATTATTGTTATTATTTATTATGTATTATCTTTTTCTTTCTTTTTTTTTCAAAGAATTGTGAAGACCTGCTGTGAGCTGCGAGTGGAGACACATTCACCGTATCATGAGAAACTCCATATTCTTACGAGAATAAATGAGCAAGAACTCGTAGGGTATGTCTTCTATGTTTCTTTGATTTTCTTATTTGAATGAAATAATTATTAAATGTGTTACAGGTGCAAGAGAGATATACTAATTTTGCAGGAGAGAAAGAGCGTTGGTCAAACTTACAAACAGGTCAGACCTTGTATTTAGATCAAAGACATTATTGCAGACTCTGAATTCCATTTGGCCTGCTGTTGTTTTAGTTTTTCTGACATACTGTGTATTATTTGAGGTCGAAGTTGTGTTCAAAACTTAAATGTGTTTGTTTTGTGTTTTCAGAAATCCCTCCTGGGTGAGACTGGCACACACAGGGAGGACATTTGTGCTCAGAATATTTGGCTGGGCAAAGCAGACGCCTGCCTCAGCATGGGGCTGCACTCACAGGCCAAACTCTTCCTGGAGGAAACACATTCAGTGGCAACAGTGAGTCTAAGAACGCCGTGGTCATCCACACATGATATTATAATAAACAGCGATGAATTTTACTTTATTCTCACAGAATGTCAAGCTCGATACTTCAGAACATGATTTAAGTAGTTTTTAATATTTGAGGCAACATTTTATGGGGTGTATTTTATGGCAGTCATTTGTAATGTACATTTTTACTCCTGTCATTCTACTTTATGTAAGACAATCTTTCGAGGAACCAAATCATTTAAACAATTTTGAGATAAATGTCAATATGTTGAAAAATTTTATCAAAGATTAATGTAAACCAACCAAAATTTTAGGTTTTCTTTTCTTTATATTGAAGACCAGATCAAGAAAATAAAAGTCTCAATAATCTAGGTTCAATTGAAATACTATTTACTATATAATGTACCATAACAATTAGTTTATACATGTGTTTTTAAAAGTCTGTGTTTTAATACTGTTAATTAGTTGTTTTTTGCTTGTAAGGTGTGATTGAGTGTCCTTAAAGGCACACTAAACAAATTGTTTTATTATTTATTATTATTATTATTATTATTATTATTATTATTATTATTGTTATTGTTATTATTATTATTATTATTATTATTATTATTATATCTGAATGTGTTTAACTTGTCTAGGTTGTGTATTTTGTGGCCATAACATTTATGGGTCTGACTTGTGATATTTTCTTGCCTGTAGGAGTTTGCAGACCAGACAAGTGCAGGGCGTAGTCTGCTTGGTCTGGCTGCTTTGGCGTGTGAGCAGCAGAGCTTCACTCAGGCTTTGATCTTATTGGACGAAGCCCAAGCCTCTGGAGGAGACCAGGATTTCTGGTACCAACTGACCCAGACCAGAGTCCAGACTACAGCAATGCAACGAGACGAGCACGGACACGCCAAGGTACAGCCAGTTCTGCCGCACAGATCTGAACTAAAGATTTATCTAAACTCACCACATGTTTCTACAGATCAATGACGCCGTGAAACGAGGCTGTGAAGCCCTCGAGCTCATAAAGGAGAAGCAGGTGAACAGATGCCAGGAGATGGACTACTTGATCACATTGCTAAAGATGAGGTAAAATATCACTGATAAATGGAATCCAGTCCACTTTATTTATATAGCACATTTTATAAACTGTAACGCTGCACAGAAAAGCATTAAAAACACAACAAATAAACAATTGCTCTACCAGTGCTCATAAAAACCTAAAACAATAAATAAATGAACTATGAATAAATGAATGAATATTGCTAATGAAAACTATTTAAATAAAGCTTTTTGAATATATATTTTTTAAGTGCTGAACCTAGTTTTATCATTTTTTTCTTAAGAGAGACCTATCATCTTTACTGTAGATATACAATAAAACTAAAACAAGTACATTTTAAAAGACAAGATTAATTATTTTCGCACATGGAAAAGATATTACAATAATTAAGGGATCTGATTAATTAGCTGAACAAAACCATTTCAATTTAAATAAAATCCAGGTTTAATAAATAAAACATTTTGTGTCAGTACTATAGAAACACCTGTGCATATTCCTAATGTCTAAAATGCACTGTACTGTATGTGTCCTGAATAATCACGATCATCGATTTTTGACATCCCTACATGTGGATAAATGTATCTGATTAGATGTTTCTTTTGCAGAGGAGCTGTTGAGTGCTTACGTTTGGTCGATGATGTTGAACCTGGTGGCACACTTTGCCCTGAGGCGGCTCTGAGGCTCAAAAGTGACTGTGATAAACTGGAGGAGTGTGCACGAGGCTTCACTCTGCTCCAGCGCAGAGAGCAGGCGGCTGAGGCCCTGGCACACTGCTCTCAGGGACTCAGGTATGAATGGGACAAGATTATAAAGACACAAGATTATAATGGGATTAAATTATCGAGTATCAAGTGCAATAAAAATAAGAATAGTTTATTATTTTTGCCATGAAACCAATGTTTCTACTAAATATAATACAGGAGTAAAGAAGTAATTGTAAAGAAGTAATGTTATGATATAAAAAGCGCATGAAAAATTATAAATAAAATGTACTTGTATTAATTTATACACAATTTATGTAATTTATACCATGGACACAAATGTATTGTCTTGCGTGATTTATGTCTCGCCCCTTGAGTGGAGTCACAATTTTAGCGTCATCCTTTTTAAACATTGCAAGACAAAATAAAAATAAGTCAAAAATAAAGAAACTAAATTAAAATGTCATTATCACAGAAAGGATAAAATACTATAAATCTGTTTTTTCATCTAAACTCACGGTAAAAACAGAATCAATGTTGCTTAACTCAACTTTAAAAATGTTGCACCCTCACAACATATTTACACACTAATGATCAGGTTCAACAGCTATGCATTTACCGAGATATTTCCTATTAAAACAATTGGATATATAGTTATGTGAGTGATGTTAAATTGTTGCATTCTACAGTGGCATCTATATCTACCATGCATTTTAAACTTGTTTGATTATCATGTCCATGGCCTGAAGTCATCTAAGCGTGCTTCAGAGTACTCTCCTGACCCAGTTTTCTCCTCTGGCAGGTTTTTGGCTCAGCACAGCGTAGGGACAGAGGAGAAACAGCGCCTCCTGCTGGACGCCCTGTCACAGATGGAGGCAGCTGTCGGTGAGCTGGAACATGTGGCACTGAATGCACAGAGTCTGCTCCCCGCGCAGGAGGAGGTAAGAGGGACACGCACCGGTCCAAGAAGTCCATCTGTCACTGACGCTCTGAAGAGTTCAAGGACACCTAATATTTTAGGTTTAATTTTTAGACCTTTATTTTCTTGGCTTAATAAATGCTCTGTTTGTCATATTTATCTGACGTGTCATACGTAAAACAATATAAATAGGTTGCTTCACAGGCAACTACTCATTGTCTCGTTAATATGTTTAGGAGGACCATGTACAAATTAATTTAGCTCACAAAAGAAAAGATGATCTGTACAAGATTTATCTAGTGCTGCTTTCCACAACAACAAATACACATGACATTGCATTTATAATTATACGCTAACTTGGCTCCTTATTACCATTGCCTCAGTAAAATACACAATAAAATATGACATTGCAAATACATGACATTGTTTCTTAAAATATCTTATCTGCAAGTTCATACAAATATTCAAAAATCCTTTTCAAGTACTAGCTTGATTGATGTTGACACAGTTGATTTTCAAGGATGTGCTTTTTCAAGTCTACAGACAAACACTTTCTGACTGTTTGGAAGTTTATTCCACTGTAACTGCACAGCAAGAGGATCTTTTCTTTGGTCAGCAGATGGTGCTGGTGTTTCGCAAAAAAACAAGGCACATTTTATTTAGATTTTTTTATACACAGAATACACTCAATTTGCACATGTCATTTTCATTTGAGAAGAGGATAAAAGTAATATTGTTATGTAAATAAAAAGTTTGTGTCTTCAGGAATTGCATCGTTTAATCGTAGTAATTTATGATATGATTACTTTTTTTTTTTTTGGATCAGGTTACATCAGTACTTAGTTGTGAGAGTGAGTGAACACTATTCTGCTTGTTTGAGATGTGACAGTACTCTTCCTAATTCATTTTTGGACATGTTTGTTCCTTCACATTGTGTTATTGGTGGTCTGCCCTTTGCCACAGAGCCCTGTTGTGTCCCTGGCCGTGCTGAGGCGGCTGCTGCAGTTCAGGCTGGCTCTGTCTGAGCTCTGTCTGCTCATGTTGGAGGAGCACTGCACCGAGATGAGATGCCAGGCTTTGGCCCGAACCAACAAATCTGCTGCTGAGATTATTCTCGAGGACTTTACCCGCAGCACACCTGAACCTCACACCGTCCAACAGGTCACAAGCACTACATTCTGTTCCTGATGTTTTATTTGGTAGATGCATAGGTTGTAGGCACAGTCTAGAATTTTAAAATCTAAGACAAAGGTCAACATAACCTTATGGATTTACAAATATAAAATGAAAATATTTAATCATCAGTCAATGTTTTATTAAAAATTGAGTCCACAAATTTGCCATACTAATCTTATGGCTTAAAGTGCTGGCATCTGTTCACATCATGCCTATATTATACTTTCTTCCAAGTTTCTTTTTTTTTTTTTTACATCAAAATTAAGTATATTAAAGCAGTGTTTTTCAAAGTTTTTTGAGTTGTGGCACTACCTACTACTAAAACATTACCAAATCAGACCATTTAGTTTAAAAAATATGGCAAATAATGATTTTGCCGCTGTCTGGTTGTTTAAATTTGGCAATAGTGATGGTTTTGCAGTTGTTTGCTCAGGATGCTCTAAAATGGTAAATTAGTCAATTACATGAGCATTTTTGACTCTGTTAACTTAAGCACACCTGGCAAAACCTCAAGGCACACTAGTGTCCCTCGGCACAATGGTTGAAAATCAAGGCATTTAAGGAAATACACTTCATGCCACAATGAGATTTGAGCTGTAGAGAATTGAATAAGTAACTTCAGTTAGTCATTATGGACTCTAACTAACCACTTCTGTGCTTTATTGTGCTATTTATTAATTGCTGCTCATGTTTTCTTTATGGTTCTTTAAGGTTATTGTGTCAGTGACATAAAGTAAATTTAATTATAGTCTATTGGAATATTTTCTGTAGCAATATATTGTATTTCAAAATGTTTTATTGTGACTCGCCTTGTAATCTACAGATTTTTTAATAACGCAACCTAAAGAAAGATTGCGCCTCATATTGGTAGTCTGAGCATGTTTATACTGCGAACAGGCTGTGAATGGTAGATTTACCCAACATGCTGTGGTTGCTATTGCCATTTATTATTAATAGATTAGATTGGGCAACTGCTACGAGCACAAAACGTGTCCATCAGTGTGTGAATGAATTGCATATAGCTAATATATTGTTTTCTCAAGTGTATTTTCTTGCACGACTCAATTGTTCCCTGCTGCAGTACAGACGGTTGTTTTCCTCATCTCCTCCAGGAAAAAAAACACACTTTGATTCAATATAGTCTTACATCTGACAGAAAGCAGATACAGATCTTTCCAATATACTTCAAAATGGAGCTGAAAAGTTATCCGAAATGCTCAATATGTTTGAATGTTATTAAAGTCAAATGCACGTCTAAAGCTGGAGTTGTGTAACAGCGGACGATAAACGGCTTGCACAGCCTTGCCTGACCTTTTCCCTCTCTGTCCCGGTTAGGCCTGGCTGAATGTGGGCACGACCCTCGGGCAGGTGGCACTGGGCCAGCTGGCTGCGGTAAACGCTCACTACCTGAACAGCGCCGATACCAGGGCACGCAGCCTCTGTCTGACGGGGAAGTATCTGAGGCTGCAGGTTACAATGGAAGACCCCGTTTATGCGTCCGCCCTCTGGGACCCACACAAGCAGGTAGAGCTGCCGTGACTAATGCCGTCTCATATCACAGAAATAATATAGTCCTCAAGGTTTTCAATAAAAGAAAAACAGTCCTGGCACTAACTTTAGATCGTATCTTCATCTCCTTTGGGAATACTTCTCGACCTGTTTCTGTAAATGTTTTGAGACTTTATATTTTACTGTCCTCCTCAGATAACACAGTACAAAGCCTGCACTGAGCGCATTATGAGTTTCTGTCTCCCCTTTGTTGTTTTATTCCGTGGCGTTGAAATGTAATAAACAGTAAATCGAGTCAGTCAAGAGGCTCAAAATCGCACTCACTTCTAAAAGGCAAAAAAATATCTATTGTATCTTCACAAAGTACACCGTATTTGCAGATTTTGTGGTGGAACTAAATTGCATTGGGACACACAGCAGTTTCTGAAATGTAACCAATTGCAATGTTGGACTCAGCTAAAAGTAAACTTTGGTACTTTTTCTTTAGAACTCAGAGTTGTGCAGCCAAAACATGTCAACAAGATAATCACATCTCCTACCGATGCTGTTTTTAAATAGAACTAAAGTTGTGAGAATACAAAAAGAAGACATTTCAGGTAACATTTGAGAAAACTATACTAACACATGCTATATCTTGAGGGAAAGAGGTAACTATCTTGAGGGATAAGATTATCACGTGTGCATGTAGGGGTGGACAATATGTCAAATAAGCAATATCATTATTTCTTTGGGGACAAATCACAATATTGATTTTATCATGATTCATTTTGAATCTTTATATTGCCTTTAAGAGGTCACAAAAGTCATCTGCTTCTTCTGATTGCTCACACTTTAGTGCATCTGGTAAAATCCACCTGTCTGGAGTCCTGTTCCGGGAGTTATTGGGGGCGCCGCCAAATTTTTGCGTTGGGGCAGACAAGCTCAACAGAAAATAAGTTCTACACGACTAAAAAGCTGTTTTCTGGCCACCCAGGAGATTCCTGACTTGTTGTTGCTCGTGTACATTAAACATTTTAGACAAATCAATCTACTGTATATAACATTTTAGTGGCGAGACTTTTCTCGTCAAACCGGAAGTGAGTTTACTGCAGGAGCATGGATCTGTGGGTGGGGCAGAATAAGGTGAAGTGTTGCGGCTGAAAGGTGGTGTTCATGGGAAATATGTGTTAAGATATGGCAATATTATCAAAATACCATCCATACGGTCACGATTAGCTAAATATTCATGTCTCCAGACGTTAACTTAGAGAATATAGCACTCTCCTTTATAGATTTTACAGATTGTGACATATGTTTTTGCTTTTAACCTCAAAGGACGCTGTAGAATTGATACATAAGTGACTTCTATATTGTGTAGAGGGTCACACAGGAACCTTACACAACTGAATGATTCTTGTAGTCTGTTCATAACTGTAAAAATGTGCCTCTTAAGCCAGCATACAATAACTCATTGAGCCATGTAAGCATGTTGTACTGACTGCAATTATGGGCAAAATCTTGAAGAATTCCACTGGAGACCTGTTGCTGGAATGCCGCTAGCCGCACTCGCAAACACTCGACATAAGCCCCAGTGCTCCAATAACCTGCAAAACTCGCCGGCTTATGGTGATTATGCAGAGATAACGTCAGCCCTGCGTATTTACTACTGAGAGGCTTACGTCCTCATGGTTTGTGATCATAAGCAGATTTCATAATAAAACGCCATTGTTCTGTGATCTCGCAAGAACTCGGAGATGAAACAGGCCTTGACCGACCCACGAGCGGCAGGCGTGGAGCAGGAGACTTCAGAGAAAGAACAAGAATCGGGCGTCCAAAAGTCAAAAATAACCTCAGCCAAATCCTCAGATCAGCAGCAGGTACAGACTGTGTGACAAATGACCCTATTACCACTGTCAATACAAAGAGTCATTATTAATAACCTTCAGTACTCAAGCATGCAAGATTGTCCTCTTCTTACGAGCTAAATGTGTGTTGTTTAGTCACTTTATGTCATGTAGAAGTGCTTCTCTGTGATTAAATTTGAAAATGTTAAAAACACAAACAAGTATGCAGTTACTGGATACTACTTACATTAGTTGGGCTGCAACTGACCATTATTTTAGTCAGCGTATATTTTTTTGATTAGTCAAACGATTATTTCTATTGTACATTTCTATTTCTATTGAGTCTTAAAATATGTTGAATATGGTGACTGAAGACTTTATAGTTTTGTTTTGCCTTTTCTTCACATTTTGATGCCACTGTCTTTGTTATATTTATATAAAAAAAAGTTTTTTTGTATGTGTTTTACAGTTTGTATCCATGGGTTTCAGAATTATGAGAAATTACGATCATTGCCACATAGCATTTCACAATTTAAAACCAATTATAATTTCTTTTGAATGGGAAAAGTTCCCCAAAATGTTGCATATAAGGATGCTGAAACCCATTAACTCAGAGAACGATTATGTTAGTCACTACTAGTCACAATTAGCCAATTATTCGTTTGAATGTTAAGCCTTATTTATAAACTGCTTTACACTGATGCCTGCAGAGTTTACTATATGTTTACCCTTTTTCTAGATGTACACAGATATAAAGGCAGTTGCAGATGACAAGTTCTGAACGATTCGACTGTTGTGTGTATTATGTCACTGTAAATATGTTTAGCCTGATTTATTTTCTCTGTCTCTCTGTATTATTTGTCCATTTAAAGACACAGCAAGTTCAGGATCTCTTGTCCGAAGCCTCTAAATCCCTGTCAGAGGCCTCAAGCTTGTGTCTGCAGAGCCAGCTGTCCCCAGCGCTCCTGTCTGAAGTCTGCCTGAACATGGTGGAGACTCACGGCCTTTCTGACCCCAGCGTCACCGGGCAGTACCTGGCGCTGCTGCAGGTGCGCTCACTGTCACAAAGCTTAATGCATTCTGGAGTTTACAGCAGGGTTATTTAAAGATGCATTAGGCTGCTGGATGTAACCCTCTTCTCTGCATCTTTTTCTCTCACACCAATTAACTTTATTGCTTCTTTCATGTCAACTAATATATCTCTTCTGTGGTTATCCTCTGTGTGTCCTTTTTCTTTACAGATTTGACCTCAACATCCTTGTACCATTCATTATAATTAATCTACACGTGTACAGACTGTCTGACTTTATTGGGTTTTTGTTAACACTTAATTAAATACACTTTTAATTAGCCTTAATAAAGCATGAGCACTTAATTTATAATGAACAAATACTTTAGTAACAATGATTCAGGCTTAGTAACTACTTAAAGGAGCTGTACCTGATTTGTATTGTTCTTCTTTTGTTTTCTAATATAGAAAAACAAAACAAGTTCATGCTAAAGACTTTACATCAGTCACATGTATCATTCACTTTCTAATGCAAAGCATCATAAATATTCACAGTGATGAGCTCTTTTCACGAGTCTCTGAGCCCGGAGCATCATGTACCTTCACGGGTAAATCTAAGAAACATTAGCATGCTAACGGGGCACTTTCTGCTTCTCTCATAGAATAAAACGCTCTTTAAATAGATGTAGAGAATACGTTGTAGTCTAGCTGTCCATCATTAATTCAATCTTTGCTCATTTATTGAAGGCTAATTAAGGTGTAGTAGTTATTATACAGTTGTTTCGGATTTTCTCTTGCCCAATCCCAACTCCCAAGTGAACCTCAATATTTTGATCTGCTTTTCTTCATTGTCTCTGACTCACCACAACCTTGTACACTTTTTTTTTTTAATTAAAACCTTTCATCGTACTGCACTTCTCTCCTCCTATTCCAATCTGCGCACCTCTCTTTTAATATTTAATGTGTTGCATTGTTTGATTTTTGAGTGTTAAAAATTCCATCCAAATCCAGAGACAGGTTACTCCACGGTGTCAGTTTTTCCTCCTTTCCCTATTTCCATCATACCTCAATTTACATTTGAACAAATCTTTAGAATAATAGAGCCATGACACTTATATAAGCCTGATACTATAATATACAAAAGAAAAGAACATATAGAAGATGTGTCTGTTTAAAAGCTTTTATCTCATGGTCGGTTGTAGTGTGTAGTGTGAAGATGAAGTAGCTCTCAGAGGAAGGTCAGGACCAGGGTCACGTTATCTAGAGACTTGTAGACAATGAGGGTTTTATCTGTATTGGCTGAGATAGAAAGGACTTCTCAGTGTAATCTTACTCTGATTGAATAGTCTTTCCATCCGGTATCATCACGATTGCACTATTAGCTGACACAAATAATCTCTCTTTTTAAAAATGAAAAACACAGATTTTATTTATTATTGTCTTAAAGTCTTAAATTAACTTTGATCCAATCTTTTGTTTTCTCAATGCTTTTAATTTTTTTCATGCCTAGTAATTCAAGATGTACATTTTATTTTCAATAGAAATTAAATTATTGTGTCAAAAAGTGTATTAAAATTGCAGCTCTATCGCTAACCCTGCACAGTGTGAAATATTCAAGTTTATCCTTAAAGTTATCTTGTTTTTTCCAATAGCATTTTCTATTTTTTTTTACTGTTTTTTTATTTGTTTGCAACATTGGAATTTCCCCACGGTGGGACAAATACAGGTTCTCTTTTATCGTACTTAACAGCCAGATTGCATCGCAGCCTGTTCCAATATCTTGCAGCCCTTTCCTGTTGATTTTGCGGCTTCACATTTCACATTTATTACCTCTCTTCAGAGCTGCCAGTCCATCGGCCTCATGTCCAAGGTCCTGACTGCCGCCTGTAGAGACTCATGGGACTCCTCTCTCTCCTCTCTGCTCCGGCGCCACACAAATCTGCTCCAGTCCCGCGACGAGGGCCCCACCAGCCCCCTGCAGGCGGCTCAGGCCACTGTCTACCCCAGCTCCAAGGTACCAGCCTCCGCTCCCCACTCATGATTAATGAATGCTGTCACTGAGCTCCTGGGATGGCACACGCAATGTTAAGGTCCCTGCCCTAAATGTACTGCAGGATTTTGAAACGCGTCGGGACATGGGACACTGAGGAGTAGTTAGGATGAAGTGTGGAAAACAAAAAGGGAATAAAGCTATAACAGCACCATTTTATGTAATGTACAGGAAATTCAACTTCTCACAAAAGGTAGACTTAATGATGTAGTACTAGGATGCTGCTGTAGAATGAAACTGTACAAAACGAAATAGAATTGAAGAGCTTTTTATGACATTATAACTTTGCTTTGTCATTAAAAATGTTTTGGGATTTATGTCAAATTAAAATATCAAGTGAATCTTCGAAACATATAGTGTAATCTTCCAAACAAGAATATAAAGTGTCGCTTAACCTTATTTTTTGTGCTAATTGGTTCATTTTATGCTCCATTCCTGTTTTAACACTTAACCCTCAAACATGACAATAAAGCAGAACTAAGTAACTTCAGCGACAGACAGCTCTTTTGTGAAAATACAATGCCAGCAATTTTTTTTTTCCTTTTTATTGAAATAAGTAAGTACAATCACATACAAAAACATTTCATGTCGCCAAATATAAAAAAGAGAGTCAAGGTTTCTCAGGAGAGTTGTCTTCGGGTCAATGTCAGGAAATGTTGCAAAGCTGGTTTTATGCGCAGGGGGCAACGGCGGGAGCTTCAAACACCCAAAAATAACATATACAACCACCACACGCACTTAGAGACGTTTAATAGGGTAAAAATGTTATCTACTTCTACTACAACAGACACATTTTACCACATTCCTGATGCTTTCTTGATATATTGTCGGAATATCGTTATTGAGATTATCAGACAAGAAAGCCAATATCGCCCACTTCTAACTTGAAATTGTCTTCTTCTGAGCTGCAGAAATCTGTTGTAATCTATTATTTGACCTTTTTAAACCTGTATACTTACACCAGACTCATTTCAATCGCTTTCCTTATTGAAATACCTTCACAAAGCTTTTTATGTCAACAAAATATTTGGTATTTGGTTTTTGGTCTTCTGTCTTTCCAAACAGACTTAGGACTAAATGGGACTGTTAGAAATGTACCTTTGGATTTTCTTATATTTTGTGGGGGTTTTTTTGTTCCACCTTCATGTCCTATTTTGTGTTTTACATGTTATATATGTTTAAATGCGTGTTAAACGCGTGCAGAAAAAAGAAATAGGCCCCATTCCTGACATTGCTGATCAGATACAGGAGGGGCTTCGGAATACGTAATACCTCTTGACTGTTGTGTGTTTTATCTAAATCCCACCTCTTACATATTCTGCATGTTGTCCAGGTCTTCATCCATTTGTCCATAAACCCCAGTCATCTGACCTTCCTCTCAGAGCTCCCTCCCAACATGAAGCTGCTCCTGCTGCAGCACTCCGGGGACAGGTGATCCGCTCTATTATCTTTATATTCTCCTCTGCTCTTTACCTATGGGCTATAAATACTGCCCCTGGCTCTCCCTGTCACTGCTGTGATGTATGAGTATGCATAAGGACGTACAAAGCACTTTCAGGATGTACATAACTGGACGCAAGGGGCTGTTTTTCTAACTCCAATCTTTTTTACAGGAAAGAACTTTATGGGGCTTTTTATGAAGTGAAAGCTCAGGGAAATCAAAAAGGGAAGACAACTCAAACTAAAGGTTGGACGTTTTTTGTGATTTATTAAAACATAAACACTCACTTCAATAACAACCTGAGTAGAAGTTATATGTCCCTACAGAGCAAGCAAGGTGTCAAACACATTTTAGGTTGCGGACCGAATTTTGATGCTCAGGAAAGGTCACGGGCCTAACATAACATTTAAATTAAAAAATTAAATCACTTTCAAATATATGGTAATAGTAATTTGTGGACAGCGCACTGTTTTGCACAAATCTCTAGTATGGGATAGATAATACAGCCGTTTAGTCCATATTCATGCATTAACAGTGTGATGCATGAGTATGGACCTGTGATATGAAAGACCTGTTGGCTGTTGCTGCAATCAAACTCAATATTAGCTAATTTTCACTTTTTTTTTTAACTTTAAGCAGCTTAAGCTTTGTGATAAACTATAGCTAGTCAAATTCTTAATAAAGCAGTTACATTCTGATTCTGATCCTCGAGCACTGCACTGCAGTGACCGCTGCTTCTGACAGATTGTCCCAAAGGGCATTGAAGGATGGGTCAAATGCAAATTTCCTTTAGGAATTTTTTGACATTTTAAATAATCATTTTAAATCATCAGTTCATCAGTGGCGCTTATTTCGGCCTGCAAATTTTTAGTACGTGTCACGTGCCATGGTCGAGTCATGTTGAAACCGAGTGTAAAACAGAAACGGAAACGTGGAGAGGTGATCAATGAAGAATAACAATATTTATTTACAAAAAATGAAAATGTGCTACAAAACTGGCCGGCGTGTGTGCAGACTCTAGCCTTATATATTCCTGCTGATTACCGGCTTGGCAGGTGCAGCTGATCATGTGGGAGGGTCTGAGGGATGTAGGCAAGGTGAACAACAGAGTCCGTTATAGTACGTCACTTCAGACATCATCACAACAAAGTGCTGCACTTACAGACCTTTTTTTTCCTGCAAAAATGGCAATGCAGTACGATGATGCTGAATCCCACGCCTATCACCAACGAAGAAAACATTTGAAGCATTAAGAAAGTGCACAGCAGTGGACGTGTATGCGAGGGGAACAGGGGCATTTTCTTGATTACAGAAAGATTACTCATCATGTATGAATCACTCTAAATACAATAAGAGGGTAAATGCAAAGAGAAAAAATGTAAAACCTGGTTAAAAAGCTCTTAAAAGTTGATTTTGCATAATGTCCTGTTTTTTATGCAAACCTGGTTCATTGCATATTTGAATGTTTGACAATTCAAACTTTTACCTTTTGATTACAAGAGCCACAGCAAAAGACGCATTATTTATCAAATGTTCTTTGTCTGACATCTAACGTAGCTATTGTACAAAGTGGATGTAGACTGCTAGATTGCAAATTTGAAAAGAGGTACATTCGGAGCGACTTACACACTTGGCCACCTTTGGGCCCCAATCTTCAATTTGTAAAGCACACTATTACCTTGAAACTGTATATAGCCTTGTAGTCAGCATTTACATAACATTGAATGATCTTGGCCTAGCATTTTTCCTTGAGGGCAGCTGAAAGTTCACATTTAATGAAGACAAAGGAAGATTAACCACTCTGAAGCGTAAACTAAATGACTTTGTAACCTCAGCATACGCCGTGGCTTTGAACCTTGACCCGTAAATGTTGTGACTAGATATTAAGATGAACTACCTGAGCTTTGTTTGACCTTTCCTCTAATTTAACAAGACACGAATGCGACTGGTTTGTATCTCGAGTCATTATGTGAGGATAAAATGGAAAAGAAAGTCGTGAAAAACAAGATTGGACATGAATACGAGAAGCTGAATGTGGTCGGAGCTCGCAGGGACCAATTACAAGCCTGTACTGTACATGTCCGAATACACGTCTCTCATTGTGTGTCAATCTTGTTGTTTTAGGCCTGACATGTTCAAAGGTTGCCAAGGTTTCCGTCTGCCCCAGGACTTTGCTGACTCTGCTGGACCATGTTCAGACTCTTGACCATGAGACCAAACGAGTCCGACTGAAAGAGGCCTCCCATCAGACTGCAAAGGTTGGGATAGGCTCTCTGGAGGTGTGAAGGAATTTATATTATAACACCATTATTCTCCATTTTTATCATTTATTTTTTGTTGTTTAAACTTCATGTAAGCAGTAGAATCCTTGTGGGATCAAAAAACAATTCTCCCTGCGAGTATAAATAAAGTTACCTAAACCTGAAACCTCTTTTTCAAGGTTTAGGTTGTAGCCAAGAGACAGTAAAGTCCACATAGTTACAACATACAGTATACAAACAAACAACAATAAAATAAAATATAGATCTAGAAAAACAAGTGTACATTATTTAAGCAGTCTCTAATGCTTTATTTTCTATTATCTTTTAATTCTATAAAAACGTGTTCCAAGCTAAAGGAGCGGCGTAAACCATTTTCTTAACAGTACTCCTCAAATACAGCCATTGCTTCTCGTCGTGTCATTGTATAGCTGCGTTCACACGTATACCACATCACAAGAAGGAGAAAATTAACACTAAACCCAGAAGTTAACCTGGACTAGATCAGGACTTTACTAGCCTGACCAGCCATTCCCACTATTTTTAAATATTTTTCAATTTTGAAAGAAAGTAAGTATGGACATAATCGCTGCCCCATACGTCCTCTATTTTGTGCCAACCGAGCCAATCAGAGCAGCGAGAGAAGAACGTCACATCCCGCGATTACAAGCAATAACAAGCAAGATGGCGTCCACGACAGAGAAAATGTTCGGGCCTTCTCTCTTTTAAAAGACCAGGATGTGTCGTTAAAACCACAGCCAGAGGAAGCTTTACAGCTACAGCCATTTTGGACTGACAGCCACAGCTCTTTGCTGCCTTTCGCACATAAACTGTATTTTTGTGGCGCTGTCGTCACATCCACTGTTTGTCTGATTGACACGTTTGTCCCGCTCCGCTGAAGTCAAATTATGTGGCGGCATCTCCAGACTAATCGACAGTATTGAATAATACATGGAGATTAGAATGGAGGCCAGGCAAAGGACTATACCAAGACAAGAACAAAACCAGCTTCAAAACTTTGCCAGATTCTTTTACTGTCCACTAAAGTGAAAAAAAATTCAATTTTTAAAGGAGTACAGCATTCCTATTACCTACTGTCCAAAAGCTTCAAGCCAAGCGCAAATGTTGTGTTTAGGAGTTATAACATACTCAAGAAGACATGCAGAAGTATAAAGTGGTCTAACAGCCCTAATGTGTATAGTTTTCCAAGAATTCAGCTTTGGGCTAATTGCTTCCACAATACTAGCACCACTTGTGGTAAAATTAACATCTACAAAACAATCCGTCCAGGTCATCAACCTCAATTAAGACTCAGTTGTGACTCACCTTTAATTAGTTGCGCCTAAAAGGCTCATTGTTGGACAGGAGACGTCTTAGAATAGTGAAAAAGTTGCGTTTCCTATTGAATCAACAGAGAGTCCTTCTGTGACTCATTGCTGATTGTATCCATTACTGATAGTTTACAGTCTCACGCAAACATGTTTTTATTGACTTTAAAGAAAAAAACTGTAATACACTCCACTCATCAGCTCAAAAAGATATGAGGAAATCAGATAACGCTAGCTGACACCAAACATAAATGGTCAGCAATAAAAGAACACAAAAAAGGCTGAATTATTGGAGGTCATTCAGGCTCCGTACAAACCGAGGCTTACAGATTTCTGTCTTTTTCCTTAAACAGAGCTCAGCAGCAGAACAAGCATTGGCACCTCTCTTCATGGAGCTGCTTCGACAAATGGAAGCCTATCTGAATCCACTTCTCTCACAGTTTGACTTTTCCGGCTTCAGGTATGTCATCAGATTCTACGCTCCGTCCACTACAAAAAGAATTTAATTTAAGATTTCATGGCCTAAAGAAATGTTGGAAGTTTTAATATTCTGACTTGCACTTTCTGTCGTGAGTCTTTCTACAGCCACAGTTTGAATTCTCAGTAGTTAAGACCTCTACAAGTAGCTACAGTATCCTATGAGGGCTCATGAAGTGTGCCGTATATAAATTTCATATACAGTTGCCATGCCATCTTAAATTATTAATAATACATTACTGTTGCTGCTTATGCTAGAAGTGAGCAGAGGTGAAGTAGTTTTTATCTGAACAAACTCTTAAGAAAAAAGTGAAAAGTAAAGAAGTATTTAATCGATAAAATGGGAGCAGAGAACATTAGATTGCTCTTCTTTCTGCTCCTTTTCATTCATTTTATTATGTTTAATGATGTCACTGATTATGTCTTTTTATATGACATGAATGAAATAAATAAATTAAACAGAAAAATAAATTAAAATTAACAAATAACAAAACATTAGATCATTTACAAATATAATGTGTATGAAGATAACTTTTTTTGGTGGTTTAATTTTGACTTTATTGCAACCTGGTTATATCCAAAGTTCATTGATTAAGTAAAGGGACTCCACCACTCAATGCTCGCGCTTTTAAATCTGTTAAAACTACAGTACCTACATTTCAAACTGTGAAATAAAGAAATGGTAGGAAGGGTATTTCAGTCTTTCTAACTCATTGCTAGCTCTCACAAATCTTTTGGCTCATTAGCTTTCACATGCATGGATCTTTGGGCCACTAGCACAGCTTCAGCTGCTTTTTCAGACACAAAAGTGAAGCAGGGGTATTATCCCTGCTCAGTGTGTCATATAATGACGCACAGATTGAAAAGATGAAATGTTTAATTATTAGATGAAGACAGCAGTTTAGATGTTTGACTTTTTTACAAAGTTTTGCTTTTACGATACACTTTCTAGGAACAAAACAAAATGTACTGATTATGAGTAGCCCAGCTTTAGTGTGAACTTGTGCACCTTAAGGTCAAACTACAATACTTACATTTTTAACTTACATTTTTCAACAGTTTACAGTTATTGCATTTTATTAAATCTTAAGTTATATTTTTTTCCTTTAATTGCTTTATCTTAGAAACGACTCATGGAACACTCCTGGACAAATGAGGGATTACACTGACATTAATTAATAACTTTAATTGTTTTAATGTTCTGTATCCTTCTAATGCTCAAGACGTGTACTGCTAAAAAAAATTTGCAAAGGGTATTTTCTTGTTTAAATAAAAATTAATTAAAATTGTACACTTCAAATCCTCCATTTACTGTGCATGTAATTGCAGTTGGTGTGATGTCTCTTTCAATTTCTCTCCTTCAGTCCTGTGGCAGCAGCTCCAGAACCGACAAGGTCCAAAGACAAAGAGGAGAAGACCAGCTCAGGTACAACTACAGCGGCTCACAGCCGGGTCAGGGCCTGACCAGCCTCAATATCTGCTGTGGCTCATGGCGTAGTGTCCCGATGAATGTGTCAAGCAGTTGGCCTTGTGAAATAATCACAGTAACACTGTGCAGGCCTTTTATAATCTCATAAAACTCAAACTCGTGAGCTTAATCAAGGAAAGAAGAAAATAATAATGTTGTAAATATGAGTATTTGTGATTACAATAATGGTTTTATGTACAAGCTTAAACAGTGGGTATGTCATTTTTATCTATGTAAAGCTATAATTGTATGTTAATTTGATTTAATCCATAAGGTGGAGGCTTTAAATAAGCCCTTTTTTATTTTTATTTTTTTATCTATTGTATGCTTTTTGTTACATGTTATATATGCATTACATTGCAATCATTGACCCAGTTGTGAAAATTATATCAACATATATAAAATATAAAACACAAAACAGGACATATAGACAGAGATATAGACGGAACACAATTTTTTTTTAAAACATGTACAAAAGGCACGTCCCTATTATATTGAACAGGTCCTTTTATTTCTACAGATTTTTTGTTTCATGACTCAAAAGCTCAAAGTTGGTCACTGGTTCAGACTATACTTTTCATCTTTTGGCAATTTCAAATCAATAAGATGGATTTGCAGTTGTTCTAAAGACTTTTTTGTCTCCCAAATTTTGTCTCGACCTCAACATCTCTTATGATACTTACAGTTTCCTCTCCGTTGTTCATGCAGCTACATTCCCACCTGAGTCGGGCGAGTCTCTGGTGCTTCTGGCCGATCAGACGCTGCTGCTTTTGCCTCTGGAGGCTCTGTCTGTGCTGCAGGAGGAGGGCCTGACGTCTGTGTCCCGGGACTTCTCTCTCCAGCTCCTCCACAGACGCCTGCACGAGTCAGAGAAAGGTAACATACTCTCTCTTTCATAGATTAGGGCAGAATCTCACAATCAAAGGCAGAATCTCATTGTGTTCTGCTGCTCAAAGTGTGTCAAGTAGTTACAAATTGAGCAAATATATGTGTACAATTATTATTTTGGAATGACAATTGTGTGTCTTTTAGAAGCAACAATAACTGATTTATTATTTGCATGGTTTCAGAAAACGCACTTCTCCAAATCTTAACGAGAAGTGAGTCTGGTCACTACTCCCTCCGTCACAACTCGAACCTCAAACTCAAACAGAACCGTGCAATCACATTTGTTTATTTCAGTGACTCATGTGAAACAAACAAGTTAATTGGTCAATTGTTTACAACAAAATCAAACTTCTCTCAGCTCAGATTAACAGAGTTTTGTGCTTCGCTCATTGGTTCTGCATAAATCTGAAATGTTTCAGTCCGTGATATTTTTCTCATTTCTTTTTTCCTCAGAAAAAAATGAAATAAAGTAATGAATATTTATTTTTAAAAATTTACAGCATACAAATTATCAGGATGACATTGTTTCTTCTCACAGCAACTATTCACCTTATTCTGGATGTTGTCGTGGGCGCCGCCATCTTTTTTCCGTTGTATTAGTTATACAGGGCAGACGAGCTCAACAGAAAATCAGTTCTACAGGACTACAAAGTTGTTTTTAGGCTTTTCGTTCGCTTTTAGCTTTAACAGCGTTTTCGTTGAACCGGAAGTGCGTTTTCAACAGAAATGCGTATCCGTGGACGGGGCGGAATAAGGTCGATAGCACATTCAAAACTTCAGACTGACACATCTTCAAACTGCTGAACTAACGCATTTTAAAAGCAGACATTCGCTTCCAAACTGAGTTAGTCCAGCAGTTATATTCTGAAGAATTTTGGATGTATTTATCACCTGGGTGTTTTATAAGTTTTACCATACATACCGTAGTTTCTGCAGTGTTCCTAAACTGTGAACATGTGAAACTTCAAATTGCTCCACTGCATAAAAAGCAGGCTATTTTTTAATTGCTAATAGCATGTAATTAACACTTCCTAACTGTCTCTGTGGGAGGCACTTTTCAATCATTTAAGTGGCGTTTGTGTGTTTTCTTGCCTCACTGGGCTGCTTAACTTAAAAAGATTTTGTAATAATAACCCTTGGATTTATATAGCGCCTTTCAATATACTCAAAGTGCTTTACGTAGTTGTATTCATTAAAAAAAGTTGGTAACGCTTTAGATTAGGGTTCCTTAGTTAACTATTTATAAGATGTTAATAAGCACTAATAGCTTGTTTATGCACTTATAACGCCTTATACATGTTTATAATCCATCAACCAAAACATGTTTGAGTGAATAAACCACATGTACAGAGCATCAATGAGCTGCATATTACATTATGTTCAATTATCATGCTAATAGATGTTTGTAAATGCCTTATAAGTGCTCATAAACACATAACAAGTGCTTATTAATGCATTATAAATAGTTTAGTAAGGAACCTTGATCTAAAGCGTTACCAAAACGTATATATGGATAGTCAAAGAAACATTGTGATGCAGACAGGCGAGTGAAGCAAACGACTTTAACAGTACTTCAAACAGACACGGTCGGAAAACCCATGTAGCCCCATATGCACTCATCTATTAAGAAATATGGCACGGGTTTGAGAAGTAACTGGGCCTCTGCCACGTAACATACCTGGTCTTATTCCCTTTAAATAAGACACTTACTTACACTTACCAAAGCATTTCAGAGCCCGGTTTACGAGCAAAGGCAGCCATCCAGAGAAATGGAATTTGTCCAGGAGAGAAAGGTCATTCCACATCCCGCTGGCATGCACAGGATCATGCCGACATTCGTGAACGCCGCAGCCGCCTGGATTAAGAGCCGTCCACTGCCCTTGCCATATTACTGCGAGGACAATTCACAGCCCAGTCCTGCCTGATTTGCAGTAGGAGTGAACTGGAGAGATGTGTCTGACCAGAGCTTTAAAACGGTCTTTCTTTAGCTTAGAAGTATTGCAGCCATACTCACAGGTTTTCCTTTTGTCGATGTTCCACTTACAGAGACTGAAGTAAATTTTGATACCAATAAAAATTATGATAATTTTAAAAAGCATATTTGTACAAACATTTTAAACAATTAAATGTGGTTTTGACCCAAATCATAGAAAAGGTTTCAAAATGTGTCATCTGGACCTTGTTTTTTTGATTGTGCGAATATTTTAGCCTAATTGGCCTCCTGTTTCTATTTTTCCTCATGAATCAGACAAACAGGGGATGACTCACGAGCACACACAGTCTGGAGCAGTGCAGAAAAAAATATTGGCAAAATGTTCAATATCGGACCTATATTTGGGGAAACCCTCTGATATCGCTGATATCTGATTATTTTTTGATTATTATAGTATTGATTAGTCTCTGGGGATTCATTTTTGTCATCAATGCCAATCAAGACATTTGTGCATCAAAACTGAAGTTTGCTCATTTGGATTTTACGTTGTTTTATAATTATTAAAGACTTGTTTCTCATGTTTCTCAGTGCCGTTCTGTTTTGTTTTGTAGGAAGAAAGTAACATTCCAAGAGTTCAGCAAGACGGTGATTGTACTATGGGAACTGGCACTTTCACAGAATGTATAAATTTGACTCTGTATTATATTATAGTATATGAATGTGGAAATGCATAGAGAAGGGTGAATGATTGTGGATGATTATGATCTGCGTTGCTTGTGTTCTGTTCTTACAGGACAAATACAGAGCAGCTGTAACGGGCGACAGCCAGCCCACCCATGAAAATCAGAAATGTCTAGTTTGCAGCAGAAGACTTTTAAATTAGTCTGTTAGCCGCGTTCGTGAAATCAGAAATTGACTGTATGAGAACATTTTGGAACACAGTAAACACAGGTGCAAATGTGCCTTTAAAACTTTTGCAAATTAAATATATATTCTACTTCTACATTTCTGTAAATAATCAACTTTAGCAAAGCAGTTTACAACAAATCACAAAAGAAAGTCCATAATCAGCTTCAATATAAACATTCATCTACTGGATAAATCTGAACATAAATGCCCACACATCCCTTTCCATACACTTTTCCTCCACCCTTTAAAAAAAACAACCGCAGACGCTGCACCTGTTTGGCCATCAGTCCCACGTCGCTTCCACACTCCTGAAGACCACACTTCTCTGCTTGATGGCTTTGAATGTGGACTCATTCTGGTCCAAAACTCTACATCCAGGGCTGTAAACTAATGAGGCAACCATCATCTGTAAAAAGCTGAAAATTTGCCACAATCTTATCTTTTCACAGCTGATGGAAGTTTACGGAGGAGAAGATTCTGCTCTTTTAAATACTGTGGTGATCTCGGCTGCAGCACATGTGCCAGGCTCTGTGCCTGGCCCAACGCTATGAGAGCAGTTCCTGGCTCCACATATTTGCTGAATTTCCTCCCGGCTCTTCATCCCCATTTTGAGCTTACCCCATCCCTGTCTGATGAAACCTACAGGCCGTAGGGGCGTTTCTAGAGAAAAGATTTTTGGTATAATACCTTGACTTTTTGGGCCTGATTAAAACATGGACAAAGACTCCATTCATAGTGAACAAATAGTTTATTAAGAAAGATTCAGACTTAGTAACTACCTAATTAAGGGGTTTGGGTTAAAAGTTAGGCTTAGGGTATTGATTAAGTTACTAAGCCTAAATCATCATCATCAAACTATTTAATAATAATGATTCTACATTTTAGTTGTATTGTACTTTACATTTCAAGGAAATCTTGCTACCACTTTGTAATAACTACACCTTATTTTGCCTTAACAAAGCATTAATAAAGAGCAGCTTCAGTCAGGCGGCCTGGTCTGTGAGAGCTGCCAGAGAGTGGAACTGTGTACCCGACACCATTAAACACTTATCCTCTTACAAAACATTTAAGAAATATTCGCAAGAGTGGCTGGTGAACACATTTACATGCACGCACTAAAACCTGTCTATTTGGCCGCTCACTGTACATTTTTGTAAATATTGTATTATATTTTGTGTTGATGTTGTGTTTTATTAACAATGTCTGTTTTTGTCCGTTTTACTGCCATTTTGACGTCATGGCCGGGGGACTACAGATGAAAAATAGCCTCTTTGGCTAATTCTGGCTGTTTTACTCATGGTTTATTCGTGTGTTTTATGAAATTGCACTGTCTCCTTTTGGAAAAATATACTAAACTAAACTAACTTAATTCATCATGAACAAATAGTTTATTAAGCATGATTCAGGATTAGTAACAACTTAATTAAGGTTAGGGTTAGGGTTGGGGTTAGGAATCAGGGTTTGAGTAATTGTTAAAAAGTGTTACCTAAACCTCAAAGTGCTACTGAAAAGGCTTAAAAACACTGAATCATTTACAATTTACATTTGCAAACATTTGTTCATTAAGCATTAAGTCTTTATTCATGCTTTATTAAGTCTAAGTCTTTTTATTGTACTGAAAGAACCTTCTTCTCCAACGCTGTAGATCTGTGCTTTGCATTTTGATCTAAATATCACTGAACTCGTTGTAGCCTTGTGTTGTCCCTTTGGGTTTATGTTTGAGCTGCCCGAGTGTAAAGCCTTTCAACACTTTTAGCTGCTTTTCTCCAGAAATGGTGCCCCTGCCCTCGGGAAAATTATGCACATTTTTGGAAACGAAATGAAAAGAGAGAAAGCTGCAGAGATCTTTACCTTTTTAAAGGTTGAATCATTTGCATAACTTGTGCGAATGTTTAAAGGTTATTGTTAACAAGACCCTGAATGACCCTGTGTCTGAGAAAGCTTCCTGTGTTCTCTGCTCAGGCAAAAGTGACAAAACAGGACTTTGAATACATCTTTTTGTGATTTCTGCTTCTCAAGAACAATGCTTTTTCTATTCTATAATTACCATACCTCTGACGTCTACAGTTTACCATTGTGTCAAGAAGATGTAGTGCGTCGGGCCACATTTGAAGGGGCAATCTGTTATTCTGCTATTCTTTTGCATGTGCACCACAACACGCGACAAATTAGCACCAAACATGAACACAGCTCATCCGGATTGGAAATGTTTGTTTTGTTCAAATGTCTAACGTTGGCTGTGATTTATTGCATCTGTGGCAGGCGATATTGACCCACATACACCAGAGTGATAACATAGGGAAACCTTAATTTACAGATAAATTGAGTCAAGCGACCACATTATGATACAGTATATTGAACAAAATGTGTAATATAGTACAGTTGATCAGGTTAATGAAAACTATTTGAAGGATTGCTGAGAATATTGTTGGGTTTTTGGCCAGTATTAATTGAATAGTAGCATTGTACTGATTTATCCTGGTGCAATGAGGAGACTGGGATTGATTGTCACACTCTCTCTTACACGTCTTGAAACACTAATGTAATGTAACTACTGCAACACTACCTCTTTTTCATCTTACTGTGAGAAAATTCAATAACCGCTCAAGATAACAATAACCTGTTCAGTTGAAACATGTTTCTGAGAAAAATATTGTAACTTGTTTTGGCTTTTGAGATAAAACAAGGAAGCAAGACACTGTCCATACGATTTTTTCACTCCATATTAAGTGAAGGGTTTCAATGAGTTGAGTTGCAAGTGATACTGTTTTTCTTCATAGTCTATGTCAGCACATTGTTACAACATCATGCTCCATCATTTATGTGACAATCAACCCCAAACTGATCAAAAAGTATGAGCTAGCCAACTTTAAATCATGGCTTTAGCTTAAACGCTAAAAAAATGGCTGAATTCAAAGCCCTGACACAAAAAAACATGTTAAAGTACTCAAACCCATTAAAAAAAATGTCTTCCCACTTGAATGTTTTTTGTGTCATTGGAAAAATATTAGGGTAAAATAAACTAATACTATATTTGATGCCACTGCGCCCCCTGCTCTTGAGAAAAAACAGCCATTTGGACAAAATAACATAACAAATTTACATTCTTTCAAATTAAGTCTGTATTTTGTTGTTTTGTTTTTAAATCTAAACATACATCATCATTATTACCATGTCAGACTTCCATGTGGTCCCTAAACTGGCTAATTTGTTTATAATAAGTAAAACCCCTGACGCTATAACGAGTCAAAAACAAATCATTTAAAATAAATTAAGATTACTGCCTACCTTTTACGGTGATGAGACGCCTTATTTGATCATTTATAATTGTTATTCTTTTGTGGAAAATCAACAGACACCAAATGATTATCTTTTTAGAAATTAAGCGACTGTCAGTGCCTGATTGGGGGTTCATTAATAGACGGACCAGTCATGCAAAACTTCTTCAAACACCAATAAATGTCATTGACTTGCATTGCAGACTTAAAAGTTACTCTCCCTACAGTCCAAATGCGGTGTAATCTACCTTTGCAAACAAGTGTACATATTAATTCTGCTTCCTGTTTGTGGCAGTTGAAGGTGACAACAAAAAGGAGACCAAAGGTGCCAAAGCCAAGGGAGATCAAAGCCAGGCCATCAAAGTGGTGAGTTCAGTAAATTAATCTTGGGTTGCCAGATACACCGCGCAGTATTACTTTCACCTGCTGTCAGCGCCGGCCCTATTTAACTTTCTTCCACACACGCTTTTATTTGCACTTTTTCAATCAATTACATAATGTGTTTTCATAAAGATCCTATTTCGGGCTGCAGAGCATTTATCCTGTCATGCAGCACTTCGATTTCTGCATTCTTCTACTCCCATTTCCTCCAGCGCACTGTGATTTTAACCAACTATTTATGTGGATGTCCAGTGTTTTTCAATACATACTATATCAGGGATGCCATAAACAGAGAATGTGTCTATTTTTCACAGCGGCCGTTCGTCCTGCCCCCAAACACCATCCCGGTCAACTCCAGGAACATCAAATGTATCTTTTTGTCATTCTTTATTCAATATTTTTGTTATGTATCTATTTTATTAATGGTTGAATGTTGCCATGTACTGAAGTTAATGATGTTTAACTTTGCTTCAAAAGATGTGGTGGATCCTCACAATGATGGTGTCTTTGGTGAGTTGTAACTTTTGACAGGTGCATTCAATAATATATTTGTCATAACAACGTTGTTTTATGTTGTTGTCCAGGAAGGGTCCATGAAAGAAGGTTGAATTCTGTAAATTGGACAAAAGTACTTTTTTTTAATGGGTTTCACCTCTCTCCAAGTAGCTTCTTCAGAAGAAGCTGCTTGTTCGAACTCCTGTAAACTTGTGGTCTTGTGACTGCTACTACTTCATAGTTTTGAGAAATTGTTCCAGTGTCAAGCCACGATATTTTGTGTCGTCCCATAATTTTGTGTCACAATTATCATGACCAGTGATTAATTATAAAACGAATTGCGCTTAACAATAATATCACAATAATTATTTAAGTTGCTGACAGTTTAAACATTTTATGGATATTCATATGTATCATTATCATATGAGGAATAAGTTCAACAACAATCTAGAAGAGAACATCAATTTGCTTTTTATCTTTCTTGATGATTATCACAATTATACTGTACAACACTCTCCACTTTTTATGGCAACAAACAAAATTATTGTTTAGTATCTCAAGCCACGCCCCTTTTAGTCAACAAATCGATGCACAAGGCATGTTTTCAGTTGACCAAGATTTTCTACTAAGCCCTAGAGGTGATCAATAAGAGACTATCGGCCAATTAATACTTCCCCAGTACTTAGAGCACCTAGAGCTGTAAGAACAAGATCTACTTCTTATGGGCTCAGACATTTCATACTTCGTCAGACGTTCTGCTGCTGAACCCCTCGATTCCCTGACCCCTATAAACTCAAACAGCTCTTGCTATTCACCTTATTCCACCCCGCCCACTTTTGGCTCTTTTTGCCACAGATCTGCACTCCTGTAAACGCACTTCCGGTTTGACGAGAACCCCGTTCGTGTAAATGGCAACAAGGGAAAAGTCTCGCAGTTAAAACATTATTTAAAGTAGATTGATTTGTGTAAAACGTTTAATGTTCACGAGCAACAACAAGTCAGTAACACACCGATTTCCTGGGCGGCCTGAAAACAGCTTTTTAGTCCATGTCGAACTTATTTTCTGTTGAGCTCGTCTGTCTCATGTTAACGAATACAACGGAAAAAAGATGGTGCCCATGACAACTTCCGGAATAAGAATAAAAATTATGAAAAGGACATTTTTATCTTTATTTCACAAAAGAGAAGTAAATTTACAACTAGCCCGCCCACTTTGAAAATCGAATCAGTCACTGCACAGTTGTCTGACAGCTCTGGAAGAACAATGTTCTGCTCGACCAATGTGTCAAGAACAAGCTGCAAGAGCCGCACAGCAGGAGCTGCACAGCAGGAGCTGCACAACAGGAGGTGTACGACGATGACATGTTCTTACAGCTCTAGGTGCCTGAACAAACTTATGAAGTACTGATTAATTCAAAAAGAAATATAAAATAAAAACATACAAATGAATAAAAAACAAGTGAAATCAACTGGAAATTAGGCAATTTTAAAAGCTCTTTTAAAATGAAAAGTTTTTAAAAGAAATATACCTGAGATCATGGGAGAGATTGTTGTTTTAATCATATGTAAAACTCTGCATGCATCGCATTAGCTACAAGCTTTGTTTTGTAACTATATTCTTACAGCTCTAAGTGCCACAACAAACTTATGAAGTACTGGCCTTATATCAGCTATGCTATTGGAAGATCTAGATACTGATTAATTCAAATTATTGATAGTTGATAATTGAATCAACTATTGAATTGTTGATTTATTACTCATGTACTGCCTAACAACGCCTTGTTCTCCTCTGCAGCTTGCATGCTTACTCAGTTTGTTTACATATGTCCATCTCTCATTATACCATGTGCTGTGTGAGCAGACGGCACCAGTTTATCCAGGAGGATGAGTGAGATTTTGGAGACGTACAGCCAGCTCTCGGCCCATCTGTGGGAGGGCTTCATGGGCAGCAAACACAGGCCCAGGTGAGGACTAAAGCCGTCAAACATAAGTGCGATGTCCATCCAAACTTCTCTGCAAGGTTGACACGTGTTAGGGCGTGCTTTCAGAACATGTATGGCAATGCATCAGTTTTGACTAGTTTTTTTTCTGGTTGGGTACATTTTCTTCTTGGACAGAATTACTTTTCTTATTTCAAGCTGAATGAATGAATGAACGAACGAACAGTCAGCAATATATAGTCACAAACTAAATATGAATACTACCTTTTAAATCATAAAAATATCTGTAATAAGTCTGGATCCAGCAAATGTTTGTTCCAATTGTTATCCCTCTGCAGTTCTTTTTTTAATGCTGACATATTTCTGCTTGTTTATGTCTTCTTTCAAATTACATTTTCTCAGTCAGAAATGTTTTGTAACAATCAATAATATGGGTCCTATTTATAAATTGCAAAATACCTGTAATTTTTCTGAATACACTGTTATTTGTATCTACTTTAGTTTGTTAGGCTTCTTTTGTTCTGAGATCTTTCTGTGTCTGAAGCATGGCTGAGGTGGAGCAGCTGCTGTCCAGATGCAGTGCCTTCATTTTCCTGGGGATGGAGCGCTTCATGGGGAACATAACTCCGACCAAAATAGCGACTCTCAATCTGTCAGGTAAAATCACAACCTTGTCCGACTCACTGTTTAGACACAATACATACACAATAAAGGGACTGAAAGGGGGAATCTTTTGTCCAAACATGGTAGAAAAAAGTTTTAAAATGCTGTCATCGTGGCACTGTTTTTGAAACCATGAACCGCTCCAGGACAAATTAGGGATTACACCAACTCATTTTTCCTAATTTTTCATTCTATTCTAACTAAGAGAATGTAGCACTTGCAATAAAAGAAGGCAAGGCAACTGTATTTGTTAGGCATAAGTTCTACACAGTTACAAATAAATCTGAAATCACTAGAAAAAACATGAATAACCTTACATTTAAGAGTGCAGATTTTGATAACACTTTATATTAACTGCACTTATTCTTACCTCAATAAAGCATGAACAAAGCCTTAATTCATACTGAATAAATATTTTATTAAGAATGATTCGGGCTTAGTAACTACTTGACTAATACTCTAACCCTAATTCCTAACGCCAACCCTAACCCTAACTTTAATTAAGTAGTTATTAAGCCTGAATCATGCTTAATATACTGTATGTTTATTGTGAATTAAGTCTGTTGATGCTTTGTTAAGACTAATTATGGCGTAGTTAATATAAAGGGGTACCCTGATTTTGTTTTTAAAAATTAAATTGTCATATACACAGCTAAGCAGAACCGTTTTTAGCAGAGATTCAAAAATAGAGACTTGACCAAGTAACTACAGAACAGAGAGACCTGGTGAATAGACATTTTTAAAGCTATAACTGGTCCCTAATTCCCTGCATTATTGTGAGTCATCTACAAGGTTTGTGTTATTTTAAAAGTCTTCATTTATATAGCTGATTAATTTGTTCATTTAAGCCCTCAGAACATAAAAGCTGTGGACAATGAAAGATAAAAACCTAATTTTGGACTTTATTGTTTAACTGGACTCAAGCTTGTCATGAGACTTGTTTTATGAAGGAGCTTTTCCAAGAACAAATCAACGACTTTAATTAAATCAATCTGATTTGAGGTTTTATAATGAAAAGATGTTAAAACGCCTTTGGTCAAGTTGATGTCTATGAATCAACAAAAGAACGACCTCAAGGGCAAATGAGCCCTCCTGTTATCTTCGGGTCATTTTGACCCATCTAGATTTTTTCTTATTTCATCGCTATGAAACTTTCATGGGTGGTCCAAAACAGCACTCAACATACCATTTATTAAATGTATATATATATATATATATTTTTTTTTTTTTTACCAAATGTGCATTGCTCAATTGAAGAGAGCACAAGGATTAAAATGACGTGAACAAGACCAGGAAAAGATTTATGATTTCAACTAAACACACCTGTATTGATGACTGGGGAAAAAAACATTATAATTATTCTAAACAGTAAGGTAATTAAAAACAAAATCTAAACTTTTTTTTTTTTTTTTATCGAACATTTTAAAGTAAAAAAAAAAACAACTATATAATTTCCTGAGCATAAAATTATATTGAAAATAAAAATTACTTTATGTGAGATAATAGTAATAAATAAATAAAAATAAAATTACATATGTGATAATGTTATAAAAAAGAAAAAATAATTTAAATGATGAATGAAAATCAATGTTTAAAATGACTGACAAAATGAATGAATTAAATAATAAGTTTGAATTTGTTTTTATTTATGTATTTGTTTTTATTTTTACCACACTCAGCTGGGGCTGGAGCAGTATCTAACCACTGACGAGTTTGGGAAATGCATCAACACTCCATGACATTTATAAAGCAACTTGTGTGTCTTGAAAAGCTAATGTATTATTATCAATAACCTTTTTGTTTTCTAAAAAGTAGACATAATGTGCATGACGTGATCTCACTGAACAGTCATTGTCTTTTCCTTGTACTCAAATAGCTGAGAACAAGACGTCCTCCACTCCACCGTGAAAACAGCTTTTCTGCTCTTTTGCTTTGTTGGGTACAAGTGATGTTCTATATCCACTAAATCACCTCCAAGCTTTAACTCTCACTTGGAGAGTGGAACAGGAGAAAATCAATGGAGTAGAGCTCACATGCGGATGTAACAATAAAGAGCAGGATTGAGTCATCAAATAACAACAGTATTTGAAGAATCTGTCCAAGTTAGCTTTCACTCAGACGTGTCATTTCCAGTAGTTAATTATAGAGTTGTTTGTGGTTGACTAAAGACATGTCCTGCCAATCAATTAGTCGACTACAGGGGACAGTGTCGTGGAATTGTCACAAGCGCTCAAAACATTTCAGCATCTATGACCTGACTGTATATGACTCAAACTGCTCTCATAAGAATACAAACACACGGGCGTTCATTTATTCTATTTATACTGAAAACTACTAGGAAACAGTTTGTATTTATAAGTAAAAAGGCGGATTACAATTATGATTTACCAACAAATCTTCAGCTCACTCCGTGCCTTCCTTTTTCTGATGTTGTCCTTATAACCTAAATAAATAATCAGTCCATTAATAAAAATCTTGGTTGACTTGGTTGAGGAGACTCGGCAGGAAGACCCAACTCATGTTCTTCACAATCAGTCTGAGCTGATGCCATCAGGAAGAAGGTATAGAGTCCCAAACTGCAAACTCAGCAGATTTAAGCATTCATTTATGCCACTAGCAATCAGTTTGCTGAATTCGGAGAGTGAAGTCAAAAATAAATAAATATATAAAATGAATAGAAGAGTGGCAGTTAAGCTGCTTTGCACATAGACTTAAGGAATGTGCAATCAAAAAACTGCACACAGGCGTAGGGAATGTGCACTCGAGTAATTAAATGCATTTAAGACTGTGATTGTTTTATGACGCTGTAAATGACAGGCCCCTGATCTCGTGTCACTCCTGTCTTTTGTTGTATTTTGTGCTCAGTGGTGACGCTGATTGGATTTTCTTGCACTGCAGGTGATGTCTTGTGTCTTTGTGGCCCCGTGTCACAGGACTTAAAATGTCGTGGACCAATTAACTTAACTTAACGACTAAACATGGCCCTTTTGTTTACTTTTTATATTGTTTGGCTGATGGATCTTTACGCCTGCTTGACTTTTACGGCCGTGTGATGTGACAAAAACATTTATCGCACTAGTTTTTCTCTCTTATTCAGCAATCATTGACTACATAACCATTTAATAACTGCACTTTTAGTCTGAATTTGTTGTTTATCCAAGTAATGTGTCTCTCTTAAAGTTGCATTTTTACCATAGTTCTCTAATAGAAAGAACCAATGTTACAAAAACATATTCAAAATGTTTTATTACATTGACCAATCCTTAAAACCAAATGACTCAGAGTTCAACAGCGCCCAATTAGCTTTCAGCAATTATTAAACAACTGCTTTCATAATTAGGTCTTTGGCCGACTTTTCTTCCATTTGCATAAGGCCTGATATTTAGTATGTAAAAGCTGACCCTGTGGAGAGGATACCAAAGCACAGTAACCTTGATGCTACTGTTACGAGAGCAAGAGTCGGTTAGAAAACACATGCCATTCCCTTCAAAGGCATATGTTCTTCAAAGTGCACCACCAAAGACACATTTCCAAAAGGGCAATTCCAAGCAACATTCATTTGGTTGAAAATGATTTATAATTATGACATTAAAATTTTGTAATGTACAGTACAATGTCCATTCACTGCCAGTGCAAATGACACAAATTTGCCCCATTGAAACCCTGTAAGTATGAACTAAAGGGGAATTAAATGCAAATAATGACCGACGCCTGTTTTTAGATTATGTAACTGTAAATGTGGCACAGGGTCTAATCTCCAGCGATTCATCAGTCCTGATTTAATGTAACATGACTAGAACACTGGTGTAAAACAGCATTTGTTATGTGTCGAAGTAAATTGGGGACAGTATTTTGATAATTCCATTGGTTAGTTATGTTTTCATGGTAATTATTTAGTATCCTCTCTCAGACCAACAAACAGCCTGTCCTAATAATGATAATAATTCATTTTAAAACCTTTTTCCTCAAAGGACTTTTTGGCCCGTGGACTTTATCAGACAGGACAGCATGAGCCTGGAATCTAACCCACAACACTGAGGCCGGCGCTGCCCAGACCACTGGACTATTCACCTTATTTCGGAAGTTGTCGTACGCGCCGCCGTCTTGTTTCTGTTGTAGTTTACACGGGGCAGACGAGCTCAACAGAAAACAAGTTCTACTCGGACTAAAAAGCCGTTTTCAGGCCGCCCAGGAAATCGGTGCGTTGTTGACTTGTTGTTGCTCGTGTTCATTAAACATTTTACACAAATCAACTACTTTATGTAACATTTAGCGGCGAGACTTTTCCCTCGTTCGTCATTAGCTTTAACGGAGTTCTCGTCAAACAGAAGTGCGTTTACAACAAAAGTGCGTATCTGTGGCAAAAAACTGCAAAAGTGGGCGGGGCTGAATACCAGGCAAGAAAGTATAGCACGTTTCTAAACAATGTCACAAAGTGCTTCACAGCAACTTAAATCTTTATCAAGACCCAATAAATAAAAAATGAATGAATGAATAAAAAACATGTGAAATCCCATGGGAAATCAGGCAATATTTAATGCTCTTTTAAAATGAAACGTTTTTTTAAGAAATATGCCTGAGATCATGTGAGATTTGTTGTTTTAATCCTACGTGAAAATCTGCATTCATCACATCAACTACAAGCTTCGTTTTGTAACTATGTGTGACCGCGTTGTCACTGCCAAATAAATATGCTATAATATAATGCAACTCAAAATGAAAATACTCTGACTGGATCATGTAACAGACAAAATCAATTTTAAAGCAGGTATTCAGTATTCTATAACTTTGACATTACAATAGTCCAGTTTCATTTTCAAAATAAGTTTGAGGTGACAAAGGACCTCAATCTGACCTCAAAAAGATTTCAATCTGACTTTCAAGGGGAGAATTAAAATCACGGCAGTCCTTCAATTATTAAAACACAGATGGTTCCATGAGCGCGGGGATATGACATGATTAAGTAGATGGCAGTAGACGCCAGGAAAAAAAACCATCAGTTTGAGGAGACGTGAGATGGATTTTTGACTGTGAGCATGATCGCCTCTCCACAGATTTGACCTGTACCTTGGCCTTGTCACGTCACCTGCTTGTTGCTATGGAAATAGTTCAATTTAATGCTATACTGTGTAACATTCCAAGCAAAGCAGTAACATCTTCATAAACACAAGCCGGTGGTGGATCATTTACCTGAAAAGTTACATAGTTTAACTATAAAATAAAAATGTTAAAACTTCCCTTTTTCCTGGTCCTTCTAATGATCTCGTCTTTCTTGTGTCGTCTTTAAGCTTCAAGCTACTCGTTTCTTGTCTTAAATAAGTCTTCAACGATCTCCTGGCTCCTGTATATTATTTACCATCTGGGCACTCCAAACTCCCCCCGTTCAATTATTAGTTGAGGCCTTTATTCGCACTTTGTTAAATAAATTATGAACTTCCCCAAATCGCCTTTAGCTCTTTACACCTTCAAAGCTTCTTCTGAGAGATATATTTTTGCTACGTTTCTCTCGGTGCTCGGGTGTGATTGACAGGAGGACATCGGGTCTAAACATTGCCCAAGGACAGACACATGTGCAACCTGTGTGCTAACGCTAACTATAGCTGATGTGACAGACGCATTCAAGTCCACTGTCTGGTCCCAACACCAGACAGTGGACAGCGGACGCGGTCAGGCGATGAGAGATCAGAGTTTTCTAGGAAACAATAAGGGTCATGAAGGCACCATCTGCTCCCACCGCCTCATAATAACTGACCTAATTAAAAAGCTCTGGACTGATCGTGTTCATTCAGAGAAATTAGTGTGCACTTAATTTGTGTATGTTTTTGTTTTTATTTTGTGTGGGTGTGAACTTGGAAAAGCTCAGTTATTTAAATGATGATAAAAAAAATGTAAATGCACATGTAGCTGTTGAATAGATTTTATTTTTACAAATGGAGAAGTTTGGGCGGGTCACCAAAGCTCAAGTTATACATTTTCCGCTTTCATCTCTTACTTCCTGGTTGGTGAAAGGTAAAATACTTTAAGCAATAGTGTGCAGCAATCAGATTTTGTCAAACTTTCCACTTACAAGCTTACCCCAGCTTTTACACTTTCATTTATTAATTGTTATTGTATTGTTTTCTTGTTTGTGAGTAATTATTCTGGTACCATTTTGTAATATCTACTACACCATATCCCCCTAAACGAAGAATGGTCGTAGACTTAATTTACAATTAACAAATAGTTAATTAAGAATGATTAATTACTTAATAACGCGGGTTAGGGTAATAATTAAGTAAAGCCTGAATCACTCTTAAAGGGGCTGTACCTGATTTTTACTGTTTTGAAACATGAAAAACAGCACTATTTCATTTTCAAGTATTTACATCAGTCACATGTATTGCTCACTTTCCTAATGCACTTTAAAAAGCACTTTTCAATAGTCTCTGAGCCCAGAGCAAGTTTTGCCGTCACAGTAAAGCAACATTAGCATGCTAATGGTCCACTTCCTGCTTCTCGTGGAATAAAACGCTCTATAAATAGATGCAGAGAAAGTGCTTTGGTCTTATTTTCACCTGAGTAGATGCTTTTACAATATAGTCGTGCCGGAGCAACACAGATTTTACTTTATTGCATGCAAAACATCAGGTACACGAACTAGTCCTGTTTTTCAGGTTTCAAAACAGTAAAAATGAAGTACAGCCCCTTTAATAAACTACTTTTTCAATCTGAATTAGATCTCTGTTTATGCATTATCAAGGCTATGTGTTGTTATTTATTAAGTGTTACTCCTTGTTGCTTTTAATAAATGAACTGAACAATGGCCAATTTAACTTGTCCTTTCCATCTCTTGCTTGGATAAAATGTTTTAAACACACAATGTGAAGTGTTTGTGCTGTAGTTTGACGCCCAAAATCATCCCACTCCCATATATTCAACACTCCTATGCCTATTCTTGTAAGTAGATTGTATATTTGTTTTATGGCTCATGATGTGAAATGCAGCCTGACATTTCCCAACAGAAATAAAAAATAAAGCGTATAAACCCGTATCCTTGATCTAGTGACAGTACATTTAGTCTTGTCTGTTTCCTATCTGACAAAATACAATTAACGAAATGAGACAAGAGCCAAAGTCACTTACAAAACACTTTCTGGGAATAACTGAAGAATGCAGGAACGTAATCAGATCAAGTAATCACATTTCATACACAGAGGTTGACTTCACCCGAGACGTCTTTTATAGCCCTTATTTAATACAGCTTAGAAATCGAGTTTACATTTTAATGATTTCAATTTCCCCCGAAAAATATTGTTAACAACTTACTCTATATTCTCTGGTGGGATGTGTAACTGTGAAAGTGCAGTCGCAGCAGCAAACTTTTGTGATTCATTGACAAATATTTATCGACAATACATTTTCGGTAGCACTTTACTTACCAGTGTATTTGCGATGTTTAAAGGTGCTGTATGTAACTTTTCTGGTGGAGGGCACCACTTGAGTCTGTCAAGCAAAGTTACAGGTCAAATATGTGGAGATGAAGTAGTAAAAATACATACTTTTTAAAGAAATGTACATGCAATATAAACAAATATTAAAAAAAAAAAAAAAACTAGATAAATAAGTTTAATGTCATTTTGTGGAACATTCTAAATGAGAATGGGCGATTTATTGGTTCCAGTATCATATCAACTGTTATCGACCAGTTTTCTACCAATTTTCACCAGTATTGGAATCAGCCGATATTTGGAAAACATCCAGTATTCCAGATATTTAATTAAATTTTTTGGTTTTTAACTGGCTAATGAGAAAAAAAATTTAAATAGAAGAGCAATTACACTCAAATATGGCTAATCATTTTAGTGGATAAGATAAATACATTTTGTTATTATTTTTGTTATTTGTTATTATTTATAAGTGAAAAGTTAATGTATGTTTTACTTCAGTTTGAATTAGATTAATGGACCTTGCAATGGATTTAAAAATCTAAGTATCAGCATCAGCGTATTGTTGTCGGCAACAGCAACAAGACAAATGTTTAAAAATCCATATCGTCACATCCCTCATTATAAGCAAAGCATATATTATTATCAATATAAGCCCAATCTATTTCTCCATTTTGAAAATCAAGTGGCAGAGTCCCACTGGAAACGCTATAGTGCACTTTTCAGTGAAATATAGGGGCTTTCAGTTTATAGTATTATCTGCATTCAAACTGAATAAATCAAAAACTGCGTTCACACTTTGATTTGTCCTGTTTTTGCCCATGTGGTCTTGATTTGGTCCTGTTTTTGTTACATTCTGGTTAAGTTAAGGTTTAAATTTGGTTTTGTTGTGGCGTGTGCAAGTGTAAACCCACACTGATATTCTGAATTTATTGCAGTGTTAAACATACAACTCTAGCTTCCATGATATAAAAAATAAATACCCTGCCTAACCTTTACTAAACCTCTTTGATATTTTATGGAGAGGCTCAAAGTCTCCTGCTTTTTGATCTACAAAATAAATCACATGTACAGTATAACACAGCTTTACTTGGAGTTCTTTTAATTTTAGTTTTTATATGTGTTATGTAACCTGAACTCAATATACTTTCTCTTAACTCCCCTGAAGATTTATTTTTATCAGATGTCTGTCTGTTCAGTTGCCGAGGGACGAACCGTTGTCAGGACTTTAGATCGTACATAAGAAATCTAATATCAGCTCGTTTAATGCGTAACTCTTATGTATGTTTTATAACTTAAAACTATTAACTGTGTCTTTATCCTTTTAGAATGCAACATGGTCCTTCTCTTTGATCTGGTTCAGAACCAAAAAAGTATCGCCCGCCAATCTGACCTCAACAAGGACAAGAGGTAAGGATTTTTGTTTTTGTACAAAAGCAAAACACTGCATTAAAGACCCTGGACTTGACTGTTTTCATATACTAAAAAGAGTGAAGTTTGTTTTCTCCTCAGAAACGCATCACAGTGAAGAATTGGAGTATTAAGAAAGGATTAGGAAAGTGAGGGATGAGTTTGGACCACAGCTAATGATTTAAAATGAACTTGATGTGTTTTTTAATAATTGAAAACTGTAAAAAATTGGGGAGCCGCTCTTTAATATTGATAAATTAAAACGGTATTACACGATTTTCAAACTGCAAATGGTGGAAGTTGGTGAATCTATCCTTCCTCTCACAAACACTAATATTCACATTCATGAAATTTCTTGCAACCGATCCATCTCAGCATCCAGGTCTTACTTCCAGGTTTTGCGATTGATAAAATACTTACAGATTTGTTGCAGACATCGCAAGCACTTCTACTTTTACAAAATTCTTTATCTACAAGAATAAAGTCAGAAACACTTCATAATAACTACACTACAAGCATGAACACCATTCATTCAAGCTCAGTGACTACTTAATTAATACTAGGTCTGCAATCGCAACTGATCGATTAATCGCAGCTGATCGATTACTGACAGAATTGTCAACTAATTTGGTAATTTAATAATCATTAAGTGGTCTTTACAAGGGTTGCAAGACATACCACGAGTTGAGAAAATAAGTTTTATGACTCATATGTTTTCATTTATTTTACTAAATTTATTGTTTTCATTTCATTCATTTTCTACCGCTTGTTCCCGTTAGGGGTCGCGGATGACTGAAGCCTATCCCATTGACTTTGGGCCTTAGGCGGGGTACACCCTGGACAGTAGCCAACTCGTCACAGGGTTTAACACAGAGATAGAGACACGGACATGGACATTCACTGTCACGTTCATACACTATGGGCAATTTAGAGTTACCAATTAACTTGAACACAGTCATGTCTTTGGACGGTGGGAGGAGCCGGAGAACCCGGAGAGAACCCACGGTAACACGGGGAGGACATGCAGACTCCACCCAGAGAGATCGTGTGATGTTGGGGTGGTCCGGGATTCGAACCCACGATCTCCTGAAAAACACCTTTGTTTTGTTGAATGACTGTTTAAACTGTCAGAAAATTTGTCAGCTGTTTGTCTCTGTATTATCTGTGGTGTACGTCGCTTTTTTAATGACATCACAGAGGCATTCTGTTTTAGAAGTCAGCACTACTTTTATTTTTCAAAGTTTTTCTCAAAGTGCAACTTCACAGATGTAAAACTATAATAAATAATTGCCACAAGTGCCCTCCCACCAAACAAAAATAGAACATTTTGAAAACCTGTCATATAGACTTTAAAGTGTAGTTATTATAAAAAGTGGTACCATAAAGTTGGGTACCCATCTTTATTAGCAATATAAGATAAGATAAGATAAGATAAGAGATCCTTTATTTGTCCCACAATGGGGAAATTCCACTGTTGCAACACACAGTTTAGAACAGGAATGAATGAAATAGGCGCATGCAATAAAAATAGGATAAATAAAAAAGGTAATAAAAATACAATATAAAGTATAAAGTGCACACTCTAATTTACAGTAGGTGGCTGTCTGGGATTACACCATCTGGGATTACACCATATTACACCATCATTTCCTGAGACTGTTTAATTGTTGGTATTATCTTGAACTGAATTCTCTTTTTCTTCTTTGTCTTCTTTTCCCTTCCTTATTCCTTTTACGTACCTTTCCAACTGTCTTAAACGCTGACACTTTAAGCATCACAATCATATCCTCATTCACTTTGAGTTACATGACCAGTGTAACACATAGAGCGCACACATCCTTTCCTTCGACATCCTCTGCTGTTTCCCTGAGCTTTGAGAGCAGATGTTGTTGTAGCGTGTTTGACCTGAGCGTGTTTGACCTGCAGCCCCGGACACTCCGCTCTGGAGACTCCTCTGCACACCGCTCTGCTGCTCAGTGTGGGCGGAGTCGGCTGCATCGCTCTCAACCAGTGGCACAGCAGCTTTCACATCAACACCAGAAACATGGCCGCTGTTCTGGACGGTAGGTGGACCAGTCTGTGCATTATCTATAGCCTTGATTTTCAACCAATGCGCCGGGAACTTAGTGTGCCTTGAGGTTTTGCCAGATGTGCCTTGAAAAAATGTCTAATTTGAGTTAAGGTGAAACACTACAGGCAAAACAGATTTTTTTGTTTTGTTTTTTGGTCAGTTTGCTCTCTCAGCATATCAGCTTTCATGTGGAAACAATACATTTGTCCAATCTGCTCCTAAAGATGTTTTATTCTTCCATTTAATCCATTTCATCCATAGATTTCTCTGGGACATTGTAAATTTAAGGGCCTCTTAAAATGCTTTTTTTTTGTTCCCCTTAGGACATAAGGATCACCACTTAAAGTAGCTCCTACACCAAACTTTACAATCTTGGACTCAACAAGATTTTGACGAAATGTACCAAAGATTTTTGATATCTAATTACAAAACTGATTTATTGAAGTTTTAAATCAGAAAAATTAGGCAAAATTTTAATTTTTAGGACAATTTTCAGTCAGATCTAGTTTACTCAAAAGCTAAATAAGAAATCCAAAATCCACATTTTTTGTAACTAATGTGTATGTACAAAATGAACCAAGAAATTTAAACCTGGTCCTGTTCGTTCGTTATGTCCCAAATATGTGTATTTTTGGCAGTTTTTATACATACATGGCTTATTTCTAAAAGAAAACATGACATGATCAAAAACTTGTGATGTATTTTGTTCTTACATTTATGTGAGTAAACTACAGGAGAAGTTTCTTATTGATATTTTTAAATTTAAGATTTTTTCATATTCACCTGTAGTGTCTCACCTAAACAGATTCACAAATGCTGATGTAATTGACTAATTTACCACTTTATTATGGCCTGAGCATTTTGTGCACCAAAAAGGAATGCAAAACCATCACTGTTGTCAAATTTAGACAACCAGACAGTGGCACAGACATTATTTACCTTTCTTTTCTTTTACTAAATGGTTTGATTTGGTAATGTTGTTGTTGTAAATGGTGTGCCTTGTTATCGTTTAAACCCAAAAAGTGTGCTGCAAAAAACAAAAAAAAAAAGGTTGAAAAACACTAATCTATAGTTTAGTTCATAGCTGCACTGTAAAAATGCCAACATGACAACATTCAGATATTTTCTTGATCCATACGGGACATTTTTTGGTGACAGCAGCTCATGATCACAGTAATTGTCACTGGTCCCTCAGTTTAGTGTTGATGTAGACGTGATTTGGTCCTGTTACAGGGATTGCAGTAAGTAAATATTCTGTAGAACAACACAGAGCTCTTCTTTTACCTAATTATTTAACGTTATGCCAGGTTAAAATGACTCACCAGGAGGAACCAGGCTCAAGCTGCACAGACCCTGAACTTAAAAGACTGTGGGAGCACGAATCACAGTTTTTGTACATAATGATGGTGGAGAGTCATGGCCAGAGTCCCACTTTAATCCCATCCTAAAACCTCTTAAAATGTCAGTAAAAAGGCAAAATAAGAAGATATTTGTTATAGAATAATGGATAGTAATAAAGCTTTAATTTTAAAGTTTTTGCCACCAAGCCTATATTGTTTTAAGACATTTAACAATGAAATTCCATGTTTGTGTTGTATTTCCCCTCAGTAATTGTCACAACAAATAATCAAATACAGAAAAGGGTAACACTCTTGAACTGGACTAAAAACTAGACTAAATTATATAAATTTTGGCTTGGCTAGGAGGAGGTAGATGTGTGTTATTATGGCGACCTAAGAATGTAAGGATAAGCTTGTAAAATGTCAAATGTTTCGGGTATTTTGTAGGTCTTCTTAAGGATAAGCAGACTTCAGGACAAGCCATCCACGCTCTGAGAAAAGAGTCCAACCACAGACCACACTCTTCCAAAGAAAAGATCATTTCATCAAAAGGTACGTTCTCTATCACTGCATTTCTTTACATGATCCTCTTAACTCTGTAGCTCACATTTGTAATATAACTGTTTCTGCTTTCATTCAAATGTTGCTTTGTGAATACCAGCTCTTTCAAATCAAATCCTTCCAATAAAGAATTCAGCTTTTGTGGGATACAGAAAGCTCTTGTTTTGGTGTTGGGTTAATATAACAGTCACGTTTTATTTCTTGCTTTTGCAGATCACAAGCCAGACCTGACTCCTGCCAATTACAGCTGCGTTCTGTACGGACTCCCAAATCTAATGGTGCAGTGAGGGTTCATTTCGAGGGATTTCCAGCTTCACGTGCACCGAAATCTGAAGGCATTTATGATTTCAATGTACTTTGAATGTACTTTTTTTTTTTTTGAAGTAAATGCTTATCTACACTGAGTTGAATCCACACTATGACAGTGTCCATTATCTAAAAAAAAAAAAACTATATGTATTATTATCTTTAAATTATTATCTTTAAAAAAAATTATATATACAGGTTTTAAGATTTTATGGGCCAGAAATGATGAGTAGCTGTTTATTGTGGTCTTAGTGGATTCAGATTAAACCCTTCAATACTGTAAAGATTCTAGTTTGAGCATATTAACTGTTTTAGAAGCCAATTTTTCTAGTGAGCTTCAACTCTCAACTTCTCAACAGAGTTTTTCCGTGCATTGAGCCAGGATTTTCAGGATGTACTGGGACGGTATAAAACAAATCTGCTCCAAGTCCTATAGCTTAGTTCTGTTGCATTCTTACATTAAATTGCAGGGACACAGACTGCTGCTGTCTACCTGCAGCTCAAAGCTGTCGAAGCACATGTGCAGAGTAACTTACCTGTCTCAGGAAATTACATTTGAAAAGGACTGGCACCTGTGCAGGATTTAACCAGGAAAAGACCCGGTTTAAACCTAGATTAAATCAATGATCAAGATTAATCCAGGAATCAAAATTTCTGCCTCGTAATCTACAAAAAAGCAAGACTACACATTTGAATAACTAGGGATGTTTCAGATCTTTTGCTTTTTTTATTTTTTATTTTGTTTAATTACTAATTTTTTCAAAGGTGCTCTACCTCAGTGGTTCCCAAAGTGGGGGTCGGGACCCCTCGGGGGGTCGTGAGGGGTGAGCTGGGGGTCGCGAGATGATTTCAAGATCTCATTTTAATTAATATGACATTGTATTTGGTCTATTTTTTCAAATTTAAAACAGTATCTTTAAGTGAAATAGAGTCTGATAAGACAATTAACTTTTCAAATAACCAATATTAAACCTGAATTAACAGGCTTTGACACTTAAAATTATTGCTGTCATTTTCATTTCGCTTTGGGGGTCCTAAGTCAATTGCGTGGCTAATATGGGGTCCCGGCCAGAAAAGTTTGGGAACCCCTGCTCTACCTGACTTTTAACGCAAAAAAAGGATTTCTCTGCTGTGAAATGACACGTACTGAGTGCATCCAGCCAGCAGATGGCGCCTACCGCTATACACAATTTAGTTACGTTATCACTTTAAGAGACGCTATGATGCGGGTTAGCAATAACAGTTATCGTGTTTGAAATGCTGAGAATGAGTCTGGCGATGAAGAAAAGCACAGGGGCTTTTATCAGGTCGTATTTTTTTATCTGGAAAATTTGCAAGTTTAATAACAAACTATTGACACTAAAAACTGTTACCAATAATAGAATAATAGCAACATTCTGCTCTGATTTTTATAATAAACTTTACTCAACAAACCTAGATAAAAATAGCTGTGACCAAACTAAAGACATGCTTCCAGTATTTCCCACAGGTGTCAAACAAACAGCGATTATTCTAAACATCTGCTGGGAAATTATAGTCAAACCCTAATGATTTGTGTTACTGTAAATCAATGGCAACACACTTCTATTCTTCCGTAATTAAGCAGCAATAACACACTTCTTTTGCAGTTGTTCCTCTGGGAATGTGATTCTCCTCCTTCGACCCCAATCCAAATTTTCCGGCCTCATCAAACCTCTTCTGTTTGAGACTGGATTCTGTATTTTCGGGTCTTAACCTCCTTTTACTCAACTTCAGAGGCACAAACCTTCCTTTTTCATTAAAATAAATTAACCGTGTTTACCAATTTTTGAATTAAGCAACGTTTATCAGGCACTACAAGGAGGTTTTAATCCAGGATGTTTGTTCAAATGTTAATTAAAATTGGGGAATACGGGCCTTACTAAATCCTGTGACCTGCGAGTCTTATTGCCCCGGGATCATGAACTCCTTCTGCTTGAGCATGTTAAGTTACTAAACTCACCAGAAAAGCACTGGTTTGTTGGTTGTGTTTAAGTTTATTAGCAGAGGTAGAGTGGCTAAATATTGCTCCAAAGTGGTAGAATATCATTACGAAAAATAAATACAAAGTAGTGCTCAATGAGTTAAAAGTATTTGGGGAAACTACTCATGTAAGAGTAAGTGTGTGGAAGAAACAATTAACAGTCAATGTACCAGGAAGGATAAAATATTAAAGGGGCTGTACCTGATTTTTACTGTTTTGAAATGTGAAAAGTATTTACAGCAGTCAAATGTGTCTCTCACTTTCCTAATGCAGTCCCAGCATGCTTAATATTCTCCGCGATGAGTTTCTAAACACTTTTCACGAGTCTTTGAGCACAGAGAGACACCAACTCTAAAACGAATACACATTAGCATGCTAACGGTGCGCTTCCGGCTTCTCGTAGAATAAAAGAATACATGCATGCATGAATAAATAGATGCAGAGAAAGTGCTGAGGTCTCATTTTCCTCCAAATAGATGCTTTTACAATAGATCTGTACTGGAGCAGCACAGATTTGACTTTATTGCAGCCAAAAAAATGGGTAAATGAACTAGTTCTGTTTTTCAGATTTCAAAACAGTAAAAATCAGCTACAGCCCCATTAAATAATTCACAAACAATTTAGAAAAATTAAATATTAGCTGAAGGAGAAGAAACTCAAATGTTACTTAAAGCTTTTGTAGACTTACTTGTCTTGTCTTAACAAATAAAAAAAATTGTCGTAACAAATGTTCTAGTGCGATTAATTGCTACAGAAAATTATCACATTAAACTACTTGCCATTACACAAAACGCCTAAAAGAAACCCTATATATCTATCTATATAATATAAAAAGCATATTAGTTGAATGACTTCGAATGAATAACACACTTTAGTTCTTATAATGAGTTAGTTATTGGTTATAGAAGTTACTTATTTGACCTTCTTCCCCATTAATGGGAAGAAAATGTAGACACGCTAAATATTCCCCAAAAATAGTGTTCCAACTTGTGCGTATTGAATTATAAATTGGTATTGCTCTCAGGTATTCTATGAAATATAGGAGTAAATGTCTGATTTCAGAAAACTACTCAGAAAAGTGTTATAAAAGGTAAATGTATTTGCTTATGACCAGTAAAATAACCAGAATAAACTTAAAGCCTACAGTCAAATAATTTCTTGCTGAAAAGTTTATTGAATTAAGACTTTTTTGAGTTAATCTCGGGCAGTCGGGCTGTGGCACGGAGATGAAGCAATACTAAGATAGAAGAACGAGAGAGAGCCTTTTTATTGATGGTTGTAAAGAAGGAACAAGGAAAAGCCTCATTAGTTTTCAGTCAATATGTTATTTAAAAGTAATTAAACCAATTCTCACATTCATGAGCTAAAGACAGACTCACAGTAGAGTGCTGTCTCAATATTGACTCGTACAGCCAAAGATCCAGGGTTTCAACACAGAAGTAAGTTTTTTTTTTTTTTTTTTTTTTATTAAATTGTTTTACATCGGGGCGTCCAAACTTTTTCCAGTGAGGACCATATATTGAAATATAGACCAAGCAGAGGGCCACTAATCAGCCGTGAAACATTCAAGTGCCACCACAACTTAACTCAGTCTCAGTGCCTTAACATCAGGCCTGTCTCACCAAAATGTTAGTTATTTGGGATGTTATTGTAGGAAATGTAAAAACTACTTTTCGGGATTTGACTCTGTGCATAACGTTCGACAGCTGCTCCTCCTACCACTTCAGCACTCCAGGATACTTTACTTTACCAGCGCGCTAGCATTTGTTTACAGCTACGGGACAACTTATCAAGCTTACCATTCACCCGGATTTGAAAACCAGTAATGCGCAAATATAAAAAAAAAAAACACGGCACCGTAAACGTAAGCACATAGGAAATGAGGGGGGACCAATCCTTTACGCCTGGGGTGTCCAAACTTTTTCCATCGAGGGGCACATATTGAAATATAGACCAAGCGGAGGGCCACAAATCAATCACGAAACGTTAAAAAAAGCTGCATTTATCTGATGTTTTAAGCACCACCACATCTACATTCAGTCTCAGTGCCTTAATATCAGGTCTGTATTGCACCAAAATGTTAGTTATTTAGGTTGGAATTGTAGAAAATCTGAAATGTGCTGTAAATAGTACTTATCAGGACAATGTGGGCCAGTTCACCAGGAAGCCTAAGGGCCAAGAAAAGTTGGTCTGAGGGCCGCATTTGGCCCCCGGGCCTGAGTTTGGACATGCCAGCTTTACGCCTTCCACAAGTAGGTTACAGCCGTGATTGGCTGACAAAAAAATCCCCCATACTACCTTTAAAAGTGTTGCATGTTACGGCGTTATTGACGTTAGCATTAGCATAGCCTACTTACCCTCGTAGTTGTGGATGTAGCTGGAAATGTATGAATAGGAAATTTAAATTGCTTTTCTCGCTTACTCAAGGGAGCAGGAGAGGGGGAATCCACAGGTCTATGGGCATCATTTATTGTAATTTTCGGCAGGTCCTGGAGGAGTCTTGAAAAGTCCGACATAGTTGAGATTTTGAAGCCAAAAGCAGCACATCAGCTGGACTACAAACTGGACCGGAAATGACTTGCCGGTAGGAGGAGCAGCTGTCGAACGTTATGCACAGAGTTAACTCACCAGGAAGCTTGAAGGCCAAGAAAAATGAGTCTGAGGACCGCATTCTGCCCATAGTTTAAGTCTAAAAGAACGATTTACAGGTGAGAGATTAAAACTACTGTATAAAGCAGGTCTTCTTTATGTGACCGGTGTGTTCCTGCGCTGTGTAGTTTTGAGGTGTTTGTGGTGCATTAAGGCAGTGGTTCCCAACCTTCTTTTGTCTTGTGTACCCCCTAAGCTGTTGTATCACACTCAGAGTACCCCTTAACTTAAGTTTCAGCAAAATAAATGGGTTTAGTAGCCACATATTGTCAATCATTACTATTATCTATACATTTTTATTGATTTATGGTCCAATATAGTCCAAAAAGATGAACTAATGACACTTTAAATCCAGATTAAAGTACATTTCATCTTCTTTTAAAACCTGAAACCATTCCAAGTACCCCCTGGTGATTGCTGATGTACCCCTTGGGGTCCCCGTACCCTTGGTTGGGAAACACGGCATTAAGGAGCCACGGGACACTGCTGAACATTTGGAGGCGCTCTCCGTTTAATCTGGTGAACATACAAAAACAAGATCAGCATGTGCCGCAAATCACCGGTTCAGCCCAAACTACACAGGACAACAATAGGGTTAGTGCTCATCATCGCACATCGCACATTCTTGCCACATAAAACATAACATCAGCGCAACGAAACAAAAGATTACAAAAGATGACTGAGCTCTTCCCAAAACGGGACTTGGAAAAGGGAAAAGGAAGTCACGCCACCCGAATTTATACAAGAGCACGAGGGGGACACATGAAGAAGACACAAAATACAGAGGGAGCGGCTGGAGGACCAAGACAGGATGACAAATCAAACACCAGGTATGAACAACACAACAACAGATCAAAAGGACAATTTTGTGTAATTATACTGTAATTATACTGTTACCTGGTTATTGTCAACGTAAAGCTTTTTGTCAGTTGTAGATTTGCTCACAGTGGGAAGAGAAACCAACACGTTTACTCTAATAATAAAAAGTATCTGTTACTGTTACAAAAATATTTCTCAAGAAGCAGTAAAAGTCCAGAAATGATGCTCAGTTGTACCTCTGATTATAACTGATTTATTAATCACTAATATTTATTGCTATTTGATGGTTTTATGATTTTGCTTTTGATTTTCCTGCTTTTATTGTTCAAGAATAGAACAATATAGCACTTCTTATACTGTTTTTTTTTTGTCTTATGTTTTTGTGTCGGTGCAGTACTTAAAAAATGTTACTGTTCAGAAAATGTGCTCTATAAATAATACATTTTAAAAGTGGATTTGAATTTGATACTGAGGAATATCAATTCTCAATACAAATTTTGTCGATACAGTGTTTTGCACTGATGCACTTGTACACCATCAGAATGCCTTGCAACAGGCATCTCAAACTCGCGGCTCAGGTGCCAAAAGCGGCCTTCAAGATGATTTCTGGTGGCCCACAAGATGATTTTTAATTTGTATTATAAATGGCCCTATTCAGTCCTAATCACTGGGCCTAATAATACCTGACTTCATTAAAATCCAGTCACCCGCGACCCCTAACGGGAATAAGCAGTAGAACATGAATTAATTAATTAATTAATGATTTTATTAGTTTGAAGATAGTTCGTGACATATAAGGTATTATCATTTCTAAATTGTGAAATATATGAAATATACCTTTCTGTCTCTGTTGTGGCCCCTGACCAGCTCTGATTTTCTAATTTCAGCCCCCTCAAAATGAGTTTGAGACCCCTGCCTTCCAATATTATATACTTTTCTACTTTAGATAAAAAAGCACGCACAAAAACAATAATAATGTACCAAAGCTGTTTCCTTGTGACTGTTTTGACTGTTTTGAATGAATGAGTTTACAGTAAAGTTACATGATTTATATATAGTACAATTTAAAAAGGCTGAACATGTGGATGAGGTTGTTTGTGTTTTGATCCAGGTCAAAAGTAGCTGTGGGCTCCGGCAGATGGTTCGTCCTGCTGTTCCTCCAGATGATCTTCAGACTGTGAGTGCAAATGATTCAGACGCACCACTGGATTCCACTGAAGGACAAAAATCTCCAACCAAAAATTCTGAGCATGTATACAAATTTAACTGAAATAGTAGAAATGAGGAGATCCTATCCACCTTGTTTCTGTAGGACAATTAACAAAACAAAAGCAAAGTGCTGCACATATTAAATAAAATAAATTGGTTTGAATGAAACAAATAGACAAAACATAATGACACACAACAAAAATGACAGAGTAAAAACAATAAATCAAAGTAATAGCCATGAATAAATCTAATCAACGCACGACCAAATAAATAAACAAACAAATTTCACTCTGGTCTTAAAAACTGCTTTTAATAGTGTTTCATATGTTTAAATCGACAGAACAAAACTGATAGGGCTGCGTATTACTATCCATTCATGTTGACGTCAACCAAACTTAAAGTTACATTTACTTCTGTAACTTTCTTAATCAATTGTACCTAGTTTTGAACGGCATACTTTACAGATTACTAGTATCGTTATGAAATGTTTCGAGAAAGTGGTGGTAAATAAGCACAAGTCAGAGGTGTCCCATCTTCTTGATCCACTGCAGTTCACCCATAGGCAAAGACTTGGCACTGCAGATGCATTTGTATGTCACATGATTTGTAAACATTTGGAGAATTCAAATGGTTATGCACGTGTTTTATTCAGAATCAGAATCAGAAAGCGGTTTATTGCCATTGTCAGTGAAATTCACAAACATAGGAACTTGCTTCGGCGTAGGTGCTGACTTTTCATTAGCCTTTGATACAGTGCCTCCTAATTTTAATCACCCTCCACACCACTGGTTTCAGGAGTACAAATCCAAATACTAAAATAATGAAATTCTCAGAGGACACTATTATCTTAAGCTTAAGGCAGGTCAAAGTCCATCGGTGTACTGCAGTGAGATTGGCTCTTTTCAGTCCTGTGTAAGGAGCATCCCCTGACCCTAAACGTGGTGAAAACCAAAGAGATGATCTTTGACCCCAAAAGATTGTTGCCCCATGACCCAGTAATCATTGGAGGCAGGAGACAGAACGGGTGGGGTCACTCAAATATGTCGGCGTCTGTGTAACAACCTTCTGAAGTGGAATGTGCATGTAGATTTTTATGTCAGAAACTATCCCAGAGGCTCCATTTCCTTAGAAGACTGAGACTGTTCAGTGTAAGCGCCGTGTCATGTTGACTGTAGTAAAGGATTTGAACATTTGTGTCCTGCACCTCTCCTTCAGACATGATTTAGTTTTTCTCATTGTTGTGTCTATTACAAACTATACATAAGATAAGATAAGATAAGATAAGATAAGATAAGATAAGATAAGATAAGATAAGATAAGATAAGATAAGATATCCTTTATTTGTCCCACAATGGGGAAATTCCACTGTTGCAACACACAGTTTAGGACAGGAATGAAAGAAATAGGGTGCACGGTGGCAGAGCGGCTAGAGCTTCTGCCTCTCAATAAGGAGATCGTGGGTTCGAATCCCGCACCACCCCAACATCGTGGTTTCGAATTCTGAACCACCCTAACATCACACGATCTCTCTGGGTGGAGTCTGCATGTCCTCCCCGTGTTACCGTGGGTTCTCTCCGGGTTCTCCGGCTCCTCCCACCGTCCAAAGACATGACTGTGTAGGTTAATTGACAACTCTAAATTGTCCCTAGTGAATGAATGTGAGAGTGAATGGTTGTCTGTCCTTGTCTCTGTCTCTCTGTGTTAGCCCTGCGACGAGTTGGCCACTGTCCAGGGTGTACCCCGCCTAAGGCCCAAAGTCACTGGGATAGGCTCCAGTCACCCGCGACCCCTAACGGGAATAAGCGGTAGAAAATGAATGAATGAATGAATGAATGAAAGAAATAGGCGCATGCAATAAAAATAGGATAAATAAACATGATACTAAAAATACAATATAAAGTATAAGGTATAAAGTGCACACTCTTATTTACAGTAAAAAATGGTAGCTAAAGTGGCTTAAGTGTATGTTATATACAGTAAGTGACTATGGTGAGGTAAAGTGTATTAATAGTATGTTAAATTATATTGCACATGATTATAACAGGTGAATGGCACATGTTCAGGGCTAACAGTGTTCATTGTAAAGTCTGACAGCAGCAGGAAGGAAAGACCTGTGAAACCTCTCCTTCACACAGCCAGGGTCAATCGGTCTGTCACTGAAGCTGCTCTCCAGGGCAGACAGAGCGTCCTGCAGGGGGTGGGACTCATGGTTCAGCATAGACGTGAGTTTAGCCAGGACCCTTCTGTCCCCCACCTCATACATAAAATGTTACATCCAGACAGTTCCTCTGACAGTTCCTCTTACTTGCGTTGTTTCCCCAAATGCTTTTTTTTACTCTTACTTGAGAAGCATTACTTTTACTTGAGTAGATGTTTGCTTCTCGATCAAAAAATGTCCAAACTTGAAAGTAATGTCTAACACAGAGGCAACAGAGCGATGTTCCACTTTTACCTGGTAATGCTCATTTCATTATGTTAAGTGCATGTCCGTGTCTATTTACTTTCTGTCATCAATGGCTCTTTGGAAAGTAGAAAAAGCCCATTTGCGCCGGCACTCTCTGATCGGTAAAAGCCGCATGAAAAGCTCACATTAGGCCAAACACGGAGCGGTTTGTGAATGTGGCTGTGACGCAGGCGGCTGACAGTCGAGGCTGAAGTGCAGCGTGAACACAAGCTGCAGCTCAAGGCCCGGCCCTGTCACTGAGCCTTGAACCAGGACAGCATCGTTTTGCATACGAGAGAAGTCACTTATGCTATTTCCTCCTGTATACACACCTTTATACTTTACCAAAAGAAAAATCTATGAAGCAGGAACTCATTCATATTATTACGTTTTATAAAATGAATGTCCGCTTTGTTTATGCATCGATTCAGTGAGGAAGGCTGTTCGCTCTTTGCTGCTATCTTGATTTGAAATAACTTAACCCTGCATGTACGACCCTCAGTCTACATATTTTTTCAATAATAGGTGAAAACAGAACAAAACTCCAGCCTCAAATTCCAAGGATAACTCAAACATGCTTGAAACATTTCAAAATACAACTTTGGAAATACCGTTAAAATATGGTTAAAAGTTCATAAAGTGTCTAGAATGTCTTTATATATAATGCTACATTATTGTTACTCTAGAGTTAGGCTCAAAAATCTTCCATACTACTGCAGTTTTTGTTTTGTTTTTTAAACTTTTTAAATTTTCTTGTGAAAGATAGCAATAGAGAACTTTTAATAAAAGGATGAATCCCTTGATCTTTCCTAAAATAGAACCAAACATGTTCAGATTTCCTTCTCCTTAAAAGTCGAGTTGTGTAGCAACTTTCTATTCATGTTTTTCTCTTGATTCTTGTGAAATTAAACTTTGATTTATCTTGTTGTAGTTCGTACAACATTAGAGTTTCACTAACAAATCGTCTGCAAGAAAACTCCAATACAATCTAACTTTTATTAGAACTTATATCAAAGAAGAAAGAGTTCATTATGAAGCAAAATATTCCATTTTAAGTTTTCATTCTCTCTCCAGTCGCAATAATTTAGACACACATGACACAAGAACAGGATGGATTTGACAGAGATAGAAAGAAACCACCAAACCCTCATGTAATAGGAAGATGCTTGTGCCAAATGAATACAATAATAATGTTTAGTGTTGCTTTTTGTCGTCTTCAGCGCAAAGTCAAATTGAGCCTCAAGTTCTGTCCATGATGCAGCTTAAAAGCATCTATAACCAAATGCTTTAAAATGACACCCGGTTTTGTAGCACAGAGACTTTGCTCCTCATATTTGTCTGTGTGAAGTAATCCTTTTATCCACAGTAAAAATGTAATTACTCAGAATAATCACATCAGCGCTGCTCAGGACCAAGGCGTCTCTCTATGTTTTCCTTCATTTAATTATTTAATGTGTGGCGAGACACGAGGAGAGTCTTTACGTAGAGGACAAATCGCACTAACATGTCCTTAAACTTCTACTCATGGTTCCCAAACTGAGGTACAAGGACCACTGGGGGTTCTCAAAGTCTTTGTTGCAGGGTCTGTGTCTCAAGAGTGTTTTGTAATAGTGTTTCGATGAGTCTGGTCCGATTGTCTGTAAACACTGGATCCTCACACTGTCTCAGCTAACACAGTTTGACAACTTGTGACTATGTACAGAAGCCCTGGAGGGACATGTGCTGCCTGTGAACAAACTTACTGGAAAGTCTTAGAAAAGGTAATATGTTCAGTCGTTCTACAACCTCCTCGGCTTCAGTGGTCCCCCCATCTCATCTTTTTCTGTGTTTTTTCCCCTTATTATTATGTTTAAATCAAACTAAACAAACCAATAAAACAGTAGAAACAGTAGTTTGGTTCATGTTTGTTTGATGATGCTCCTTTGTAAATCCTTTCTCTCCAACTCTGTGTTCTGATCCTTCGATGTGACGCAGATGATTTATCCCAGAATCTTTTGCTGTTTAAGTCTTATAATCATCTCCAGACTCACTTTGACCTTTTCTTCTAATCACGATAACTACAGCTTCGTCAGATCCACTTGTTACTGCAATGGATTGTGGGTGTATATTTACATGTGTGTAATTGTCTCTACAGCCACTAGATGGAGCCACAGCTAAGTCAAAATTGCATCTCCCATGGCAGTGATAAAGTGATTTTTTTTTGTTTGTTTTTTTTTGTTTTTTATTATTATTATTATATTATTTAATATCTTTAGTTCTAAAACATGACATGTCTAACTAAAGACACTTAAGAGCAGGTCTAAAAGCTAAAAACAATACAAAACAAAACAATCAGCTCGACTTGACTTGTACGGCCTTAAAAGAAATTGCCAAATTTTAGGCTTTTGGTCATAGTTTGATTAGAAGCCGATATTTTTGCGGTGGAAAACGTACTTCCATAAAAGTAAATTCAGATGAAACCTTTTAAACTGTCCCAGAAAACAAAGAACAATTTTAAAACAAAGATTACCAGACTCGTGGGTGCAAAACCCCCCTTTTAGCCTTAATGCAGCCGTAACGCACTAGAATATGCATGTGGGGGCTAATACAAAAAACCTGTTGATATCTGCGTCTCTAAATAATTCAGCTGCACATAATAACGGCCTGGTGCAGACGGCGCTGTCACTGTCTCTGCATGACATTTGAGATTAGATTATCATATTCGCAGGAATCGGAAAAACTGCTGAGGTGGAATCTCAAATCGACAGATAAGCACACAAATGTCATAGTCTTCCCTCTCCGTTAAAGGATTACGTCGCCTCTGCCTGCATTTGGGCCCTGGAAATAAATCTGTTAATTGTTTTTAAGCATAAATTCATTTATCGGGTCATTCTGCGATTATACAGTTCTGGGAAACCTGTCTGGGGCAATTGATTATCACATTGCAGCGTTAATAGGAACCGATCCTGAGCTAGAATCTTGGTCCGGACCTAAAAGGAGGATCATACTGTGTTTATGGAGAGCAGCCAGAGTACTTTGGACAGAAAGGGTCCAGTGATCTGCAGAATACACACTTCATCAGTTCTTTACGAAGAGTGAGTCTGGTCACTCCGCCCTCCGACAAGCATCGAGTCAATTCCAAAACATACCGTGTAAATCATTTTCATTTTCAATCATTTCTGCGACGCGTGTGAAACTATTCACCTCATTCTGCCCCACCCACTTTTGCCGCTTTTTGCCACAGATACGCACTTTTGTTGTAAACGCACTTCAGTTTGACGAGAACTCCGTTAAAGCTAATGACGAACGAGGGAAAAGTCTCGCCGCTAAAATGTTACATAAAGTAGATTGATTTGTGTAAAATGTTTAATGAACACGAGCAACAACAAGTCAACAACGCACAGATTTCCTGGTCAGTCTGAAAACGTCTTTTTAGTCCATGTAGAACTTATTTTCTGTTGAGCTCGTCTGCTCCGTGTAACTAATACAACGGAAACAAGACGGCGGCGCGTACGGAAACTTCCAGAATAAGGTGAATGGGGTTCTTTGGTCCTCTATGTTTCCTTACCTCAAATTAACAGAGTTTTGTGTTTCACTCTTCGATTTTGCAGAAATGTGTGATGTTTTTTCGTCCCTTGCCTTGCTTTTTTCCACGAGAGCAGCAGTGTTTGTTTTGATACGGACGGATCATACGTGTCCCTGATTGGCTAATCTCCCTGTCAATCATATCCATCTGAACTCACGGAGATTACAGACTGATACTGACCTGTATGGACCCTGAGTCTGAAATGAATAAATGATGAACACAGCGATGATGATGGACGCCTCTGTAGAGAAATGGACTCGACCAGAGCAGTGTAAGTCCCGCCTCCTGAGTGTGACGAGTGAGTCTGACAGATTCTTTTAATGCTGAACAACTTCATGAAATCCAGAAATGACACTTTTAATCAATTCAGTGTACACTTTTTACACTTTTAATGAATTAATGACATGAGTTTTACTTGTAATTAATTCATTTTGGCCCATCCTCCTAGCGCTGCAGTCCTTTAGTCGTTTAGTCGATGAATCGGCCGATGGTATCTTAGTCGACCAACATTTTTATTAGTCGACTAATTACTTTATTTATATTAAGTTGTTATAAAATTATTTATATGGTAAAAACGAGAAGATATGAAGTGAGTTAGCTGAAGATTTTGGAGTCTTGATGTATAAATACACTGTCTCCAAGTACTTTTCTGTGTAAATCGTTGTTTTTGCTTAAACTCCTCTGCAGTTGTGGTTTAGATACATGGAAATACTTTACAGTTTTGATATATTTCTGCCACACCCCTTTTAGTCGACTAATCAGTCAATAGGGCTGGTCTTTAGTCGACTACAGCCCTACATCCTCCATATGACAGCGAAATATGTTTGGTGTGAGGAGATAATCAAACATATATATTCCCTGCACTTCTTCAACTTCACAAACAACTTCATAAATTATGTCTAACTTTTGTAACATTTCATAATAACTGCACTTATTCCTGCCTTAGTAAAGCATGAACAAAGACTCAATACATAGTGAACAAATAGTTTATTAAGAATGATTCAGGCTTAGTAACGACTTATCCAATACTGCAACCCTAATTCTTAACACTAACCTTAATTAACCTGTTACAGACTGAATCATGCTTAAAGTGCGTATGACAGGTTTTCATGATTTTCTAATTTTCTCTTTGTTTGATGTATTAATAGTTGTTATAAATTAAAATGATAGTTTTACACCAATCAAGTGGCCGTTTGTGAAGAAAAGTTGAAAAATCTGTAGAACGTTACAGGAAGTAAACAAACTGATGACATCACACTAGGGAGACAAAGGTTATGCATAATTTACACAAAAGAAACTACATTTTTTTACCCTTTATACATTAATTCAACAAAAATGGTGTTCACATCTATTTTTATGTGTAAAATTGTAAAACATCTGTGACATCTGAGGAGTTTTGGCCCACTGTACAGCGCGGTTGCTATGGTAATTTCCTAGTGTGATGTCATCATTTACAACCAGGAAGTGAAGATAAAAGCCAAAAAATTTGCTAAACCGGGACAAAATTTGTAAAGTATCTTGGCAAAATGTGAAATATATTTATCTAAACTACATTTTAGTGAAATGCATCGCTCAACCTGTCATACGCCCTTTAATAAACTCTTTGTTCATTATGTCTAAGTCTTTGTTCATGCTTTATTAAGACTAATTAAAGTGTAGTTATTATAAGTGGTAACCTCATTTTTCAAAAAGTTGTAGGATATTGTAAAACTTTATTTCTGTAAATGGATAAATTGTGTTTTATTTTCCCCTAAAAGAGCAAGACTGTTGTAAAAGCAGCACAAAATCAGATTTCTGCACACCGTCAATAAAAAAGTATTGTATTGATTGAGGGTGCAAATGTTTCAAGGGTAGTCAAGTGGACGGTTGTTGTTGTTTTTTTTACATTTTGACTGGTTTGAAAATAGCAGTCAGTGTTGGTTGAGTGAACAGCACACAGATGCTTCAAATCGCCATTTCACACTGTACTGTCCTGTCTAATAAAGCCAACGGGACAAAAAATTCAAGAAAAAAAAAAGAAAATAGCAGTCAAACGTCTATGGACCTCTCCTGGACAAGCAAGGGATTACATCTTATTTTATCGATCGCAAACATGGAAAAAAGAGCAGGAAGTGTCTCAAAGGTTGACTGAACATTGATGATCCACTCTGGCTTCATTTGTCCATTTTGAGAAAGAAAAAAAGAAAAAGTTCTGCGGCACCTGAAAACTCTTTGCATGTGATGTTTTAAAACTGGAAAAAAAAAAATAACTGCTCACCTTTACCTTTCCCTCGTTCTTGGGGTGCACAGAATCCTCTCACTGCGCCTTTACCTCCACAATAACATCATTCGTCTCATTTACATTCACAGTAACAGCCTTCACACTCAATTTCATATAAGGCCTCACTACTGCAGGTTTAATACGGCGCTCTCCAGTGCGGCCCAGACCTGTCCCTCACTGGGTCACTGCATACGCCGAGCTTATTACACGGAAAGACTCCCTCCTGCGCAGTAAACACTGAGCTGCTGTACAGTACAATAGAGCTGCTCTACTCTCTTCACACTCGGTTCAGTCGAATGAGCAATGAACGCCTCATTCACCGAAGGACGGATCGGCAAATTCTATACCATTCATTCATTTTCTACCGCTTATTCCCGTTAGGGGTCGCGGGTGACTGGAGCCTATCCCAGTGACTTTGGGCCTTAGGCAGGGTACACCCTGGACAGTGGCCAACTCATCACAGGGCTAACACAGAGAGACAGACAAGGACAGACAACCATTCACTCTCACATTCATTCACTAGGGACAATTTAGAGTTCTCAATTAACCTCCACAGTCATGTCTTTGGACGGTGGGAGGAGCCGGAGAACCCAGAGAGAACCCACGGTAACACGGGGAGGACATGCAGACTCCACCCAGAGAGATCGTGTGATGTTAGGGTGGTTCGGAATTCGAGACCACGATGTTGGGGTGGTCTGGGATTCGAATCCACGATCTCCTTATTGAGAGGCAGAAGCTCTAGCCGCTCTGCCACTGTGCACCCCAAAAAAATTCTATACCAGCTAAGTTTTAAAAAGTAATGATCGTCATGTTCAATGCTTTAGATTTTTCAATATTAATGTTTCTAATTTAATTTAAAAAACTGTGTCTCTCTGCTCATTTACAGTCACTGTCAGTGTTTAGTTAACAGTATCAGAGAAGATGTTCTCTAACCTCCAGAGGGACACTTTTTTTGCTGGTAATTTTGACCAAAATATAGTATATTTGTATAATGGCCATTTGACTATGGTGGAAGTGATTTCATCTATCAATAACCTGCGTGTTTTATTTGACACATTTGTGTTCAGATGTGTGTTAAAGGACACTTATTTGTTCTTTTTTGGGATGAAGTTGAACTAGCTGGTGCACAGGTGTGAAGGGGACAGCTATTTACATAAAAGGCCAGCTTTATTGAGAAGCAACGCGCTGATATTTATTCAATTTTTGGCAAAACAAGAAAGCATCAGATGTAGCCTAACATAAAACATCAACAACAACATGATATCAACCCAATCCAGACACAAAGTTCACACTCGCGAGGTTAATGACGTCTTAATGTCCAGTTGCCACACGATGCCGTAAATGCCCCGTGTTGTATTCACATTATAATGTAAACCCCAGACAAATCTGTGCAACTGTAGGCCACGGTTTCCTTAAAGTTAAAGTAAAGGAGGAGCAAAGAAGCCTGAGTGACGATGAGTTTGTGCACAGTGCTTTGTTACTTTACGTAGCCTATTACTGTTATTGTTATTATTTAGACAAAACACTCAGGCTTATCTCAGACTGTGGAACTTGAACAGAGGCAAAACTTTGTCTAAAATCACAGAGCTGCCCATGTGAAGATGTTTATCTTTTTTTAAATTATTATTATGTCCGTCACAGTGTCCAGCCAAACTGCATAACTTGTCCCATCTTTAAGGTGCACTATGTAACTTTTTGCTCTGTTACAGTACTCTATGGAGATGGTATTGCTTATTTATCTGCATTTACTATTGCAAATAATAAGAATAATAGAAAATAATAAAAACAAAAAACATGTATTCTTACTGTGAGACCTTTCCACAGATCTGACCTCACTTGGTCTGGGGGTGTCGTCACCTGCTTTTCTCCATGACGATGCTTAAGTTTCGTGCCCTGTTGTAGAACATCCCGGGAAAGGCAACCAAACACAAACAAACAAAAAATAATACAGATTACAACTTAATAATTGAAACATTTTTTAAAAATCAATTTAAATTAAAATTAAATCAATTTAAATTAAAATGACCATAAAAAATAAACAACTCAATTATAACAGCAAAAAAACAAACATACAAGTATGAAAATAATAATGAATAAAATCAAAAAATGGACAAAACACTGGACAAGACAACATAAAATAAGACAAGACAAAGTTGGACAATACGAACCAATTCAACAAAGACAAGACGAGTTGACAAACAACACAAGACAACACAAGACAGATGAATAATACTGGACCCTTGATAAGCAGAAAAGTTACACAATGCACCTTTAACTACAATTGGAGACAGCCCCCAGAGTAATCAGAGTGGATGAGCCAGGCTGTTCACTCAGAGGTGAAAAGTAACAGAACACAACAAGATATCCACCACAAATTACAATTAAACTGTAAATTACTGCATCAAACAATGACAGCGGTTCAGGGTGACATTACTACGTCATTTTCCGTTTTTGGTTTGAAAAGGGTCGCGAGTTCAAATCCGGCTGCAACCATTGACTGCATGTCATTCCCCGCTCTCATCCCCATTTCACGATGTACTGTCCTATCAAAATTAAAAAAAAAAAAAAAAGCCTATACGGGCCAAAAAAATAAAAAGCCACCAGGTACATGAGCCCAAAACATTGCTGATTCATTTCCGTGTCAGGTTAGTTCTGTTCCAGCTCTTTCCATTTCATCGTGTAGTCTGTTCATTCAAATTCGTTGTGGATATTTTGTTTAATTTGTTTTCCTTTTCAGTTCATTGTAGTTATGCACCTTGGCAGCCACCGTAGTCATGAAAAGGACCTACGAGAAAGTGAGGAATGACTTTGGACACTGCACCTTAACATTTACATCTGAACGGGTCCAACACAGTGACCAAGGCCATTTTTTATAGTTGTTGTTCTTGTTGCAAACGTGGCAGGTGGTGCGGACTTACTTCCCCGTCTCAGTTTCAGACAAACACTTGAAACATACACATTATACCGTTTGGATGCTAACGTTGAGGAGCACTTAGGCGTTCAGAGGGAAGTGAGGTGATGACTCATTCAACATTGAGTCACATTTGTGTTTATGAAAGTGCCACTTCAGCGTATTCTTGACGGAGAGTTTGGCTAATTACTTTGAACGGCTTTTATTATTCCTTTTGACTCGTACACATATTGCTCTTTTATCCGGTCTTGCAGTGAGTCAAAGGTGTGATGTGGTCAAAGACGTGATCGAAAAGGCTTGTATGTATTGAAAAGGTGTGCGCTGAACCCGCGGGAGTTGCTGACGTCATTGTATTGAACTGTCTTCAGGAGCAGAGGGCACGGTTACAACGCAGGCGTACTTTGTTTGTCGACGTTTCCACAGATAAATACAATCAGTCATCCCAGTTATTAGATTAAGACCCATTAAAGGAAAAATAATCTGCATTTTTCATACTGTTGTTAGCCTTTAGACATGCTCTTGATTGCCTTTAATTTGCCATCTCGTGTTTTAAAACAAAAAAAAGTGCTCGGAACAGTTTCTGACAATGATTTAAAGCAGAGCTCAGTAACTTTAGCGACAGAGCTCCCCCTGCAGGTCACTTATGAACATACACGCCCAGTAAAATGTAGCAAAAGCTTTTTTTTTTTTTTTTTTTTTTTTGGCTTTTTAAAAATTTTTTCCTTCCTTTTTGACGAAATAAGGAAGCACAATCTCATACAAAAACATTTAATGTCGTCAAAACTTAAAAAAAAAAAAATGAAAGCCACGGTCGACGTCAGGAAAATTGCAGCTGGTTTTCAACACGGAGACACCTGGGGGAGACACAGGGGGCTTCAAACAGCCCAAAAATACATTTACAACCACCACAAGGACTCAGAGACGTTTAATAAGATAAAAATGTTACTTAGTTCTACTTTAAGGACTAAAAACAGCAGAAGAAGTCTGAAAATACGTCTAAGAATCCCAGAAGTTCAGCAAGACGTATGTTTGACGCTCAGAGGGGGAGGATTTTCTAATAAACATTCCTCAAAACAGCGTGAATGCAACTGAATGCTACTCCAGGTATGTTTTTGGTGACGGAACATTGTTAGAACATGGTTTAAAGCTCAAAAAAGCCACTATAGCACAATATGTGTCCTTTAATCCTTATGTTTAGATGCTGAGAGTGTATTCTGGAGCGTACTTTCCAGGTGACTTAGTAAAGGGCACTAAAGTTTGAAAAGCTTGTGCGTCGGGCTTGTGCTGGTCCTCAGAGGTTTGTGGATCCATTAGCTGTGTTTCCAGATGCTCTGCTCAGACTGACGGAGAGTGAATGAAGGATGAGAGAAGACGGGAGACCAAGCATCATTTCTCACACAACGAGGTTCAAAACAACAATCCGCGCCCATCTCCCCGAGCCACAACGACCTTCAACCTGACACCAAGAACTGACAGAGTTTTGGAGCTTTGTTTAAACTTTGGCACTCGATTTATAAAGTTGAGCGCGTCTCATCATTGAAACTGATGTGTTAAAGTTTAGGGATGTTTCATTATCTCTGCTTTTGACCCTGTGTCTATAAATGTTATACTATTATGTATGCTTTATTTTGGCATGTTTTCTTGTTTTCTAAATTTTAGTTTATGTTTTTAGGTGACTGTTGACCAAATTTGAATATTCTGGCTCCAAATGTTAATCATGTTTTTACATCCTTTAAAGTACTGTTAAAATAAAATAAATAAACATTGGCCCATCAATAAGAGTAAATCAAATATAATTTTACTTGTAACAATTTTTGAGGTGGCCTTTTCATAATATTTATTATTATTATGATTTCATTTTATTGTATTTTTAATTTTTTTTTTATGTTTCCAATTTTGAAATCTACACTTACAATTCCAATCAATTAATCTGGACCAGAACCACTCAAGAGGAAGGAAGGTGGATCATCTAGTAGAGAGTTCCTCCAGGCAGATGAGGAACAGTTCATCTAGTGACAGAGAGTTCCTCCAGGCAGATGAGGAACAGTTCATCTAGTGTAGAGAGAGTTCCTCCAGGCAGATGAGGAACAGTTCATCTAGTGTAGAGAGAGTTCCTGCAGGCAGATGAGGAACGGTTCATCTAGTGTAGAGAGAGTTCCTCCAGGCAGATGAGGAACAGTTCGTCTATAGAGAGAGTTCCTCCAGGCAGATGAGGAACAGTTCGTCTAGTGTACAGAGAGTTCCTCCAGGCAGATGAGGAACAGTTTGTCTAGTGTAGAGAGAGTTCCTCCAAGCAGACGAGGAACAGTTCATCTAGTGTAGAGAGAGTTCCTCCAGGCAGATGAGGAACAGTTCATCTAGTGTAGAGAGAGTTCCTGCAGGCAGATGAGGAACAGTTCATCTAGTGTAGAGAGAGTTCCTCCAGGCAGACGAGGAACAGTTCATCTAGTGTAGAGAGAGTTCCTGCAGGCAGACGAGGAACAGTTCATCTAGTGTAGAGAGTTCCTCCAGGCAGATGTGGAACAGTTCATCTAGTGTAGAGAGAGTTCCTCCAGGCAGACGAGGAACAGTTCGTCTAGTGTAGAGAGAGTTCCTCCAGGCAGACGAGGAACAGTTCATCTAGTGTAGAGAGTTCCTCCAGGCAGATGTGGAACAGTTCATCTAGTGTAGAGAGAGTTCCTCCAGGCAGATGAGGAACAGTTCCTCTAGTGTAGAGAGAGTTCCTGCAGGCAGATGAGGAACAGTTCATCTAGTGTAGAGAGAGTTCCTCCAGGCAGATGAGGAACAGTTCATCTAGTGTAGAGAGAGTTCCTCCAGGCAGATGAGGACCTGTTCATCTAGTGTAGAGAGAGTTCCTCCAGGCAGATGAGGAACAGTTCATCTAGAGTAGTTTCCTTTTGAGGTCAACAGGTCAGGATTGTGAGAGGGGGCGGGGCATCTAAAGTTTACTCGTTGCAGATGTAGTCTTAAAGGTTCTGTGTATTTATTGATTAAAATAAATAAAAAATTGAAAAAAAAGAACAAATATACGGTCATAAAAAAAACTGAAAAATGATATCAGTCTGTCTTAGTGTTAACCCTCTTTTTTTGTCAAAACCAAATGTAAACAATTGGGAAAAAAATTGCCAGGATAAAGTTCCTTGTCTTGTTGCATTTTAATCTCACGAGATCTCGTCCATTTCCTGTCGTTAGCTGCAGCTTCTTGACTTAATGACACTCAAACCATGGTGTCCTCATGACCTCCTCTGTGTGTTTACTCTCATTACTTTTGGCGAGTGGCAGATTTCAGACGGCTCTCTACAAACATTAATTTAATTTAATTTGATTGCCTTCTGCTGACTCTTACCACTAAGATTTAATAAAGTTTACATCTTCAGTTCTGAGCAAAGTCCAGCCAAAGACAGATGTTGTTTTCATTTGTGTGGCTTTAAGTTTAAGTCTGCACTAACTTTTCTGATGAGATGGTATTGCCTCGAATGTTCCATAGTATCACATTAAACTTGTATATAATTATATATATTCCAATGCACACAAGAAGGGCACGCAATCAGGCAAAGTTACAGGTCAGATCTGTGCAGAGGCGAGCCCATTCACAGAAGGAACACATGTTTTCCAATGGATTTTAAAACAATAAAAACATATGTAATTGAATGAGTGCTAGTTAGGTGTTTGTTGCCATTATTGTGGAACATTTCCAGCAAGGCGATGACATCTCCATGGAGACAAGTAGGGGGTGGACCCTGTGTCAGAAAATGTACATATTGCACCTTTTAAGAACAGTTTTGTTCTTTCTAAAACCTTCAAACTGCGGAATAATAGTCACAAGGCACATTTTATTAACTGCACAGGGACAATAAAGTGTAACTTAACTTGAGTTTCTTTCTAATTTTAAAAGTTAGTGACTTTTACACTCCTGTGTTTTGTAAAACTTAAATTAGACGAGGATGTTTTATCACTTTATATTAGCCGCGCACATTAAAGTGCATGGTATTTTTGGCTCTTGTGGGAGGACACTTCTCTCAGTTTGATCCAGACTTTATTCTGTGTTAGATTTGCCTTCACTGAGCAGCACAGACCAGACTAATGTGAGCAGGCGCTGGTTTAACTGCTTCACTCCTCAGTGTGTGGGACCAACTGCAGGCCCTGCGCCCTCTGCTGGCATTTTGTGAAGCCTTCACAAACAAGGCCTCAGTATAAATTATTTTGTTGCACTGTATGAAAGATTTTCAAGAAGTTGTTATTAAAAATTGGTTGAAAGTGACGAAGTGTAGAAGTAAAAGTAATGCACTTAACTACAATTTTTATTCATGTTACATTTTACTGTGGATACTTTTTTACCATTCACTTCATTTGAGAGCAGCAGCTATTCGTACTCATCGTCCATTATATTTTTGAACTTGAGTTGAGTATTTTTTTTTTCTTCTTGTTTTAGAACTAAATGACGAGGGCTTTATTTTTAGCACATTTATGGACTTATGTTTGAAACATTTTTAGAATCCTAAGTTCCCACCTTGAGCAAACAAAAAAGGTCACGGAAATAACCAGGAAAAGTGCTGCTGCTGATCAATAATCGGAGCAATTCTTTATCAAGATCACAATTTGACATTTTAATTGTTCTTAAATGTGTATGAATTACATTTTACGCTTAAAATGTTTCCTAATGGTGTACTTTTATACTTCATTATTTATGTGATACTTTTGCTTTTACGTCAAAACTTTTTTTCTCCTGTATCTGTACTTTTACTTCACCACTGCTCAAAACATATGATGATAAAGCCTGAAACTGAAGAATTTAATCTTGATTTCATTTCATCTTTACTAGTCATATGTCAATTTAATAATTTGATGTGTAACAATTCATGTTTGCTCTGCTCAAAAGTCAGATTTCTGAAGGAGCTTCTTCTGCTCCAAACACATATTACTCAGATTTACTTGAGTGACTTTTTGAAGAAACTGTACTTTTCAGAGGAGTTTTCTGACACCACACTTTACTACATGAAGTGAAAGATTTACTGATTCTACTGTAAGTAAGTTAGTTTAGTTTTTATTTGCCCGGGCTCATGTACAAACACATTAATCTTACAAAAGAAAAGATGATCTGCTCCACATTTAGCCACTGCTCCTTTCCATCTGCAGTCCTTGGGCAGGTGCAGAATGAAAAGTATACGTGACAATCACATCTAACTTGGCTCATTAGTAACATTAGCTCAGTACGTTACACAATAAAATGCCAACTGTAAGTCTTTAGTGACAAAAGCTTTATGTTAACAGGATTAGGCTTGAGTTTCTTGCACCGTACCTTCAGTAAATCGTTTTATTTTTGTGATTTTTGAGGCTTTTCTTTCGGCTACAGCAGAATCTGTGTATTATTTAAAGGACACATATTCTGCTGCAGTGGCTTTTTTGAGCTTTGACCATGTTCTAACAATGTTCGGTCATCAAAAACATACCTGGAGTTACATTTAGCTGCGTTCACACCATTTTGAGGAATGCTGGTTTGAAAATCATCTGCCCTTCGACCGTCAAAAACACTTCCCGCTGAACTCCCTCGATCAATAATGTTTTTCCCAATTTTAGACGTCACTTATCTGAGAATCTTCTGCTGTTTTAGGTCCTTAAACTATTGGCAGAATCGCTCTGAGCATTTCTACCATCTAAACATGGTAACTGCTGCTGCTAACCTGATCATAGCGTGTCAAACAGTCTCTTAAAGTGCTAGCATAATTAAATTGTGTTAAGATCTAGGCGCTAATACATGTTTCAATACATGAGATGGCAAATTAAAGGTACTCAAGAGCATGTTTAAAGACTAATAACAATATAAAAAATACACATTATTTTCCTTTAATGTTCTGTCTGTGATTACGTTAATTCATATATTGCATTTTAAGTACATTTCACTTCCAAACTATTCAAATTTGAAAAAAAAATAAAAAAAATAAAGACATTTATTATATATTTATTTATTTAGCTTATTCTAGCATAAATATTTGACACAATTTCACAAGTATTTTTTAATTTTTAAGCTATTCTTCCTTGAGTGCAGGTTTTGACTACTAACCCACCTCGGCTCATAGTTGTCCTTGCACAATTATAACACTCATTTCTGATAAAGTAGTCAGCAATTAAGTGTGGAATCTAACGCCGTCCCCTTCACAAAAGCCTCTTTTTGCTCCTCCTTTGCTCTGTCTTTCTCATTGTCTCACCTTGTCTGTGTCTTTGGCTGTTTTTAGGAAATGATTCTTGTAATGGAGAGGCCTGAGCTAAACTCCGCTCATTAGAACAGTCGAGTCCGTGCTCAGCGAAGTCAAAGGATTTCATTTAAGCACATGACTGCCTTTCCTCGGCCCGCAGTAATAATGATTACGTTCTCATTTCTGATCTCGCCCTCATTGGCTGTTGAGCTCCTCGGGCGTCTCTGCTTCTCGATCACCGATGTGAGCCCTGATTGTCTGTGTATGTTTCAGGATGGTATTATGTTGTAGCTCATCTGACGCTGTGATCAGCTCTGGAGCTCGTCTTTGTGAATGAGAGCAACTAAGTAAGTGTGTTCTGATTGTGATAAAGGTGGAATTTACATAGTATGAGTATTTTAGCAGGACTTATGTAGTTGTATTTATATTTGTAGTAGTTTTTGCATTTGTTGTTGTTGCTGCTGTTGTTGTATTTATTGCAGTAGTAGTAGCAGCAGTAGTAATAGTAGTAGTAGTAGTAGCAGCACTAGATGTATTAGTAGTAGCAGTAGTAGTTGTAGTTGTTGTCGTTGTTGTTGTAGAAGCAGTAGAAGTAGTAGTAGTAGTAGTAGTTGTTGTTGTAGCAGTAGTAGCAGTAGTAGTAGTAGTAGTTGTAGCAGTAGTAGTAGTTGTTGTAGCAGTAGTAGTAGTAGTAGTAGTAGTAGTTGTAGTTGTTGTTGTAGCAGTAGTAGTTGTTGTAGCAGTAGTAGCAGTAGTAGTTGTTGTAGCAGTAGTAGTAGTAGTAGTTGTTGTTGTATTTGTTGTTGTTGTTGTAGAAGCAGTAGTAGTAGTAGTTGTTGTTGTATTTGTTGTTGTTGTTGTTGTTGTAGAAGCAGTAGTAGTAGTAGTAGTTGTTGTAGCAGTA